>LPNX011006647.1:1602215-1728552 GCA_001517045.1 Pseudotsuga menziesii
CGTCTGCAACTTGATCATCTATAGGAAAACAAAGCACTTCAATAACACGATCATGAACAAGATTTCTGATGAAGTGCATGTGTAGCTCAATTTGTTTGCTGCGCTGATGTAGAACTGGATCTTTGGCAAGCTTGATGGCACTTTGATTGTCGCACCAAAGTGGAGTAAATCCAAACTCTGAAAGGATCTGTCGAAGCCATAAAGCTTCCTGATTGGCATTAACTGTGGCTCGATATTCTGCTTCTGCTGAATAGAGAGAAAGAGCTTGTTGTTTCCTACAATCCCAAGTGACAGGTCCAAACCCCAGACTGAAAACATAACCTGCAGTAGACTTCCGATCATCAGGATCACCGGCCCAATCTGAATCAGTGAAACCAACCAACAAAGGTTTCCCCCCTGTACTGTAATGAATCCCAAACTGAATTGTACCTCGAATATATCGAAGTATTCTTTTTGCTTCTTTCCAGTGACTTTCATGAGGAGTTTGCATATAACGGGCAACACGACCAACGGCAAAGGAAAGGTCAGGACGGGAATGAGTCAAGTATAAAAGACCACCAACAAGCTGACGATACAAGGTGGCATCTACTTCAAGGGAAGTACAAGTGGTAGAAAGCTTGACTCCAGACTGGAAGGGAGAAGGGGCTGGTTTACAATCTTCCATGTGGAAGCGATGAAGAAGGTCACAAGCATACTTAAACTGGGAAAGAAAGATTCCTTCTTTGGTTTGCAAGACTTGGAGACCAAGAAAATAATGCAAATGTCCTAAGTCTGACATTTCAAAATTTTTCTTAAGACTGGATTTCACATGGGTTATAAGGTTAGGGTCATGACCAGTAAGGATAAGATCATCAACATAAAGAACAAGTATGATGAGATGGTTTCCTACTTTCTTGGTATAGACATTGGGGTCAGAATTGGCATCTAGAAAAACCAGTGTTAAGGAGAAAGCTATCCATTCTGGCATACCAAGCTCTAGGAGCTTGCTTAAGGCCATATAAGGATTTCTTAAGGAGACAGACAAGGCTAGAGTTATTCTGAACATATCCAGGAGGTTGTTCCATGTAAATTTCCTCATGTAAATCACCATGTAAGAAGGCAGACTTGACATCCATTTGATGGACTTCCCAGTTATGTAAGGCTAAAATGGAAAGAACAAGGCGGATGGAGTTAATTTTTGTTACAGGGGTAAAGGTTTCGTTGTAGTCAATCCCTTCAACTTGGAAAAAACCTTTGGCAACTAACCTTTCCTTAAGTCTTTCAACACTTCCATCTGATGCATACTTAGTTCTGTACACCCATTTACATCTGACAAGTTTTCTTCCTTTTGGAAGAGGAACAAGATCCCAAGTATCATTTGCCATTAAGGAACGATATTCTTCATCCATAGCTGCATCCCAATCTAGATTTCCTGAAGCTTCTGCAAAAGTTTATGGATCATGATTCTTGGAAACTTGAGCCAAAAGAGAAGAGGCTCGCTGAAACTGAGAACGTGTTTGACGTTGATCTCTAGGATCACCAACAAGATCACCAGCTGCTTCACATGTTGAATGGACCCATCGAGGAAGTATTGGTGCTGGTGCAATTGGAGGAACATAAGTAGGTGGAGGGGGATTTTCAACCTCACTGTCATCATCAGAAACTGGAGTTGGAAACCTGTCAAGGAAGCTGGAAGAAGAAGAAGAAGGCACAATCGCCGAATCGGGCTCGCAGGCCAAAGATGGCACACCCACCAAGTTAGGCTTGCAGGCCAAGAGATTTTCATCAAATTTAACATCTCTTCTAATTATTATATCATGAGAATGTAGATGAAGAAGTCTATAACCTTTTGCATCTTCAGAATATCCAACAAATATGCACTTTTCACTTTTACGCTGCAATGCTTTCCGGTTTTCATCCGGAATGTGAGCCCATGCTTCACAACCAAACACACGAAAGTGACTTACATCTGGTTTAATTTTACTCATTGCTTCTTCCGGTGTTATACCCTGTAAAACTTTAGTGGGTGTGCGATTAACTATGTAATTTGCACAATTTATGGCCTCAGCCCAATATTGAAGACTTAGTCCCTTAGATTGGATCATACAATTAGCCATTTCTTTTAAAGTGCGGTTCTTCCTTTCAGCTACACCATTTTGTTGTGGTGTATATGGAACAGTGTGCTGTTGTTGGATTCCTTGTTCAGTGCAAAAAGTAGTGAACTTGTTGTTAACATATTCTCCTCCATTGTCAGATCTTAACTTAATAATTTGATGACCAGATTGTTTTTCAACAAGGACCTTATAGGCCAAAAACATGTTAAATACTTTGCTCTTAAGTTTTAGGAAGTAAACCTACGTGCGTCTGGAGTAGTCATCAATGAAAGTTAAGAAATATTTGAAACCAGAAAATGAAGCAGATGGAAGAGGACCACACAAGTCACTATGCACAAGCTCCAAGGGAATCGAGGCGTGCTAAGAGGCATGTTTGTCAAAACTGTCCCGATGATGTTTTTCGAGTACACAACCGGAACAAACACCATCCTTGCAAGATACCAACGGAAGACCAGTCACCATATTGTATTTACATAGTTGTTGCAATGAGCAATAATTTAAGTGACCAAATCGCTCATGCCAAAGTTTGCTCAAGTTATCACTATGAGCAACAAAAACTGAAGGAAAAGGTGATGACCCAAAGTTGTTAAATTTGTACAACCTGGTAATATCATCAACAGTTCCAGTAGGAAGGATATTTTGAGGATTTTTAAAATCCTTGATTACAACTTGGTGAGGTGTAAACGTGACACTTTTACCTTCACCTGAATGAGTAATTTGATAGACTGATAACAAATTGTAGGAAATTTTTGGAACACATAATACATCACTAAAATTACCATTTTCTACTGGAACTATTCCAGATCCTTCAACACTTAGAGATCTATCATCACCAACAAATATTTGTTTGGTGTTACATTCATGCATAGTAGAAAAGATGGCTTTATCCTTAGCCATATGATAAGATGCTCCAGAATCAATGAGCCATTCATTTGAAGTAGAAGAAGAAGATGTAGTATAAGAGTAACCAGAAGCACAAAGTGCATGTCCATGAGTGTTAGATTCTGAAGACGAATCTAGGCTGATGTGGTGCTTCTTCATTGATGCTTCCAAGGCTGCCATCTTCTTAAAACATTTAGATTCATCATGATTATCTTTCCCACAAAAATTGCAATGACGCTCAGTCTTCTTTCCTTTTTGCTTGGATCCTTTGTCATTTTTTAAAGGAGGAGCTGATTGAGAGGGTTTGGGACCCTTGTTGTTTGGTTTATTATTGCGAGAATTCTATTTCTTGGGAGGCTTGGACTTTTCTTTCTGTTGGGACAATAAGGCTTTCCCAGATGTATTTGCATTGTTAATTATTCCAAGATGAATGAGCTTATCTTGCTCTCTAATTAAGGAATCACAAAAGGATTCAAGGCTAGGCTCTTGATAGCTAGCTGCAGGCAAGGATTCTTTCATGGAGTAGAATGTAGATACAAAAACAGAATATGCAGGTCCAAGTTTTGAAAGAATATGATAAATACATTGTTTGTCTTCTTTCTTAATCTTGCATTTGGCACATAATAGTCTAAGATTTTTATACTTAGATAAATAGTATTGAATGCATGAAAAATCATTTGGATTCAAGGAAAGCAACTCATTCTCAAGTTGATGACCCCGAATTTCATTGTGTTTACCAAACACAGATTCCAACTTTTCCCAAGCTTGATCAGGTTCATCAATGCCAGATATGTGGAATCGCAAATCAATAGAGATTGACATCCCAATCAATCCACGAGCTTCATCACATCTATTTACCCATTTAATTTTCTTATCATCATCAGTGGGTTCTATTTCTTTCCCTAAGGTTATCCTGAAAAGTCCCCTACTTCGCAGAACATTCTCCATACAAGATTTCCATGAGAAATAGTTAGAACTTGTAAGTATAATATCACAAGGGGTGACCATACTGTAAAATAATGGCTGAAAGAACAGAAACTAACTGTCTGGATGCAAAGAGCTTGAAAAAATATGTGGTTTAAAAAAAACCGGCCCTTAAAACTGGTTCCGGATGATGAAGTTATGTTTGATCAAAGGAAATGTTGAAGATGTCTCCAATAGTGACGTGGCAGATATTAACTGGACCAACTAAAAAAAGAAGCCCCCTCTTCCCAAAATCAACCTTTGACAATCACTTTTACAATAAAGTTGCTTTGAAGTGAATCACTTTTATAGAATAAGTGATATTCACTTTTACAATAATGTGACTTTTAAATAGTGCGGCAATAAATTAAAAGACTTAAGTGACTCACTTTTATTTTATTTTGTGAGATGCACTTTTACAATAAAGTAACTTGAAAATAGAAATTGCATGCACTAAAAAGTAGCTTGATAAGATTTGAACTCAAGACTTATCAAGATGTAAAACAAATTTGGACCAAGTGAGCTAAGTTTAAAAGGTATGTAAAATTATGGAAAGAGGAAAGGTTTTTTTTTTTTAACTCTTCTCTCTCGTTTTCCATGCTTGCTTTATTTTCCTGCAAATCACAAAAAAAAAACAAAAAACAAAAACAAAAAAACTTTTTCCACACAATGGGGTTAGATCTTGGTTAGCTTACCCAGAAATTCTACGTTTTAAAGTTTTCTCGTTGTTTTTGATTTGCCGTGAATGCACAAGGTGCACGGCAAAGAGCATACGTAGCTGAGAAGACAAGAAAAAAAAACTTTCCCTCACTGTTTCTGATTCACCGCGATTGCTCAAGGTGCACGGCAAAGAGCATACGCAGCCAGGGAAGGCAACAGTCCGAAAGTAAAACAAAAATATCTAATAATAAGACTAATAAAACATGAGAGATTTTAAAAAAAATAAAACAAATTCGTCACTGTAACATTATACCTTCAGATTTGTCGAAATGGGTGTTTCTGGAACAAATGGAAACGGTTTTGGGTGAAACGAAAACTATTTCCAAATGGAAACGGTGCTCCAGACACAATGGAATAGCTCCCATAGGCCACAAATGCATATAAAATCCAGAACCAGAAACCCTTTCAAAGTTTCGGTAACACCGGTTCCAGATCTTGATCAAAACCGAAAGCGGCTCTTCATAAAAGCTCTGATACCATGTTAGGGTACACAGGGTACTCCCAAAGGACCGATCACCAAGAACAACCGCTTCACACAAACAGATCATAGATCAATACACCCATGTCTGACACGTGGTTAAAACCCTCGAGAGAGAAACAGTCCACGGCCCCAGCCAAATAGCTACTTGGAGCAATTTATTATGCAAAAGAAAGAAATTTAAGTGAGCTTCTCATAATCAATCAACTAGCCAAGGACCCTCTATGCTCTTTAAATAGAGATCATAGACCAATCGGGTGTTAAGCCACGGATCAATGGTAGGTATGATCTAAGAGAAGTTGAACCGTCGGATCACTCTATGTCTAGAACATATCGTGACCATCGGATTAGAATATTTACAAATGCATACTAATGCATACTAAAGAAACACACTTTTACCTAACGGATATATTACACAAGTTGATCTTAACTAACTCCTAAGTGTCTAAATATCCTAACATTTTTGACATTTTCAGGAGGCGTACATGGGTTACAGAAACAACAGTCGTGTAAACGAAAAGGTAAATGTGGGTTGCAATGCATAAAGTCACGTATTTAAAGTGTGCGCTACTATTATATATAGCAAGTCACGTACATACACGGGTTTCCTTAAGGAAACTCGTGTACACATCAAAAGACTCATTTTTAGGGTATTTTTAGGCATTGTCAGGCTTTGGTGTCTTCTAGAACGTTTTAGCTAACTGAAATGCCTTTCCAACGGTGTAGAGATGAGGTCAAACGGAGTTACAGAACTCAAGATATGGGTCCTCCAAGTTAGGTGTTTTTTCAGTGACTTTGAGTGACTTTCATGAAGTGTCGTTATGGAAGTGTCGACATGCGACAAAATCATGGGGAAGTGGTCAGAGAAAGAGATGTGTCATTTTGAGTTATCACACATACAATAGAGGTTTTGGAATCCTTTCAAGACTACGACTTTATATCAACATTATAGCTAAAAAGGTACACAAAAAAATAGTGCTAATTTAGGATTTAGACCCTAATTTTTTAAATAGGATCTAGGGCATATTAAATATGTATACCATACACTTGGACATTGAACACCACAAACTTCACTTTGATGCAATGGAAATGTGTACCCAACCAATAACAAATCACAATCAAATCAAGGGATCATGCCTTCAATCTCAACAAGATGAAAGAGTGGTTGTATGATCAACAAAGTAGTGTAACCCTAACCAATGGATGGATCCTACATAAAAATGTAATTGTTAGGTTCATGATCACTATGAATAAGCCCAGAAATAACCACAACACTAGAGAGAAAAGAAGACAACATAAAATAAGTTTGCTTAATTATTCACTTGGCCAAAAGGCCTTCTCATAGTTTTAAAATGGGTTCACTTTAGACCATAACTTAATAAGCCAATATGCACACAACTAAGACTAACTAAAAGATGACATGTGAAGGTATCCATTCCCAAATACATTCATATTCTTCATCAATGTATATAAAGTCAAATAAACAATTATTTTCATTCGTCATTTTTTTATTACATAGTTATATTTTGAGTTTGTATAATATTAAATGATGATGTTTTTAGTCGTGTAATTATGAAACCCACTGTTAAGTGAAGAACACCAACAAAAAGTATGTTTAGATGTTAATCAATTATATCAATATCTGATTTTCATATATATATATATATATATATGGATTCTTTTGGATAACTAAGTTCTTTTTTTATATCTATTTGTAATCTATATTATAATAATTTTAAGTTACACTTGTTATTAACTTACATTTTTTCAACTCAAGTGTTTTTATTCCTTCCTTTTCACGTCAACCTTGGGAACGGGTATCAGCAAAAAGGAGGGCACTAATAAACTTACGGGGATGGGAAGTTTCAACGTTTAAGTTTATATGCGCGTATCATATATGAAAATGTAGAAATTGAAAAACAAAGTAAAAATTCTACATTATTAAATACATTGTTTATTTCTTCTTCTTACCATAAATATTTCTAGAGAATTTACACCTCTAGTTTTTGAGCTTCTCACATATTGTAGAGCCTACTAAAATTTACACTTATTTTTTCCAAAATGCACAAAGTTTCTCATAAAGTCATTAATACATAAGTAAGTAATGTGATTTATAAAGCATTTTTATTTATTTATTTATTAAGAGATATGTATAAATGGTATGATTTATAAGCTAGAATCATGAAGGCATGGAAGTAAAGATGACATTATAACAATAATTATATATATATATATATATATGAGTTAATATAAGAAAATCAATATTATCCAACATAAAAACTTGATAAGATTATATTTTATGTGAGTTAATATAAACCAATTAATTTAAGCCAATAGAAAACTCAATAATATTGCAGTTTTAGTAATAAATTAGAGAAAAATTAATTAAATTAAAATATAAATTATAAAAATATTAAAAAATTATAAACTCTATTACAATAAAAATAATCATCTATCCAAAACTTATAAGATTATATTTAATATCAATCAATATAAGCCAATTAATGTTAGGGAAATATAAAACTTGATAAGATTGTATTTTTAATAATAAATTTAAACTAAAAAATAAAATAGAAATAGAAATTATAAAAACATTATAAATTATAAATTCTATTATAATCAAAATAAAGAAAGGCGTCAAAAAAGCAAGTCCCTCCTTAAGAAAGAAATATAGTACAATGCAATAGTTTTAAGTTAAAGTTTTAAGTACATATATAATATTTATTTATTAAATTAACTAAAACATAAATATAAATATAAAAAGAAGCTCCTAATCTATTCTTAATATACATAATAATTTTTAAATTGACCAAGGAAAATAATTAGATTGTTTAAATAAACTCTCAAATGTGGTCATATGAAAAAGAATTGGAAAAAAAAGTGAGTATACTAAAGATTATACCATTATAACAATATTTCTGGCTTAAGATTTAAAGATAATTAAAAAGAAAAGTAAGTAAACTAAAGATTATAGTAATATTTCTGACTTGTCTTTCCTTTGAGTCCCTTTGAGTCTAAACAATTCTTGAAATAGATATAAAGAAAATTAAAAAATAAAATTTAACAAAAAAAAAGAAAAGTAAAATATAAAATTTAACCAGTACAAGGTAATGACATGGTTCTGGTTCAAAAGTTGAATCCATTTTTTACATTGAGAAGATTTAAATCAAATCACATTAAATGGCAATTAAAGAAGACTTTTAATCTTTTCTTCATTTAATAAACCAAATAAATATATGACTAGTAAGTCATTTAATAAACTAAATAAATATACGACCATCAATCTTTTTTCATTATTAAGTTAGTTATAAATAAATCAATGAAATTGATTCTAAAACAGTTTTTAAGTATAAAACTATTTTACAAAATAAACCATTAATCTAAAATTTATTTTTAAAAATATAAAAACTAATTAATTTATATTATAATAGAAAATAAAAACTATAAATATGAAAAAATAATCCAATTAAAAATTAAAATTTAACTTAAAGTACTAACTACAATGAAAATCCAATGCAATTGAAAATACAAATCAAATGCAAAAATATGAAATATGTGTAAAGACAACAAACAACAATCTATTACATGTTCCAAGTAACCAAAACAAATAGAAAGACACAAATAAATGGAAAGACACAAAATTAAATTTATAGCAAATATCCACTGCACATGGAAATTTTTCTCTTTTTACAGCAAGATAAATTTTAGAAATTATAGATTTGGGTAAGTAATTAGACTGAGTGTTTATGCGAATTTCTTTTTCTTTTTAATAATTTTTACTTATTCATATAATTTTTGGATAATTACATTTGTTGTATTGTGTTTTTTTTTTCATATTTTGTTTATTTGGTAACATTTTTGTTTCTAATAATTATATTGTTTTAATAGATTATATGTATATAAATATGGATATATAAAGTTTTCAATCTTTATGTTTTTGTTCTAAACAAATCTGATCTAAGTGTTTATGTTTTTTTTTAATTATGTATTTTTATGTTCGTTATTTTTGTCTATTTTTAAAATTAATCAAATCAAATGGAAAAATCTTTTGTAACTTCAATTGTAGATGAATTAGAGTGCAGCATGAATTGGATTATTTCTGTCCTCCTTTAAATATTTGTAGATTAAACCTCACGAAATCTCCTCCTTTGAAAATGGATCTTCCTTAAATGGAATCTCATCCAAGTAAGTATGCAGCTGCAGCTGCAGCATCCATCATCCTTCCTCTATGCTTGTAGCCAGCCTCCTTATCCTTCATGCATTTAAATAAGTCCAATGGCATAGTAAAATATTGTTTTATGAACAATGATAGATAGATAATCCTACTATCCTTTTTATGGACGTAGCGTGCTATGCACCATGAAAATAACAGTTGAATTTAGTTTCTATACCTGCTTCAGCAGGTATATTGTAATCGATTGCAAGTCAAACTTTTTTGACTTTGTATTAGTTGCTCTCTTTTGAGGCAGGTATAAAAAATTAAAATCTGTTTTGCAAAGTATAACTTAGGGATTTGTAAAATATTTTTTTTTTTAATTTTGTTAAAAACTATTTTGTAAACAGCTTATTGGTGGATAGAAGATGATGTAAACTTTGGAATTTGGTATCTGGATTTGAGTTGACATGTGGCAACATGACATCATAATAACAAAATTAAAAAAATAAAAATTATATCCCATTGCCATCTCTTATAGCAAGTGGTACCATCTGAGCCAGTTGTTCTGGTTTTTTTCAGACCTCGGGCCATGGGGCCATGAGACGAGGGTGCATTAGCTTGGCAATGTCATCCACAACAACTAAATCGGAATCGAGGTAAATGATTCTCCCGAGTCAAAGTGATATAATATGAAGCTCAAGTATAGAAAAGTCGCCTAAGCGTAGCCTTGAGATCACGTTGGCGCTCGGACACCATGAAATGGAAGACTACATTATCGGGACAAGCAGCATGTTGGAGAATCGATAGAATTCCAGCGACCAATCCTCTCAGATAAGCAGCGTCCAGCGTCATGGCTATATGCACGGCCGTGCTATCACATAGCTCTGTATCATCATCTTCTTCTTCTTGAAGTTGAGAATAGCCTGATCTCCACGATGAAGGTGTCGAGACGATGCATTCTTTACCATTTCGAAACGCCGGAGCTTCTTGGAAAACCGGCAGGGTCGACGATCGGCGTGGTATATGCAGCCTGTCTAGCAGAACGCTGGGAAGCTTGGCGAAACCAGGATCGTATCTCGCATAATTATTCAATTTAAAGTTAAATTTCATGTCCCGGATGATTCTAGCGGCCACCACGCCAGTCATGCTCAGCTGGATCGAAACCAGAATGCTTGCAAATAGAAAGAAAGAAAACGTTCTAGTCCTTCGAATTAGCATCTTTTCCATTAAAACGCGGTTCAGAGGCTTCGATCGGCAAGCCCTAGATATGTGTCTAGACTCTATATAACCTGGAGGCACCAATGCTCCGTGCGGCTAGACATAGCCAGTCTTGAGGGCAAAGAAATGATCAGCATTCGGGATTCAAGATATTCAGGACTACATTAATAAATATCAATTTGACAGAACACCAAAGAAGACAAAGATCCAACTCGTAAACTGCGGCTGAATCCGCTTGCCTGGCCTCGATATGAATGGCAGAGGACAATTGTGCACAAGAACAAGACGTATGAACACCAGGACAAACGCAGATTGCACATCAAGTTACTGTAACCACAAAGTCCACAATGCTTGGGAAGTAGTGGTTGTTAGGTCCGCATTGCGACGAAACTAGATCTTATCACAGTTTTGCGTACAATGCAAAGGAAAGGAACGGAAAGCCAAGCATCACCGTCGACCGGTGAGCAGATTTAATTATGCTTCATGCGTGTCATGCGTGTCATGTTAGAATATGTTCAGAACATGGCTACCGCTATTTCATACGTAGGATCTACTCAAATGATGCCCCTTAATCTACGATTCGCCAATAGAAAGGTAAGCGTTTCGTAATGAAAATGCATTTCAAGGTTTGTCATCGTCCATTTTAAGTGTAATAATAACATGTTGGAACATGTCTCCCTCTAATACATAGGATCTACTCAAATGATATACCGAAACTAGGTAGTAGGATTCAATTTAAAACGCTGTGCAGAGTCTGAATGCATATGCGTTGGTCAATACGACTGCCGTAATTCTTGGCGAAAGAAAGAACAGAAAATATTACACTCTGTTAGTAGTGGAGCGTCTCTAAAAACATCCTAGTCCACATGTTCTTCAATATGTTGATCAGTGAACTCAGATTTAGAATTCACAGATCAGCGAACTTGGATTTAGCATTGGTTTTAAATAATTCGTTAAACAAACAGCCCTGTGTAAATCTAATGTGTTTGATCCTCGCCCTCCATGCAATCCAATGTTAATTCTCCTCTTTAAATATATAATTTTGTGTATCTCCTGTCTTCTATCAAGCGAAGAAACTGTCAGTGCACTTCTGCATTCTGCTTCCGTTATTTGTATGAAGTATGGATTTTGAAATTCTCTTTGGTTACAAGAAATGTTATGGCCGGACGGCATAGAGTTTATGTAGAGCCATGAAATGACTGATCATGATTTGAATTATGTCGTTTACGATATAAATTATGTGGCACTTTGTTTTCCGTGGGTTTACCTGTCAGCTTTATCAAAATTGGCACTAAAATTAACAGTTTCGTTAGGTATACGGTTTTCATGTAGTGGCCTCGACATTATTGTACTCTGACATGATATAATGTACATGCTATGGACCTCTCGATTCTTTTTCTTACTTTTTCCTTCTATATTCCAAAAACTAATCAATGCACGCGCACTTATCATTCCATCCTGTAGATGCTCTATGATCCCTCGTTTTCTAATTTCAAATTGATGCTATGTAACATCATTGTCTCCAGGTTTCGTTGGTCCATAGTGATCACAGCGTGGTTATTGTTTCTTACCTTACGCTCTTATTGATAACACTGGGGTGTTTTATTGCTCTCGAGTCTCTAGTATCCCTTTATTAGTCCATGCCTCTAGGTTCCCTTATTAGTTCACGCTTTTAGGTTATTAGTTCATGCCTTTTGGTTAGTAGGGTTTTTTTTATTAGTACACAACTTGTGGTGGGTGAAAGTGGATAGGCTACTTGTGGGGTGGAACTGGATAGGCTATGGATCATAAGTTAAATGTGAAAGTGATTATTTTTTCTGTTATAAGTTAAATACTCAAACTGAATTTTTTTTAATTAATGTATAAAATCAAGTTTATCTACATGGTTTTCAGTTTGAACCTTTCATTTATCTTTGATTTTCAAATCATAAGAAATCAAAATTTTGTTTAGATTTACCACTCTTATCATTACTATTACTACCTCCCATCTATCTTTGCTTTTCAAATCATAAGAAATCAAAATTTTGTTAGATTTACCACTCTTATCATTACTATTACTATAGTACTTCAATCTTTTGTGAAGTCTTCAAAAATGTCTTCTAACGACGGGCTCCATGAATAACAATTATTATTATAATAATTACCATTACCTACATTCATCTTATTGATATCCATATTGAATTCATCCTAAGTGCGCCACCACTTCAACACAAGTTTTTTCAAACACAAGAGATGTGAAGGCTGCTTTTCTACGCTAATGCACTGTAACATTAAAATGAAACAACTAGCTTACTTTTGTTTAAATTAGCTCTCTAGACATCTTGTGGCTAAGATTAATTATAAATTTGTTTACAAATATAATAATTATTTTACAATTTAATTAAGTCTATTTAAATCTTAATCAAAGATGCATTTAACCATACCCAGATACAACAATCATGAACTTAAACTCGGATGTACACTTGTCACACTCACCTAAATCATTTTTATCCGCTTAAAAAACCCAAAATTATAAACACCCTTAAACATAATTAAATGGCACATAAATCAAGGCTTTTAGTCAGATGTTCTAAAAGTAACTCAAATAATTTAGTGTTGCTTAACCGTTACACTGAGAATGGTCTTTTCTCCACCAATTGAAAGATACGACCTCTTATTATACCTGCCGGCCGCAGGTATATAGCAATCGGTTGCAAGTCAACCTCCTTTGACTTTTCATTAGTTCAAAAATTAAAAATAGCATTTACAAAGTTTAACTTTAGAACTTTGTAAATAATGAATTTTAATTTCAATAAAAATGTATTTATTTGCTAATTTGTAAATTTTCATTGGCTAATCAAACATGATGTCGGCATTGGAATTTGGTATCTGGTTTTTAGATGACACATGGACGCTATGACATCACTTAAGTACAACTCTTTTTTTATGCACTTAATGTGGGTCAATTCATGGCCAGCGTGGTTTGTTTGTCATGATTAATGTTGTAAGAACACAACTCATTAATCGGATTTAGATTCTTGGAAACTATAACTGTTCACCGGATTTGGGCATAGGCCACTAAATTGACGCTTTTTTAGTGTTGGATTGAACATACCTCCGCCGCCTCTGGTTCCGCACTATCTCGGATTTCAAAACTAACGTGTCTGTGACTTTTATAAGTGGTTGGCTGTGAACGTGGTGAAGAGAGATCGCACATGGTTTCCATTGTTCATTTTATAATAATTATATTTAAAATGTCATTAAAACATTATTATATTATTATCAAAGTTGCTATTGTATTATAATAATAACATTTAAAATTTTATAAAATATTATTAATACTAATATTATTTAAAGTTTTTTGCTTTGATTTTCTTGAATTTTTATTAACATTAACATTAACATTATATTTAAAAAATTTGCAGTTAAAATTTGATGAATTATTAGATTAAAAACTTAAGACGATTAAAATATTATTAATATTTCTATTATTTAAATTTTGTTGTTTAATTTTTTTGAATTATTATTAATTATAACATTATATTTAAAAAATTTGTAGTTGAAATGTGATGAATTATTAAGTTAAAAATTTAAGAAGATTAACATTGTTATAAATATTTAATACAATGTTAAAAAACTCTTTATAAAAACTTCTTCAAATAAAAACAAAAAGGTAAGAAGATTAACATTGTATAAATATTTATTTCAATGTTTAAAAACTCTTTATAAAAATTTCTTCAAATAAAAACACACTAGTACAAATGTTATAGTAGTCATTGGGATTTTCCTAATAGAAAACACAATTAGGGAAAATAGGTCATCCTTACCTAAAAAAAACTTCTTGCAACAATTTTCAACCATATTTAATTTACATTGAAACTCAACTCCAACCCCATTATTAATGGGGCTCTATACATTGCTAGTTGTTTATTACTGTTTTTATGAAATTCTAAAATAAAAAAATTAATTAATTTAGTATTCTTTTTTCATAAGATTTATTTAGAGATAGGTACTAAGTAGTTTTGTGGTTAATTTCTCTTAGTATTATTTTTTTCAAAAGGTTTATTTAAAAGATAAGTACTAAGTAGTTTTGTGGTTAATTTCTCTTAGTATTATTTTTTTCAAAAGGTTTATTTAAAAGATAAGTACTAAGTAGTTTTGTGGCTAATTTTTTTAAATGTCTAAATCATATATTACAAACTAAAAATATATAAAAAGAGGGCTATATCCATTGTTAATTGTTTATTAATGTTTTTATGAAATTCTAAAATAAAAAAATAAATTAACTTGGTATTATTTTTTTTTAAAGGTTTATTTAGAGATATGTACTAAGTAGTTTTGGTGCTAATTTCTTTTAAATGTCTAAATCATATTACAAACTAAGTTAGTTTATTATTAGTTTTGCTACTAATTTCTTTTAAATGTCTAAATCCTATTACAAAGTAAGTTAACTTATTATTATTTTTTTCAAACTTCTCTTAAGAGGCAGGTACTAAGCAACTTTGTTGCTTATTCCACTTATTTAATATTGTTATTCAATAGCAAAAAAGAATGTTTAAAACATAGACTCGATTTTAATGAACTTATTTAATTATCGAATCACAGTGACGCTTTCTTGATTGAAAAGTGACACGAGACATGCAATTACTCTATCTTTCCTCCTTAAACTTTAACGCGTATTGTTTTTGTCTCTCAAAGTTAAGCCATCCATTAATATAAAGGGAAGTATCCATTAATCCAAAGGGGCTTGTAAGTTACAGTTTGACAAGGACAAAATTGCATGTTCTATATTTGGCAATAGGTTGGTTGATTGAAAGGAAAAACTCACCAGATTCAGAGAATTCGTGAGATTTAGAGAATCCAATTGCATGTTCTACATTTATATTAATTTGTGGATTAAAGAAATCCGTCCATTAATCTTGTCATGCCCACCTCTCGCACAAGTTGTCCTATTTTGCGATGGATGCCTTGAATTCCCCATTCACAATTATTTTCAAATGAAGCTTAAGCATCTCCTAGAAACTTCAACAAGATAATAAATATGTAGTTTTGAAAACCGAAGGTAAATCCTCCTTTTTTATAGACTTCAAAATTTATACAATATTAGATATGCGCCAACCAACTAAAAAAAATTGTGCATTCCTCACACAATATAAACAAGAATGAATAGAGTGAAATATCTTTCCTTTTGATTAAAATTCAAAAGTTTACATTAATAACAAGTTGAATTCACTCCTTGTTCTCATACAATAAGTAACTAACAAATCTAACAAATAGTCCCCAATAAGAATAGTGATATACATAATGATATAATGATATTACAAATATTATACAGATTTTGTATGTATCCTAATAGTGATAGCTAATTACCCCGAATGCGGGTGTCCCAAAATAGGTGACGTGGAAGGAAGCAGGACTTTGGTTTAATGGCCACCTTCCCCAACTGTCTTCATCGTCATTATAACCTTGCTTTCTTCCCTCTAGAAAAGTGCTCCAGCGCGAACTCCAGCCTCCACAACACCTGCTTTGGCACCTCCGGTCATTTCACACAGAACTTATCCTGGATCGCCTTATCCACGCAGCAGGAAAATTTAATGGTGGTCGCCATTAGCCTTGGCCTCCTAGTCGTCATGTTTAATGGCTCTGCACGGTCTTTGTTCCACCACCAGTAGACTATTCCTACTTGTTTTTGTAGTCGCTCCAGTGTTATTTGGTCTTTCAATCACGGAGAAATTATAGGGAACATGAATAGCAACAATCTCCTTGGTCACTCTAGCATTATCTATCTTTCCAACCGCTCACCAAAAATGCCAATCCAGCTCAGGGCCACTCCACGTAGAGGAAGCGGCTCCAGGGGAGCTGGAAGCATAACGACCTTACAATGTTCTATCTCTGCAGGTTACAACGCCCACATTTCCCTCAAAGTACGTAGGGCAGTAGATGATTGGGAAGCAGAAGTTGTGGATTGCCACCGCACCACGCAACCTCTGCATCAACGACTCTCCCACTACTAGAGAATGAAGAATGTGCTTGCATATTTTCTCTGGGAACATGACCGCGCTCCATCTCCCTCCACCTCCAGTGACTCAAACAGCTCCATGGCTCAGGATACTTCCTCGACTGCACCAATCCTGAACCATCCGGACCTTGCAAAGGATATGCACCAGGACATTCAACACACTGAACGCGTAGATGAAGCTTCTATCAACGTGGCGGCACCAGGAAAGAAAGAAGGAATGAGCATGCAGACTGATAGCCAACAACAAATGTCGGTTCCTCCTTCTGCCACAGAGCCGCACCAGAACCCTGAACCAGCCCTCTCGAGGGATGATGGTGACTATTTCAGGTCATTCCCCATTGTTTAGGAACCTTGGAAAAAGCCATAAGGACCATGGTCTCCATTTTATCTTCTGTGTTTGTTTCATTTTCAATCAACTCGTTAGTTTACAATACTGCTATGTTAATTTTGGATAGTAGTAGCTTGATTTCCCACTTCAAGGGAATGTTCATTGCAGATGTAATAATCTCTAGTTTATGCCCTAACATGTTTTGTACAAGTGTCAAGAACACTCTGTTTGTACCAATTTTTGTATATTAATATATTTTACTGCTACTTACAAAAAAAATAGTGATACCTAATTAAATTTTACAAGTAACTGACTGATAACCTAGTGATAACCAGAATAATTAATGGTCACTTAGGCTATGGAAAGTTGCCATAGTTCCTTGGGTGATTGAGTCATTCCAAACGTAAAAATAGAGGCGAAGGGCACTGAAATTACAAAAAAATTAAAAAAATTATGCGTCGGCAAAGGCCAGATTAGTCGTAATGGGTTGGTTTTGACATGTGCAACATATAAACAGAGACAAAAACAAAATGCCATAGGAAAAAATAAGTCAAGAAAAAAAATGCAACTAAAAATAAAAACCCAACACTAGAGAGCGATAGGGATCGACCCTATATGGTCGAAAAATATGTTGCTAGTTTTTTCACACTAGCTAGTGCAAAAATAACACCTACTAACACTTATGGAATCCTTAGTAGCAGATTGAATTTGGAAATGTAAACTACTGCAGAAAATCCTAGTAAATAACAATAAAAATAAAACTCTAATTGAAGCAAATGAAAATAAACACAACCAAACTAAACTAATATTTTTTCTCTTTCACATACAAAAGGAGTACATAAAGAATATTTTTATTTTTATTTCATAAAAATAATGGAGTACAAATGGTGTAGTTTTACCTCTGTTAGTGTGAGCAGGGGACCCTTGTAGGTGGTTTAAGAAACGAGTCCTTTGTCTCCATGCCGCTTTAGGTGTTCTCCACATAATGGTCACAAATGGTAGCCAAAACTCAATGGTGGGTGAAGCAGGAAGTCAAAGGGGGGCTAGAGAGTTTTGGAAGAATTTTGACAGAGTGACAGTAAGGTAATGAGTGAAAATGAAGTTGTTAAAAATGGGAGCTTTCACCATCCTTTTATAGAATTATTTTTCCTAGGTTTTCTGCCTAAGGTTTTCAATGAAACTTGGTATTGACTCATGGTTTTTGGTGGCTTTTAGGGTTTTCCCTCCTTTTTCCCTTTTTTGAATATTTTCTCTCTTTTTCTAATTTTTGTTTCATATTTTTTGGGGTTTTATCCATAATTTGGGGAAAATTTACTTCTTTTTGGAGGGAATTAAGACATATCTCCCTATTTTGGAGGGGGGAATAATGATTAGTGAAGTTTTTTATGGGAATAAATAAGGAAAGTGGTGATGTAGCTAGGGAATGATCATGATGACTAATTTTTTGGTGTTAACACTAATATACCAACTATTTAGCATTCCTATAGCTCTTATACCATGTAGACTTTGAGCATACACATCTAGATACTAAACACTATAGAAATAATATGAAAGAGATCAGCATTCTATGAATTAATGCAACAAATGTGCTAAACATTTTTCATCACACAAAAGAGAGAAGTCAATAACATGAGAGAATGTTGTATTACATTAAGCTTCAGTGAATGAAGAGTGTTACAATAAATAGGCAAGGCAATTTGAATTAGGGTAGGAGGAATTTCAAATTTCTTATCTAGTGCAGGAGGTGATAGTGAGGCTTAACTAGATCCAAATACCATTAGTTAGTCATGCACACTCTCCAAACTAAGTTAAACTGAATTAATACTTCTCAATCGTTGGTTCTAATTGAATGAGGCACATGCAACTGAGTGCATCCACTTGCAATTGAGTGGATGCACATGCATGAGGAGAAACTCCCTAAAAACACTCAAGGAGGATGCTAATATCTCATAATAACTAAAACGAAGGTGCACAAAGTCCTTGAATAATGAACTCCCCATATTCACTCCACAACTCTAACTTGCAATGTGGGACCCTAAAATAAAGAAAAATGAGCCCTAATTGAAGGAATTTCCCCATATTCCAAAATGGACTTAAGGAGTTCTAAAAATAGTAGGTTATGCCCTTAGGGGATTTGAAGAAGATACAAGGTGGCTTAGGTGGTCAAATCGAATGGGGTTTGACCCACTAGATTCATGAAGTCATGGTCTAAGTCACTAGGTAGAAGAATGATGCTATGATGAGCTTTCTTTTCTCTAACACTTACATTATGAAGATGAACCCTAACCACCCTCATACCATCAGATAGAATTTTGAACTATAACCCAAAATAGGACACTAAAAATTTTGCAACCAATAATTAATAGTTCATTTTGATACATTCCTCCCATAAAATTTCATTGATATAAATTTATTTTATACTCCAACACCAAGTCCAAACATATATCTTCCTCAACTTCCATTATCACCAAATTTTTCTTCTACTTCACACCTCCATGGGCTCTTTACTCGAATTTCATTTGGATCCACCATCTCCTCCAAATCCAAACTGGTAGCTACACAACTTTATGATATGAGACACATTAACCATAAAGTGGCTAGATAATGGTTATTGGGTTAGGGTTTAATGGATCTTGTTTATTGGGTTATATGGTTAGTTAATTATTGGGTTAGGGGTTTGTAGTTAGTGGGTTAGTAGTAGTTGGGTTTTAGTGGCTCATTGGAATAAGGTTTATCCTAGATTCAATGATTAGGACATAGTTGGTTAGTAGGTTAGAAGGTTAGGGTTTTGATCTATAAACAACCTTGGATATTCCAATGGATGCATCGACAACAATTTTTTTTTAACTTCTACTACAATAGTGAGATTATGCTCAATTGAAAAACTATTTTGTGTGTGTTTTTATTGACTTAATATAAAAATAAGGCAGATTCGATAAATTATTTAACTAGAATGATAAAAGAATGAACTATAACATAAAATGTACACATATAGAACATCATGTACACAACCTTCACTTTAGGAGAAGTATCGTGGAAAAATCCAAAAAGAAATAAAAAATTGTCCCTCTTATCTTAATAAATGGAAAGTATAAGGAAAACTACAAAAATTAGAGATCTTATTGCAAGATATGAGACACTATGGTTTGATATAGTCCCTTACAAAATTGTTCTCTTTCTTTGTAGCTCTACTATCTCTCTTCCCTTCTTGGTGGTTTCTTAGCTATGGAATATGAAATCATGAAAACATGAGCTAAACCTATTTTCCTCCTTTTGGATAGGATTTTAAATCCTTTCCTTAGTCATTAGGGTTATGGTTTTAATTTATATGATTCTTGTTTAATCCTATTTTGAATTCCTATATGTTACTATTTACACATGGGTGAAACATGGTCAAATTATGTGGTTGGTACTTGTATAGTAAAAAAATAAGTGGATTACTATGTTTTTAAGGGAATAACCTTGACAATATGTACCTCTATATGAGGAAAACAAACCATTATTGGAAATCTATCAACACATAGAATATAGACTATATTGAGGAAATTGAATTTGAGGTTAAAGAACCCAAAATTCCACCTATTTGACCCCAAATTGAAGAATTCTTAGTTTTGATCCCTTAGTGTAGTTTTTAGGATCTTACCCAAAACAACCCTTATAGGTTATTGATCTTCCCCTTTCCAAAACATCAAAATTCATACTTTAAATTTCTAGATCTATTTTGGATCAATATCCTTCCCCTTTTGGGAGGATTTTAGTCTCCAAAAGCTTTAGTTTTAAAGGAGATGACGAAACAATTCCCAAGCTTTCACCTTGGAGCCATTTGGGTTTGGATGCTAGTTGTCTCTTTAGTCCCAACTACTAAATTTCTTATCGAACCTTGATTGTTCTTTTTTGTTTTGCAAAATCATATCCTTAGGTGATTTTACATGTGCATATGGTTCCCAATAATACATGAAATGTAAGATTTCACCCTTTTCATTCTCAATGGGCGTGGATGGCTCGTAGGGTTTCACGATGTCTACATTTAGTACTAAGTAAATACACATATAAGGTGGAAGAGTGAGTATTTAAGAATTACTTATAGTCTTCTCTGAGACTTCTAAAGGTCCATCTCTTGGGGCCTTCATTTTCTTTCATAGTCCTTGTAACATGTACTTATTGAGCCACAATTAAATTTTGTTTCCTACATTGGAGCACTTTTTAACCTTGTACTTCTCTTGATATTTATTCAACTTATCCCAAACATGTAGGTGCATCTACTATACACTATTTAGAAATAATATACCTTTAATACATCACTTGAAGTTGTTGCTCCTACTTTATATTTGCCATATACAATATCCAATGGTGATGATGGAAAACATACAAAACAAATTTCAAAGGGTACAATTCAAAAGGGACATACTCGTGGAAGTGTGGAAAACCATTTTAGAGGAGTGTTGTATGTAAATCAAATTTTTATCTCATGTCATTGGATACTTGTGATTGTAGTTGTAGTGCCATGTATTTGCAAATTATGCACCTATTTGAGTGAGGCTATACCAAGTATTTGGGAAACCTTACATGTTGTTTTGATCGACGATTAAGATTTTGGACTCTCTCTCTCTCTCTCTCTCTCTCTCTCTCTATATATATATATATATATATATATATATATATATATATATATATATTAACGGTGGTTCACCATGGAAGCCCAATTTACACCATGGTGACGTCCACCCAAGAAAATATCTCTTATACTCGCTTGTCAAGTATACATGAATGAGCAACAACAACTTTTGAGAGGGCCAATCACGATAAAAGGCTCACCAACCTAATATATCATTACATACAAGGGCTCCCAAGAAGAAAATGTCTCTGGTGATATTCAAACCCGGGTGGGGAGTGCAACAACCAAAAACTCCCAACCACCCGAGCTACGCCCCATAGACAAATATATATATATATATATATATATATATATATATATATACCTCAATTATTATACATAGTCTTTTGTTGAAAATTTGCTATGAATTTATGTGTTGGCACAATAGCATGATTAAGGTATATATTCTAACAAATAACTATGTCACTAATTGATCTCAATGATATTGAATTTGATTTTAATGTTGAGATGAGTTTGTTTAATGTGTTGGAAAACATTGATTATGTGATGTATACAAGTTAGATATGCTTTGGCTATGTTACATTGCTCACTTGACCTATTGACATTACTAATTGTGTGAAGAGATGTGTTAAAGTTGTCTTGCATGCAAGGAACTATGTAAAGAAGTTGTTCTAAATTAGAAAATGGTCTTGAGGGTAGACAAGTCTCCACTAATCATGAATGTTTTAATCAAGTTGTCATGATATATGTTGGCTATGTTATGCTGAGATATGAGATCTATATTTAAATTATGATGAATGATGTAGATAACTAGAACCTAGTGTATATGAAATAGTTTCTAGGATGGAAGATTAAATACTATGGTCGTAAGATAGGTGAGAGCTTGGATGGCCTCCCTCCATGTGAAAAATAAGAAATTGCTTTACATATAATTAATCAATAACGTTTTGTGATTTTGTAAAAAGAACTATTTGATGTGTGTAATTGAATTGTCTTAAAAAAAAAAAAGAGAGTATGCCTTGCCATCTAACCAACACATAAATGGTGTATGTATAAGGGATTTTTTTCACATGATTTTGATGCGAGGCTAGAGGTGACATGTCTACTTAGTTCCAAAATAAAACCTAGAATATTTTACACAATGCATAATATCGAGATCGAGTAAATTCAGTAAAGATAACATGCTTAATCAACCAATTCGCAATACAGAAAGATGCATTCTTCATGATTATGTTTACAGAAGGTGGTTACTGAGCAGTCTTAAACGCACCTTATATAATATCATCATAGTTTGGAATGAATATATGAATATATTACCCAAAACCACCATAGTTTGGAACATAAATTAAATATAAACAATACCAAAAAATGATTGGAACATGGTTCACGAGCCTGTCCTTTTTTTTATACAATTCAATCACTTTAATTAAATGTTGGGTTGAAACGAGTCATCAATGTAGTCACTTTAGTGAAAGATTCTTTCGTCATCATTGTGATAACTTTAGTTGTTTGGAAAAGATTCTTTCAAAATCTTGCGTCATCATTGTAATCACTTTATTTGTTGGGAAAATATGATTTCAAAATCTTGCGTCTATGGCGTTATGAGAGCGAATCTTGGAGTGGACTTCTTTTGTGGATGACAACTCCTCGTCAGAAATTCAACTTTACACAAAAGACATCACAGAACAAATAAGTGGAAGAGCATCAGAAAGATGATAGCATAATCTACAAATTAAAACAGACGACATGGTGAAGGAATGGAAGAATAATTCAAGGAAAACCGACTGGCAGAGAGATATGGAGAATAATTCAGTCCAAGGAGAAACGGACAAAAAGTGAATATTAAGTAGAGTAGAAGATAGTTTGCATCGAAATCATCGTGTTTGATTAGCGATAAGCAGTAGCAACTAATGCATTATGATGAGCTACCAAAAATACTAGCATAGATTTATTTTAAACCCATATCTATCAAGCATCAAGAGGGATATTTGATATATTTGGGTTTAAAATGGATCTATGCTAGTTTATTTTATTTTTTATAAGTTGATATGTAATTTATATTTTTAATTTTTTTAATTTTTTAGTATTTTTATTTATGTCGGCTAGTGTAACGTGACTAACGTGATATGATCTCCTCCATACTGGGTTAGAGAGCACCTCACTTCTCTCGGTGCAATGAATGGACGCACAATTCTACCACCTTGCCTGTCTATAAATTTATGTTATTTTATTAACAAAGAACAACATTTTTTGTTTTCATTGGTCATGCTAATGGCCAATTATATGATATATCCATATATAAGATTAGGATGAGAGAGTACTAGTCAATCCACATTAGTAAAGAAGAGGTGAAAAACTTACATATAATGAGTAAAGAGATGATTGTACAATTGTTTATTGACCCCATATCGACCAATCCTTGTATTTGAGAAAGATGGATCTTTGCATGGACTAGTATACATTATAGCCATGAAAACCCCATTGGATGGATAGGTGGTTAGTTGTATTTAATAAATAGCCTTTCAATAACAAGGATGCTCCCTTGTATCTTCTTTATAAATTATGGGCCAAGTTTATTATGGATCACCATGCCAATTATTTGATATTGATGAATTCCAAGGAAGTAGTCTTGGCTATGCTTAGGACTAGGAAATAGCTAGGTGTAATCCATTGAGAGGATTGCCTAATCCTAAGCTTGTCCCTAACCCCCTCGCCTCCCCAATCGACCTCAAATTGGAGATTAGATCCAGGCCATTAGTACTACAATATCATCTGTGACAAGTGATCTTGTTCAACATAGCATGTTTGTGGTAGCCTTCCTATCAAGAACCATTGTGTGATGATGTTAGACTACTAGGCATAGGGTCTCCAGGCCACATCGACTCTAGACCGTGTATTACATCTAGCTAGGTTGGCCATTTTAGTTCTAGCCTAGTTGCTCTGCATCGATGCTCTCATTGCAGGATACTTTCCACAACCTGACAGAGGATCCTATTTCATATAGTTTCTTTCATATAGTTTCTTGGACAATGTTAGGATGGTATATTTTATATTTTCATGGATAATGTATTTAATTTTGCAATAGACAAATATTTGGTTAACATGAATTTAAAATATATGTATTTCTATATCTGATTTTTTGACATGTACAACTCTTGTGAGATGATACAACCATGTCCAAGCAGCATGGCATGCTATTTTAATCTATGGGATTACATCGAATTAGTTACTAATAATATCCAAAAATAGATATATACATACACAACAATATACTAACATACAATAAGAATACTTAGAAAGAGAAGAAGAAGAAGAGGAGGAGGTAGAAGTGGAAACAACATCAATTAGTCTATTATATTAGATCAATATGACACAATAAGACATGTTCTCTTACATATTCATGATTTTACATACTCTTATATTCATGGAGGTAGTTATAGCTTTCTTAAGTACCTCAGTTGGTCGATGGATCGAACCAGCCCAACTAACAGGTCGATTATAAATACTTAGTCGACTAAGCCGACTAATGCCCTACAAAATCCTTGCCACCTCAAAACCTTCTTCATCTCGAAGAAGAGGGGAGATGTACATTTTGACCAAAAAAAGAAAAAAAAAAGAAATAATCTAGAGTTTTATGGTGATTTTATTTGAATGTTGATATGCTCATTAAATTGTTTCTCAACCTGTTGTTGTGTTGAGGACGAACTAGGATTGAAAAAATGAAATCGAAGCTATGGTGGGGACACTCTAAAAGGTCATCGTGGTGTTGGAAATTTCTTTAGTGATTTAGTTCAAGTTCCATAAATGATGGGATCAATATGATTTAGTCAAGTCTTAAAGTCTATCCATTCATCTACAACCTGATTAGTTGCAATGGTTGTTTTCTACATTTTTTACAAAAGGTTAATTTTATCTTCGATTGAATCATAATGTATAGACTCTAAGTCCAAGTTGCATTTTGTTTACATCTTGATAACTTGTCAAAAATATCCCATATTTTCTTGATTTCTCTATGGGATTCATGTTGTGCATTCTTACCTCCCTAGAACCATTGATGTTCTTGAGTTTGTAGCTCATTTTTCTTATGCTTTGCCTCCTTAATCTGTGTTCCCAATGAATCCTATATTCTATTATATGTTGTAGCTCTTTGTCAGGCATCAATTTATGCTAATAATACTTTGTTTACTTTCAGTTGGTTACATACATTTACAAAAGAGGTTGACCAACTATTCAAAGTGTTTCCAAAATTTTGTGCATCCTTCCTTATTTCCTCCAATTTCTTCTTATTGTCTTCAAATTTATCATATTTGGATTTTAATATTGTTGTGGTTTGGTCAAATATCAATACCCTATTCTCCATGAGCAATCTTTTCTGATTATGGATAACATTTACCAAAAGTATTTTCATGCAGTTGACCAGATAAGAACATGGAGAGTTAGATGAAAACTCGAGTGCCTGCTGTGCTTGAGTTTTGTAGGTCTCCCATGCTCTTTCTTACTTATGCATTCTTTATTTTGATAGTTTTTATAGATACTCCATCACCTTCTTTGTTCTTTGATAACTATTTTGTAGGGTTCCCATATTTCTTTGTCAAAAACATATTCGAGTACAAACTCTACTTCGGCCTAGTTGGTTTGTTCTTGTTGGACTTTGAAACTTGTAATAATTTATTACCTTTTTCCTTTCCTTCATTTTTTGTTTTCTTCTTCTTGCTTCCTTCCTCCCTAGGTATTTTCTTTTTTGTTGGTTTAGGTTCTCTTGGTGGTTGCATCGACTGTGTTGAATTAGATTGTGTTTGTTGATTTTGTTGACCTGGATCAATATTTGTTTGTCCAAATATTAAATCTTCAAATTCGGTATATTGGCTTCTCATTGGTTGTTGTTATGCATCTTTTTCTAATTTGACAAGGGCTTTCTTCTATTTCTCCTTATATTTTTTGTGTTGCTTATCCTTCTTCGACCCTGGTTGTTTTCCAAATATTTGTTCTTCTGCTTACTATGGGGTTTGTATAAAAACATGATTTTTTCTACTAACCAACTAGTGCATTTTTAGGTTATTGTTTTTGTTTCTCGATCAATATTGCTTTATTCAGGACATATTCATTGGGGGTGTTGTCCTTCTGTGTCTTATCGATTTGTTGTTGGTCAGTTTGTTGTTGTCATGTCGACTATTTTGACTGATTTTTTTTGCTATTCTTCTTTGATTGTTGTTGGCTTCGATGGTGATTAAGAGTGCTAGTTAAGTTGATGGAGTTTTGTGAAATGACACCTCTTGTATGTGCCATATTTGACACTTTGATAGTGAACTTTGTGCCTCTTATTTCCTTCTTCTTGGTCTATTGGGATGCATGTTCCTCTTTTTGATTCCTCAATGATTGTCATGGGGGGTTCACTAGCAAGGCAATATTATATCACACCCATTCACATTGGGGGTTATTTTATTTGGGTGGGCCGAGGAATAACATTCAAATCGTGGGATATATATATATATATATTCTTCATATATATAAAGGCCTCCCGCATAGACATGTTGAATGCCTCCATGGTTAAATGCAAACGCGTCCCTGCACTACAAGAAAAATGACATTTTAGCCTCACATAAAATTGTTGTATATCAAAATATTTAATTTAAAATAATATTTTTATAATATTATAATTACGTTGATAATTTTTTTATAAATTTTATTNAGTTTTTAAATGAAAATATTCATATCATTATGTTCATCATATTATAATATTATTGATTGAAATCTAACTCCATAAATCCATCTTAAAAAATACCAAAGAATTTGATTATATACATAAAAAATGGAGGATTTTTGTCTTAGTTTCATACATAAACCTCTTCCCATTAAATAAAATTACAAATATTCCAAAATAGAATACTTCTAGACCTAAGAAAAATCAATAACCTCTTGGATAACCAATGTTAAATTTATATGGGAGTGTCATTTAATTTATTTTAAGATTTTAAATAGGAAATGAAGATAATCTGCTCTAATTTTCGACTAATTTTGATCTTGTATAGATATAGAAATGAGATTCATTTGTTGTGGAAGAATCCGTGTTCACTAAACTTGGAATACTTTAAGCATAAGAAGATATCTGCACATAATTTATCCAAACAATAAGAGTGTTATTTTACCATATTTTGCTATGCATGTCTTAAAAATCACACACAAATAGATTTAGAAAAAATAAGAGAAAATATTTATTAAGATAATTAAAAATATTTTATGGAGTTTAATTTATTAATCTTATAGAAAACATGAGCTCTCTATGGATATACTTGTAGTTACATTATATAAAATTGGTAGATTAGCAGGTTTTGGTGTGAAACATGTGTAATTCTCATCTTTTATATGCATTGCATTGACTATTGGACTATCAACATTTCACATTCTTTGTTACGTTGATCTCTTCACTGGGTTTCCTTTTATGTATTTTTCCCTCCCCATTACTATTTTGTTGGGTATTCCACTATCCAATGCTACAAATGAATCAGCCACCCTTGCAATCCTTTTGGGATCATTACTAGCATTATATTATATTTTATTTATCATCATGTTTGCGTATACTAAGATATGTTAGGGATGTTCTTGTTACAACTTTTCAATATGAAATAAAGGGCGGGGCTAAAAATGGGTTAATAAAATGGATACCTACAATAGTTTGTGAAACTAGGGGTTTTCTTAATTGAAAAGGTATATTGTGAGGGGGGTTCAACAATACAATTTTAGGATGTATTTTCCAATATTTAGAGAAATTAAGGATATTCTTTAATATCCTATGAACAAACATGCTATGTAATAAATTCACTGAGTGAACCCCCGTTATGCTTGTATAATGTTTTGTAAATGCTTCTCAATTTTTACCTTATTTTTCAATGCTTCAATTACTTTTTCTTTTATTTGTCGAGTGCTTATGCATATTCTAGACCAACACTAGATTCTAGAACTTGTTTTCTTTTCTTTGTTTAATCCCTTGTAAAATTACCTTTTTCCTTTTCTCCGGAAGACACCACATTGTGTGCAACTTCATTAAGATTCTTCTTCACTCAAATATCCTTTTAGTCAATTTATTCTTTGTTTTGCACTAATGTTTCAAGGTCATAATCAGTTGATGGAGTGGACAAGTGAGGCTCAATATCCTTTGTCCCAATATTTCATTTTTTCTCTGTTGGTGTGCTTGGACTGGTGTTGGTCAAAGTGCCCAATTTTTGCACAATTGGTATGTAATTGTTGTTTCTTCTCTCTATTCCTTTATTTCATCGTTGATCAAACTAGGTGTTATATTTTGTGTAGTCAACTTCCTTGATAAAGGATGGATTTGATATAATGTATTGGCATATTTTGTAACTTCCTTAAATACTTTCTTGACTATGGGGTAGTATTCCAGTTCATTTGATTCTCCCCCTTTTCATATGCAAACCATAACTCTGTGAAGTAGGGAAAATTTTAGGGGTGAAATTGATCCCATGGGCTAATTTTTGAACTTTTTTCCCCAAAAAGATTTGTCAAGTTCCATTTTCTTTTCTAAATTAATTTTCTTAAATTCTATGCGATAATTGTTTTTTACTTTATGAATCACCAAAATTTTCTAGAAACTATATAAAACCCTTAGAAGTTTGAATCTTTTTTAGAAAAATATCTCCCAACATTTTATGGTTGGAAATTTAAGATTTAGTAAGATTCACCAAGGTTTCTACACTTTAAGAAAACTATGGATCCTTAAAATTTTCCATGTTGTGAAGTCTAACCCAATTGAACATGTACCAAGGGGGTAGGTTTATTCTTATGAATTGAGTTACCCTCCATCTATTACAAGTCGACTTCATCAACTTAACCCTTTCTTGAAATAAATGTTTAGGTGATAATGAATATGTATGGCCATTCTATGATTTTGCAAAGCATTGGAAGTTCCACATTGTTGGAGTTGTGTTTAATGTGAAAACTATTTCATCAACTGGGTTTAGTTTCAACATGTCTATCCATATAAAAAATGATGGGTAACTAATTTATTTACTTTGTTCCTGACACTCTTTGCAATTAGTTTTTACAATATTTTTCAAATGCTTTTCCTAGTTATAAATTCTTCCTCTTTCAACTATATATCTGATGGCCTCCGACATGTTTAGATTTACATCTAAAACTCAAGCACAACTAATTAGGTAGAGGGAGATTGTGATGCAAGTCTACTTAATGTGTTATTCCTTTACCTAGATGCTAACCAACATTTTGAGTTCTTTGGGAGTCTCGTTACAGGAGTAAGAGCTAAGGGGTAGTTTGCATCGATTTCCTTTGGTATGGATCTCCATTCTTTGGGAGTATCGTTATTGGGCTAAGAGGTAAGGGGTAGTTGCAATTGAATAGTTGAGCCATATATTCTTCTTTTGGTATAGACTAGCAATGAATTTTGTTGGCCACTTTTCCCCACTCTTGCAACCTAGGTTCTGCGCAGCACGCCGATCCAACAACTACCTGAGATACTGACTTGATAGAGCAAGCCCCATCGACAACACCTGCGAAGTAGGAGCAGTCTCACTTGAGATATCTCATAGATGGGTAACTGTCGGAACCATGTTTTCACGATTGTTGAGGGAGTATAGTCCCTTGGCTCATAGCCAAGGAGCTCAACAAAGGCATCAGGATGGCTGGACAGAGGAGTCAGTTCTGCACGACCGAGCACAAACATATGTCATCGCGCGTGACCTGACCTTCCTTTCCACATCGCAGTTGGCGCAACTCGTGCGATGCAGCTGATTCACATCCAATCGACTCTATGAATTAAGTCAGGGTTCAAAACATTCATCATACAGAATGATATATATATATATATATAGAATTGTTTCAACAATGCATTTCGACCATTCATTTACCAATTGAAGAATGACAACAGATATTTAAGTAACATTTGAACATTATATGGAAAGAAAATAGTAATCAATCATATAGACATTCACCATATTAGCCATTCATTCAAACACAAGATATAACGTCGAAACCCATCTAGGAAAAAACACCAAGGTGCTCTTCATCTGGCATGAGAAAGGATATAACACCTTGCAGTTTGCGGGATACAGATTGATCTTGAGATGTATCTTTAAGTTCATAATTATGGTTCTCATGTTCTCTGTATTATTTCTCCTGATCTACTGGTGCTACCTACAAATCTGCACACAGCCTGGATCGACTTCCCTAGCATTTGCACTGCTCTAGCAGAGCTCTCCCATTGCACTACTCTTACTGCCTCCTGCAGATTCCTGATTACCCTCCTCTTAGATCTGTTCTCTATAATTGTATACACATATCATCTATCAAACATATTCCGTAATTATGACTAACAAAAATCAACCCTCTAACTATTAAATCTCTCCTATTTATATTATTTTACATGACTGCACCGGGTCGACTGCTTACAGGAAGTCTGTTAACTGTCACGATCAGCCGCCCTCCAGGCTACAACTGTGGTGATCATGACTTGACACAAGGCACTAACAGCCTTGCTTACAGCATGCTTCCACTCATGTGGCATCCATCGACTTAAGCCGACTTCCACACCCATGACCACCCTGTTGCTTTCTGATCATTTATTAGTTGCGCGTTCTCTGCGCTTGCCTTTCCTACGCTGCGCACCTCTCTGATCTTCCTGCATAGATACTTTGGTACCTTCACGATATTCCCTTTTCTCAATAGCACACACAACATATCTTCTTGAGTTGCGCGTGTGAGTTTCTTTCCTATGCTCCTTTCCCAGGCCAACAAATTTCTCTACTTCTTCCTTCCAACCTTTGAACCCTACAACTTCGGGTGCACTCAGGTATGCTCTTATTTTTAATTTTTGAAGGACCGTAAACTCATCCCTCCACTTTCTATCGACCACTGAACATTTCTTGAAATTATTCCAATGTATTTCCTAGTAGATATCTTCTATCTTTTCTTGGCATATTTCGCTCATCTTGGCATCTATCTCTATTTCAAATTATTTGTCACAACGTCTTTAGGTTCATGGCTTGATTGTTTTCAACTACTAGGTGCTACTAGGAGAAATCATTCCTCTCATTTTAGGTTCCATTCTTTCTAAATAGGTCTCTTTTAATTCAGGTTGACTACACTTAAGAATATGTTCTCTCTCAATAATTGTAGCTTGGATGACAACTTTGAGAGATTTTAGATTGGATTGGTTCATATATATAGGTGATTCAGTGTTGGGGTCTATCTAGTTGTTTGTTTGATGGTGATTCCATGGTGTGAAACATTTAAGTCATGTATTAATTATATAGGATTCCTTTTTATTTGAATCATCGACCTTTCATTGATCGATTTATTTGCGTTAGTCAATTTTGTTTCGAGCCTATCTACTTCACTGTTCGGTCTAGTTGTTGGAATAGGTACATGTTTTGGTTTACATGATATTGAGTGGAGTATTTTATTTAGTGATTTAATGATTTTTTGAATTATTATTTGATATTTCTTGCTCTTTTGGTCTCTTTTCTTTGTTCCAATGCTCTCATGCTTGAGGCTTTCCTTGTCATGAACTCATGTTGTTACTTGTTGATTGTTTCTCCCAGTGAACCATCATGATCCTTGAATGATAGGCCTTTGTTGGTTGACAATAGTTTTTTCTTTATAATAAATAGTAATTCGATTGCATTTCTAGCCAACTTATTATTATTAAATTATTATTAAATTATTATTAAACATGTTATTCACTATTTATAGTTATTTATTTATTATTTCGCTCCTTTTTTTCAAGCATGGTATCTTCTTGGTTAGGTGTCATTAACTACTTTATTGAGGAGTTTCCCCTGTAATATTCTTGATTGAATAATCCCATTGGGTTTTATATCTTCAATTACAAAAGCACCTAATCATGTTGTTTCCAATTTTCTAGGATTTCCTTTTATTTTGCAATCATACATATGGACAAGATTTCCTATTTCAAAATCCTTTTTTTAATATTTATGTCGTGCCATGATTTTTGTTGTTGATTTTGAACTTCTAGACTATGAAGAGCTAATGTTATTTCTTCTTCTAGTTTGTTGAATTGATAGAGTCTATTTGTTTTGCTTGATTGTCATCAAACTTTAGTACATTTTCTATTTTATTTGAGTTTGTTGTGAAATGAAAGTGGATTACAATTGCTTGCATATAGACCCATTTAAAAGGAGTTTGTCTAGTTGATATTTTATAAGTTGTTCTATATGCCTAGAGAATAGAATGTACTTTATTATCCCAACCATCTCTATTGGTATTGCATATTTTTGTTAGGCCATTAGTTAGAGTTTTATTAAATGCTTATATTTCTCTATTTGCTTAGGGATGGCACGGAGAGATTTTTTTATGGTCAACTAATACTTCTTTCAATAACACCTAAATTTACTATTGATAAAATGAGTTCTTTGATCACTTATCAAAATGGCGAGGAAACCAAACCTTGTGATTATGTTTTGATAAATGAAATTAGTTGCTACCTCTTTTGTGTCATTCCCCACTAGTTCTACTTCTACCCATTTAGTTAAGTATTCAACTCCCATAATAATATACCTTTCCCTTATTCTATTCCCTTTATTATAGAAGGGTCTCATAAAGTTAATTTCCCAAATCTCAAAATGAAGAATAGGATTTACTGGTATCAATGGAATTTCATCTCTTTTTGTTGGTCGACCCGTCCTTTGACATTTATCACAATTGTTTACTTTTTTATTTCAATATATGAATATTGAGGGCTACCATATCCATATTTATAATATCTTCCTAACTATAGTGTCTAAGTGGAAATTCCCACTTACAAGTGTTGCATGTGTTTCTTGAATTATACTATCCCTCTCATGTTCTAAGGAATATCTTCTCATCCACGAGATGTAGAACAGTTGGTGGCGGGGTATGGTTAAGACGCCCCCTAAGCTGGAAGGTCATCGGTTCTAATCCCGTCGGATACCAAAAAATACAACCATGTTAAGGGTTGGTGCGGTCCAGGTTAGGTGTGATCCCTGGGTGATTTTGAAGGCTTAGATGCCCCTGGTTCATGGTTTCTTAACCAATGGAAACCCTACTAGTCAGGGGGGTTCCACCACTTTGCCAACAAAAAAAGGAACATCTTCTCAATACATTGTCAAGTCCTAATTTATACAAACATCTAAGTGTATAGGGGGGACTTTCTTTGTTGGGATTTTTTTCTATAATATTCTTTGGGGTTTTCCCTTCCTATAAGAATTGTTCAATCTCTACTAATTCAGATGGTACAACTTAAACTTTAAATAGATGAGCCCCTAATATGTCATCATCAATCCCTGTCACTTATTCCCCAATTTCAACTCTTGTCAAGTGGTCAGGTCCAATGTTATATTTCCCTAGTTGGACTACGATCTTGATTCTTGGAATAATAATAACCATCTACATATTCTCCCCTGATGGGATGGTTTGTTAAGTAGGGCTTAATTGTATGTATAAAATGTAAATGGGTTTGCATGTAAGTAATGTTGAAAATTTTGAAGGGAAAAAAATCATCCCTAGTCCTTCTATTTTAGTGGTTAAATAATTTATATATTCTTTGCTTAATTTATGACTTGCATAATAATTTGCATGGTCAATTACTTTGTCCCTTGGTTGTGCTAATATCACTCAGACTACATGTTAATTTTTGGTTGAGCTTTAATCTTTATATGTGGAATTATTGTGTACTTGAAACAATATGAACATTCATACACATAAGAAATCACACATAACATAGTATGTACCCTAGGGAAAACCCTCAAAACAATGAGGGAGAAAAACCCCAACAAATATCCAAAGTATAATACTGATAGATCCTAGAGAATGTCTTTTACAATAGCATATTTCTTTTGGCACTCGAGGTGCAAGAAAAGAAAAAAATCAACACCCCATGTGTTACCATGGGGGATTCACCTTGTTGATCAATATCTTATCACGTTCATTCATAAAGGGGGGTTTTTAATTGTGAAAAATAAGGTCAATATATTGTAGGTATTGGGAGGCGAGGAATAGGGTATGGGGGGTTTATATGTATTGGGGGGCATGGAATAGGGTATGGGGGATTTATACATATTAGGGGGGTTATAAAAAGGGGTTTTTGGTAAAAAAAGGAATATATTGTAAAAATGGGGGTTTTTAAACTGGAAATATATATTAGGAGGGGGGCTCAACAAAAGTATTTTTGTAATTAATTGTCAAAATCTAGTGAAATTAGGGCTATTCTTTAATATCCCATGAACGAAGGCGCTATGACATGGTTTCACTAAGTGAAGACCCTGTGGGTGTTACAATGAAGCAAGAGAGAACAGAGACGGAAGGAGGTTCTCAAAAGTATGCTCAACATAAAATTCAATTCACACTATTTGCACTAGTGAACTCTGTCATCTCAACCATTCGCCCTTTCAACACTGAAGAGAAAAACACCAATTCACACTTTTTGTACTGGTAGGAAAATCTTGTACATTGATTCTCCCTTTTCCTTGGATGTTAGTAAACTAGATCACCAAAATCATGAGTTTTTGACTCAACCAAGGCACATCTCTTTACTGACTATCTTTAGATTGAACTGAAACATTAACTGGAGGCTAAATCATTCAATTAGATATCTAACCTAAGTTGTGTAACTTAAGTGTCATGCTTTAACTGAAGTGTTGTCTTTTAGTTTAACTAAAGTATTTCCATGAAAATCACTTTAGTTAACTAGATATTATTTATTAACACTTTTGTTCACTCCTTTAACTGAAGTATTAATTGATTACACTTTTGAAGTGAATACACTGATTTCTCTTTATTTAATTGAAGCTTTCCTTATTAATATCAATGAAGTTAACAAACTTTGTTCTCTCCACATTAATTGAAGTCAATAACATGTGCAATTTGAATTCTCTATTTAACTGAAGTTAATTACCATGAGAAATTAGAATTCTCTATTTCTCTATGCATGGTATCTCATATCTCTCTATCTTATCTGTATGATCCACATGTGCCCACTTTTATCTATTACATTAATTATATATCATAATAATTATAGTAAGGAGAATTGTCCATTGATGTGGTCATATCATTCTACTATTAATCATTCTAAGTGGCCTTATGCTAAAGTAATTCAGTGTAGTGGTGATAAGTCTCTAGAGGAGACTTAATACCTATATCATTGTTACTATAATGTCACACATCAACATGCTTCAACTATAAAATCATTACCTCTACACATGAGTCCCACCTCAACACATGAGGATCTCAATCGGTACACAAGTCCTTATCCTTGCTCTATAAGAATTTACCACATCATCACTTTGACATATTAAATTGTTCACCTCAACACATGAGGCTTAACCTTTACACATAAGTCTTATATATTCTTGGGTCCAAATAAAGAATTTTACTCCAAGTTTCCCGAGTCCAACACAGGCTCCCTATTACCTCAACACATGAGGCCCAATACTAGTGCACAATATTGGATTGGAGAATGACTCATGATGATGTGAATTTAACACTTCCTCTTATAAAGGGAGGCTATTCTCTTCCATACCAAGAATTCCTCAGAAGTACCTATATCTCATCGAAGACAGAGGCTTAGATAACCCATCCACTATCTTCTCATTAGTACCAATGTATTGAGGAACTTCTAATTCAGACCATGTCTTTGATGAAGTTGATCTTCATCTCTTAGGGTTTTTTGTGAGCTTAATAAACCTTTGTTTTATAGAGTGAATGACTATAGTCTCAAGATTCCCCCCAAACAACATGTCTAGTAACTTCCTAATCCACACATATTCTCAGTAGGTAGTAATAGCCACAATATATTTTTCTTTGGTAATACTAGTTGTAATACACTTTGCTTCTGTAGTACTAGCTGCAATACACTTTTTCCTATGTAGTACTACACTTTTTCCTATGTAGTACTAGCCATAATTAACGTTGCTTCTGTAGTACTTAATGCAATACAGTTTTGCTTATGTATTATTGGACACAATACTACAATCCTAATTGGAGTTGGCATATCTAAGTAACTTTACCCCACCAATGGAGTCTTATTTGAATCCATAATGAAATGTACCATCTTATTTGAGTCCATAATAATAATATTTCCACTGCATATTTTCCCTTGTTCGGAAATATTCATTTTGGACTCTACCACACTTCCAACCAGAGAAAAATAGTGCATCAATCCAAGATATTTCATCTTGAATTCTTCAGATAGATTCTTCTTACTTTCTGCAATATGTTTCTCATTTCCTATAGGAAATAGATCATCCACATATAGTAATAATATGACAGGTTCATCATCCATAACCTTAAGATAAAGGTTAGGATCAACTTTACATTTGGTAAAGACCAAGACTATTAAGAAGCTATCTATTCTTCCGTACCAAACTCTAGGAGCTTGCTTCAATCCATACAGAGCCTTCTTCAACTTACATACATGAGTCACTCTGTCTTAGACATCAAATCCTTGTGTTTTTTCATGTTAAATTATTGTAACTTCGGAAGATATTTTAAGGTGTATTGTATTCCTCCCTCAGGAGATGAGTTTGGTCTTGTTAGAGTCATTGAAAGAAGCAATGTAAACCTCTGAATGTAAGTCGGGTCAATAGTACCCAAGTGTCAATATAATAAATGTTATTTTGTGGTGACAAGTTGTCTAGTGGGGACAATTAGTTAGAGAAGTTGGCCCTGCTAAGTTAGGAGTCAAATCAACTGAATAATATAAATAGGGAGGTACTCTTCTCCATTTGTACACACTCACTCAAGTTTCCTTAGAAAGAGAGAGAAGGATTAGTGCACTAGGAAGAAGAGAGAAGTTGTTGTCTGGGTTTTAAACTACACTGGTTGAGTTCTATACCGAGGAAGTTTTGCAGGGTTTTCTCCCTTTTGGTTTCCCTAAGGAAAATCTTTGCATTCTTGTGTTCTTATGTTTCTATGCATGTTATTCTCTTAGTGATCTTCTAGTGACTAATTATTTTAAGATATCATCTAAGCAATTTAAAGAAAAAAAACATGGTATCAGAGCCACCCTGAAAGGAAGCACTACACAACTAGGTTTTGTTGGTGTTAACAAATCCCTTGATGGATCAACTAGAAAAAGGGGCTCCTCCAACTCGCCTCTGAAGAGTGCGTATTTCTGTGGTGACAGAACTGAATTCCAAGAATTTTCAATTTTGGACCTGTTATTGCTGCCAGGACAAACTAGGGTTTCATCATCAATCTCAAGAAAAGGAAGATACAACCTACCTCGCCTCAAGAGGGTGCATCTTTTCCACCATTCAACTCTACCTATGATCCCAACTGCAAAATTAGGGTTTACTCTTCAAACCCTATGACATCAGGAAGGAGGAGAGTCGGGAGCTGATTTCTACAAGTATCTTTCCATCTCTTTCCATTTGAGGTTCTTAGTTTTCTAAAGATGGAAAAGAATACCAAGCTAGATGAAATTCTTGAAGGGGTTGAAAACTTTAGAGCATGTAAGTATAGGATCATGCTCATTCTCCAAGATAATGATCTAGACAAGTTTGTGAAAGAGGAAGTGAAAGAACCATAAGGAGATGAATCCAAATCCAAGCACAAGCAAGATATGATCATAGCTAAAAGGATCATAGTTGATTCAATCAAAGACAACCCGATTCCTCAAGTATCATCCATGGAGACTCCAAAAGAAATGTTTGATGCCCTATCAAGACTATTTGAAGGGAGAAACATTAATAGGAAAATGACCCTGAGGAATCAACTCAAAAGTGTAAAAACTCAAAATTCAGAGACTATGCAATCTTACTTTTCAAGAGTAGATCAAATAAAAGATCAACTAGAAGCCATCGATCATATAGTTGAAGAAGCAGAAATTGTAATGACAACTTTGAATGGCCTTCCAAGATATTGGGAATCTTTCATCCGAGGAATTTGTTCAAGAAGGAAACTAACCAAATTCTGGAAGTTATGGGAAGAATGTGTCCAAGAAGAAGAGAGGATAGTAGCCAGAGAAGAAAAGCTAAAATGACAATGAGGATCAAGCCCTAACTTCCCACACCAGAGGAAAAATGAGTCATGGCCATCCTCCTAAGACTGAATGGTTTAAAAGACCCAAGAGAGGCTTCTGAAGTTTTGAATGCTTCACTTGCCACAAGTTAGGACACATTTCCATTAACTGTCCCATGAAAGTAGAAAGAATCAAGAAGATGAGAAGGTTTCAATCACATGCTACTAAAGACAGTGATCGAGAAGTAGAAGAGGAAGCAAAGAAAGATGAAGACTCTAGTGAAGATTATGTTTTGATATTTTCCCTAACTGGATCAGTCTCACCAGGAAACGATACCTGGTTGATTGGTAGTGGTGGCTCCAAGCACATGAATGGTTTCAAAAAATCACTCTCATGCCTTGAATAAAAGGAATCCCCACACAAAGTGATGCTTGGAAATGATTCCCAATATCCCATTAAAGGATTAGGAGAAACATCCTATAAACTGGATTTTGGAAAGTCTATGAAAATGAAGCATGCCCTATTTTTCCCAGGACTAAAGAAGAATATTCTTTACATCTCATCCTTAAACAAGAAATGCTTTAGAGTTTCCTTTGTAGATGGAAAATTTCTCATGTGGACCAAAGGCAAGACTATCAACAATGTAGTTGAATAAGGAGGTCTCTACAAACTAAAGGGACATATAGATTATGCATTAGCAACTAGTACCATTAGCCCATGTGAGCTATGGCACAGAAGGCTTGCTCATGATCAGTAAAAAACCATTCCAATTGCAAGCAAGGTGGTAACTGGTTTTCCAGAAATTCAGATAGAACATGAAGGAGTGTGCAAAGGATGTGCACAAGGGGAGAATACTAAGAATCGATTTCCAAGAAGTGATAGTAAGGAAAAAGGGATCTTAGACATTATTCACTCAGATATCCATGGGCCAATGCAAACCACCTCATTAAGTGGGTACTATTACTATGCCTCCTTCATTGATGACTACTCCAGAAAGACTTGGATATATTTCTTGAAAAAGAAGGATGAAGTGTTTGAAAGATTCAAAGAGTTTAAGGCCCTAGTAGAAAAAACGTTTCGAGAAGAAAATAAAGAATCTAAGGTTAGATAATGGAGGATAATTCACTTCAAATGAATTCAATGATTTCTGTAAAGAATAAGGGATTAAGAGGGAGCTCACCATTCCCTACAATCCACAACAAAATGGTGTGGTGGAAAGAAAGAACAGATCCATCATGGAAGCTGTGAAAGATATGATACATGATCAAGATCTCCCAATGTGCCCGTGGGAAGAAGCAATAAGAACAACAGTATGTTTACAGAACATAATATTTCAAAGTTCCATTGGGAAAAAAACTCCATAAGAAATGTTTTTCAGAGAAGGACTAGAGGTAAGTCATATAAATATTTTTGGTTGTCCTGTGTACATTCATGTTCCCAAGGAGAAAAGATCAAAGTTAGATCCTTCAGGAAATAAAGGATTGTTCATGGGATAGAGTGAACAATCAAAATCTTATTGAAAATATATCCCAGGATACCGTCAAATTGAACTTAGTAGAGATGTTACATTTGATGAAGATACAACTTTCAGAAAATCAAGAAAAGACAAGGAAGATGAAGAGGAGCATGAAACTCCCAAAAACTGTTGAAGAAGCCAGAGTTGAAGATGAATACCATATACCTGAAGAGCATGATATGACAGAGCCCTAGCTACTCGAATATTTACCAAATGAATTGATTTCTCGAAAGAGAAAACCTACATGGGCTCGTGAAGTAATTAAAGAAGCAAAAATACATGGTGCTCCTAAAGGTGCCATCCGAGAAAGAAAGAAGCCAAAGTCATATCCCATTTATATGGCCTTGATGTGTGATCTAGTCGATAATGAACCAACTTGTTTTGAAGAGGCAATAAATCAAAATGACTGGGCTGATGAAATGGTCAAGGAATATCGATCCATTATGAAGAATGATGTGTGGGAAGTATTACCTAGACCAAAGGACAAGTCAGTGGTATCCTCGAAGTTGATATTCAAAACCAAACACTCACCAAATGGAAGTATAGAGAAATACAAGGCAAGATTTGTAGCCTGAGGATTCTCTCAGAAAGAGGGAATTGATTGTGAAGAAACCTTTGCCCCAGTAGCTAAATACACATAGATAAGAACTATCCTTGCCTTGGCATCCAACTTGAAATGGAAGCTACATCAAATGGACGTAAATATGACATTTATAAATGGCTTGATTGAAGAAGAATATATAGAACAACCGCAAGTATTCGAGGTCAATGATCAAAAGACTCATGTATGCCGACTAAAGAAAGCATTGTATGGATTAAAGCAAGAACCTAGAACATGGTATTAAAGGATTGATGGATTCCTGATGAGCATAGGATTTACTAAGAGTAAAGCATACTCCAACCTTTACTATAAGGTTGATGAAGATGGAAGTTTAATTTTGATGCTATATGTAGATGATTTATTTCTGACAGGAGAAGATAAGTTGATTATCGAATGTAAGAAGAGGCTTGCTGCAAAACTCAAAATGAAAGACCTTGGAATGATGCACTACTTTCTAGGCCTTGAAGTATGGAAACATCCAGATGATATTTTCCTAAATCAAGGAAAACATACTGTTGAAATATTAAAGAGATTTGGAATGATAGATTGTAAAGCTATGAGTATTCGGATGACTACCAGTTTGAAGCTATTTAATGATGACACTTCAGAAGATGTTAATGCCACTCTATATAGACAGATTATTGGCTCACTGATGTACCTAACCAGTAGAATACTAGATATATGTTTTAAAGTAAACACCTTAAGTCAATACATGGTGAATCCTAAAAAAATTCACCTAATTAGTGCAAAACATGTGATGAGGTATCTAAATGGAACATTAGATTATGGGCTCAGATATACATCCAGTGGAGAAATCAAGTTGCATGAATACACAGATTCAGATTGGGGCAGAAGTGCCAAAGATAGGAAGAGTACATTAGGATGTTGTTTTAGTTTGGGATCAGGAATGATCTCTTGGTTTAGTAGAAAGAAGACAGTATTGCACTTAGTACAGCAGAGGAAAAATACATTGCAGCATGTTTAGCTTGTAGCAAAGCAGTATGGCTTCGAAAGATGTTGTCAGGATTATTCAATGCAGAAATAAATGTCACTGATATCCTTTGTGATAATCAGAGTTGTATCAAGATGACACAGAATCCCGTGTTTCATGATAAGTCAAAACACATTGAGATCAAATATCATTTCATTCAGGATATGGTTCATAAGGGAGCTGTAAAGCTCAAGTATGTTCCCACCGAGGAACAAGTAGCATATGTATTGACTAATCCTCTAACTCGTGTAAAGTTTGAATACTTTCAAGACAAGATTGGTGTAGTCCAAAAGGACCTCCCTTGAAAGAGGGAGTGACAACAGATGATGGATGTAGTGGTCAGTAGGTCAGTCTAGAGGAGGGTATGTCTGGATAGGCTTGTTTGGCCCGAAAGGGTTAGTAATCCAAAATAAAGGCCCATCGATCCCAGGGGGATTAGTATGTCTGGCTAGGCTTGTTTGGCCTGAAAGGGTTATTAAGCCATACATGGCTTGTTTGGTCCCCAAGGAGATCCATCTGTCTAACTAGGCTTGGTTGGCTCGAAAGAGTTAGTAAGTTAGAAAAAATTCTTGAATGCATCTACCATATAACTCAGTGTGTTGCTGCTCCGAGAAGGTAAAGGGAAATATGTATCCTCAATATTTCTATACTATTGATTGTTGATGATTGTTGATATGCTTGATGATTGTTGCAGTATTTCTATACTGTTGATTGTTGATGATTGTTGATGACTGCTAAGAAGCTTGATGATCAGTGTAGTATTATTATACTGTTAGATGATGATCATTGTTTACATGCTTGGTATGATGATGATTATCGATAATTATTGTTGCTGTGATGATTATTGAGATGTTGGTGGTCAGTATTGTTGTGATGTCTGTTTGCTTCAGTATTGATCATTTGGTTGATTGATTTCTTTTAGGACTAACAGGATAATGATGATTGTTGATGATTATTAGTATCCTTACATAGATATTATAGGTAATAAATTTACAAATGATGTTTCAGCATCCACATACTGATCTGATAGAAGATGATCTAGACAGATGATTATTCAGTATTTACATACTGATGCTTCAAGATGAAGGTCCAGTAGAAGACAAATAGAAGATGTTCAAGAACATACGAAAGACGACGACTACAGAAGAAGATACAGAAGATGATAAAGATAAATAGATGATTATTCAAGAGAGTACGGAAGACGAAGAATACAGAAATGGTCCAAACGATGATACAGTAGAAGACAAATAAAATATTCCCAGAAGATGAAGATAATAGAAGATGTCCCAGATGAGATCGATGATGAAGATGTTAGAAAATGTTCCAAAACTTCCTATGACATATAGAGTCTCACCAAAAAGTTGTACAATTATTGTAGCAGATGTTGAATACCTTCCTAGTTAACAGGGAGTGTTAAATTATTGTAAATTTGGAAGATATTTTAAGGTGTATTGTATTCCTCCCTCGGGAGATGAGTTTGGTATTGTTAGAGTCATTGAAAGAAGCAATGTAAACCTCCGAATGAAATTCGGGTCAATTGTAACCAAGTGTCAATATAATAAATGTTATTTTGTGGTGAAAATTTGTCTAGTGGGGCTAGTCAGTTAGAGAAGTTAGCCCTGCTAAGTTAGGATTCAAGTCAACAGAAGAATATAAATAGGGAGGCGCCCCTCTCCATTTGTACACACTCAGTCAAGTTGTCTTAACAAGAGAGGGAAGGATTAGTGCTCTAGGAAGAAGAGAGCAGCTGCTGTCTGGGTTTTACACTGCACTGGGTGAGTTTTATACTGAGGAAATTTTGAGAGGTTTTCTCCCTTTTGGTTTCCCCAAGGAAAATATTTGTGTTCTTGTGTTCGTATGTTTCTGTGCATGTTGTTCTTTCATTGATATTCTAATGAATAATTTTTTTAAGATATCATCTTAGCAATTTAAAGAAAAACAACAGTTTGATGTATACTTCTTCCTTAATCACAGCATTCAGGAAGGTTTTCTTTACATCCATCTGGTGTAGATTCCACTTCATCATGGAATAAAGTTCCATGATGGTTATGATGGAAGTGTACCTTGCTACTGGCGCAAATATTTATTCATAATCAATTCCATGTTTCTGACAGAATCCTCTGGCCACAAATATTTCCTTGTATTTTTTAATACGTCCATCAACTGTATGTTTTATCTTGTAGATCCACTTGGAAGATAACACACTATTGTTTTATGGTTTGGGTACTATATCCCAAACATAATTATTCATTATTTAATGGAATTCTTCCATCATTGATTCTAACCATTATTTATTTTGTATGGCTTCCTCGTAACTGGTGGGTTCTTGATCTACAATATCACACATCAAATCTACATAGTTGGAGAATGGCTTTGATCTCTTGCTTATTCTTATGGATCCTTCTGGAGATCCATACTTCTCTACTTCTTGTATGATTTCTCTTATCCAAGAATGTTTTATCTTTCGAGATATATCCATAGTAGGGGGTTCTTGAGGCTCTACCATATCATGATATTATGATGCTACTATTTCAGGAGAGGGTTCAACTTCCCTTTCTGGGAGGTACATCCTCTTCATGTACTTATTCAAGATGAAACCTTGTAGATTTATTAATAGCTAGTTCTTCATCAAATATTACATCCCTACTAATCTCTATATGATGGTATCCTAAAATCTATATCGAAAAGGCTTTGGATACTTCACAATATCCAACAAATATTCCCTTATTTCCAGAAGGATCCAACTTGGTTATTTTTTCTTTTGGAACTTGAACATAGAATGGATACCCAAATATCGTGATATGGCTCAATTCAAGTTTATTTCCTGTATACATTTATTTAGGAGTATTGAATCCAAGAGAACTATGAGATAATATATTTTGCACATACATAGTTGTTCTTGCTGCTTCAGCACATAGATGCATGGGAAGGTCTTGATCATGAATAATTGTCTTCGCTGCTTCCATAATGGTTCTATTCTTTCTTTCCGCAACACCATTCTGTTGGGGATTGTAGGGAGTGGTTAGTTCCCTCTTGATTCTAGCTTCTTTGTAGGAGGATTCAAATTCTTTTGAAGTACATTCTCCACCATTTTCTGTTCTGAGTGTCTTGATTCTTCTTTATGAATGGTTCTCTATCAAAGCTTTGAATTCCTTTAATTTCCCGAAAAAATCACTCTTTGTCTTCAAGAAGTATATCCATGTATTTCTTGAATAGTCCTCGATAAATGTAACATAATATTCATATCCACTTAAATATGTAGAGCACATAGGACCACATACATCAGAATGAATTAATTTCAAAGTACATTTAGTCTTTGTTTCACTCTTTAGAAATGGATTCTTGATGTTATTTCCTCTTGCATATCCTTTGAAAGTACCTTCATGGTCGATCTTCAAATGTAGTAAACATTTTACCAACTTGCTCACATAGGGTAATTCCTTATAGTTGATGTCAGCAAGCCTTATATGCCATAGTTCACTTGAGCTAGTCATCTCATGGACACGGGTTGTTTCTGGATGTCCCTTGAGTTTGTACAATCCTCCTTCTTCTTCAGCATTGAACACATCATGTTCAATTGTCTTTCCTTTGGTCCACATGAGTACTTGTCCATCTATAAAACAAATTGTATATCCTTTCTCATCTAACGTTGAGATGGAAATTAAGTTATTTTCATGCCTATATAATACTTCCTTCATATTCATGGAGGTTCCAGAGTCAAGCTTGTAGCTTGATTCACCAATTCCTTTGATGGGATATTGATAGTCATCTCCTAATGATACTTTATGAGGAGATGTATTTTCTTCAAGTCTTGACAGATTTTGCTTCTTCCATGTCATGTTCTTTGAAGCACCATTATCAATAAGCCATGTATCTTCTACAGGTATTATAGACCCAAAGAGTGCAAAGAATAGTACATATTCCTCTACATCTTCTTCTTTTGCTTATCTCTTTCGAGGTAGTTCTTCTTCTTATTCATCCTCATATTCAATTAGATGAGCATGATGTATTTTGATATTGTTATTCTTCAATGGACACCTTCTTGAACGGTGTCCAATCTTATGACAGTTATAACATTGATATTTGGAGTAGTCTTTCTTCTAATTGTTTTCTCTATTCCTTTGAAAATTCTTTGGAGGTTTATACGCCTTGTGACTATCCTTCATGAAGTTTGATTGTCTTCTTCTTGTATTATGGGTGGATATAGCTTGATCATCTTATTTAAGTAGAGATTCTCTGTTAGCTACTCTAGCTTCCTCTTGGATGCAATATTCCCATACAATGTCAAACTTCATACTTTCTTTTCTTGCACACATAATCTGTATGAATGAATCCAAAGGTCTAGCGAGACCATTAAGAGAAGTCATAATTAGTTCATCTTTGTCAAGGGAGTCTCCAATGGAATCTAGTTGTTCCTTGAATTGGGAGACCCTTGTGAAGTAATCTTGAATGGATTCTCCTTTACTCATCTTGGTACCCTTCAGTTGAGCTCTCAAGTTCATCTTTCTGTTGATGTTCTTTCCCTCATACATTATGGAAAGGGAATCATACTTTTTCTTTGGTTTCTCTTTCTATGAAACTGGAGGGATCAAGCGATATTTGATAGAATTAGCAATGAAGCTCATTACCTTAATTAGGTCCTTTTGGTGCTTCTCTTGAGCTTCATCTTCTTCTGGTTCTGTAAATTCATATTTGATGTATTTATGAAGATAATTATCTCTAAGAATGATACCAATCCTATATTTCCATGCTCGAAAGTTTTTTTTTCCTTCTATCTTGTCCTTAAGCTTAGTGCTTGGGGCCATCTTATCCAGGAGGTCAATAATAATTGAAATTTGTCAAAATGAAAAGATGACCTTACCAGGATATGCAATTTACTGAGATGAGTTGGTTGGTCCACTTGGTTTTTGTATATTCCAAATCTTCACCATTCAAAACTTGCTTGCAAGATTCTAGTTTCTCCAGATTTTGGGTTCTGGTTTTCTGAATTTTTTTGGTTCAGGGACAAACTTGGGTTCAGATTTACTAGAGATTCACCCACTCAAAAGATTTGATCTAGGGATTAATATATGCGCTCTAGGGAGGCACAACTTTCTATTCAATGATACCTTCAAAATATGTAATTTTGCAGAAACCTTAATTTGTTCTTGGAGGGAGAGGAGAGAGAGTTTCACCTTTTGAAATTTGTTCTCTTCAGGATAGCTATGATACCATGTTAATATTTCATATGCTTAGCTAGATATAATTAGTGTTTAATCCAAATTCACAATAGTAGAATATGCAAAATCACTCAAAGAAACACAATCAAAATATAGACACAAATTTATCCTGGGAAACCCTCAAGCGGAAGAAAACCCAACAAAACTTCCTCTATATAGATGTATAAGATAAAACCCAAAAATAGGTTATCCTCCTCCTTGATGGTATGTATCTTTCTCTATCCTATGCGATATACACAAGTGAGTGTGTGTGTGTTCAAATGAGGAACAAAGCTCCTCTATTTATACTCTTTCTACCACTTGAATTTTAACCTAACAAGTCATCCCCACTAAACTGGCTTGACCGAATTCACCTAGGAAGACTCAAAACATTATTATACTATATTCATTAGGGTACTATTGATGCAACCTACAATGGAGGTTATACCTCATGACTCTATGATGAACAAATACAATATTAACATCCCGATGGAGGAATAAGACATATCCCTTGGGGTACATCAGTAAAATACATTTAGAATATTCTTCGAAGTTAGAATATTTCAACAGAATAAGCTATGCTTGAGGGATAGTAAGTGGAGGATTTTTTTTGTAGAGGTCATGGGGAGAAATTATAGAGTTTATTAAAAGGGAAAAATGGAGGAATCAAGACACTTTAGATAACAGTCTTGGAATAATGAGAAGAAGTATGCTAAAATTTATTCTTGGAGGTCTTGGGATATTTGAAATTTTGAACTATGGAGAATTTTCAGGGTATATATTAAAAAATTATTGCATTGACTCTAAGGATATGTGGTGAGATATAATTGTCTTAGGTGACTGACAAAGGGGTTGCATTTAATATTTTGGTCATTTGGAGACTAGATACATGATAAGCATTTATTAGTGGGGCAGATGACATCTTGTAGGATGGTTCCCTTTATCCATGTCAAGTGTGGTAAGTGATTTAAATATGGGAGGATATGTGGATTCACAATCCCACTTTTCTGAGCATGATAAGTTTCAAGGGCACCAGATTTCCCGGGTGGTACTTCTTCAAGTTCATGCATACTAATTAACACCCGGGTAGGTTGGAGAGACTAAAACCTCTTGGATAGTAGATCATATGAAATACAAATCTTAGTTATTTGTTTGTCATGGAAATTGTTGGGAGAGGGTCCCTCTTTCATGTCACATCATCTGTCAGTTATTAGGGGAAGCATATCTTCAAATGGGCGATGGAATTGGTTTCATGCTCATGCGATGATAGTTTCACAATCCTAATTTTGCAAGATTGAAATATTCCAAGATAGCCATGTGTCCTAGATGGTATTCTTTCATGAACATGCTCATTAATTGACATCCATGCAATTTCATGAGCCTGAAAATATATGGACCATCGATATAAGGTTTGACAATTTAATCCTTTGATCTCCATTTGTATCTACATATGTTGCTGACATAATCCTCCAGAGTTGTTTCACTAGTGTAGATGCTTAATTTGAACTTCCTCTCACTATGGATCATCCCAACCTCCAGACTTTGAGCACTCCCTACATGATTCCTTGATTGTAAGGTTCACTACGATCATAATAAACCAATAAATTTTAGTTTCTTTCATCTCCAAGAAGTCCTTCCATCGTCGTTGATCGATCTTATTCGAGTTTCTCTACTCTCACTTGTATTTTCCTAAGAATAAATATGAGTAATAATAATGGTCATACTCTTTCTTCTCTGTATCCAATTATATGCCACTCATGATCACATTCTTCAATCTTCCTTTTAGGGTTATATCGAGGTTTTAATTTTAAGATTTGTTCTATACATTTGATCTTATTTCCACCAAATATTGTAAAAACATATGTAGTTTATTATGTCAATGTATGGATCCTTGATCCTTTCACTCCTTACCATCGTGATACTTAGATAATAAATAAATGAACAAAGGTTTGTAGATGACCCTCTTCTTCAACATTTTTGGATACTTCATCTACATGAGACGTAGGTGAGTCTCTTTCTTGAATATTATTTTTGGTAAGCTGGGCAAGTCAATATTGGTTGGTATCAAACTAGGGATTTCTTGGACTTTATTCTCCTTGACTTTGATAATTAATTGAACATTAAAAATGTTCCTATGTATATATTGACTCGACCATGAAACCTCTTGAACGTGGCAGATTTGACACTTTGATAGTAAACTTTGTGCCTCTATTTTCTTCTTCTTGGTATGTAGGGATGTGTGTTCCTCTTTTTGATTCCTTAATGCTTGTCATGGAGGGTTTAATAGCAAGGAAATATTATATCATGTCCATTCATATTGGGGGTTTGAATACTCCTAAAATCCTAGAAATATATTGCCTTGTATTAAGGGGTCAAGGTTTTTTTTTAATTTGACATAGTGATATAAATATTCAGGGTTATTCTTATTGGGTGGGTCGGGTAATATCATTCAAATCATGGGACACACACACACACACACACACACACACACACACACACACACACACATATATATATATAGAGAGAGAGAGAGAGAGAGAGATGAATTCCTCCATGGTTGAATGCAAACACGTCCCTGAACTACAAGAAAAACGACAATTTTTGCCTCACATAAAATTGTTGTATATTAAAATATTTAATTTAAAATAATATTTTTATAATATTTTAATTACGTTGATAATTTTTTATTAATTTTATTATATAGCTTTTAATGTATATATATATATATATAATTGTTGTATATGAAAACATTTTATACTACAATATTTAATTTCAAATATTTTTTCTATAATATTATAATTATGTTTATGATTATTTTTTAAATAGTTTTTAAATGAAAATTTTCATATCATTATGTTCATTATATTATAATATTATTGATTTAAATACTAATTCCAAGTGAAATCTAACTCCATAAATCCATCTTAAAAAATACCAAAGAATTTGATTATATCATTGGATCATATACATAAAAAATTGAGGTGTTTTGTCTTAGTTTCATACATAAAACTCTTCCCATTAAATAAAATTACAAGTATTCCAAAATAGAATACTTCTCGACCTAAGAAGAATCAATAACCTCTTGTATAACCAATGTTAAATTTATATGGGATTGTCATTTAATTTATTTTAAAATTTTAAATAGGAAATGAAGAGAATCTTCTCTAATTTTCGACTAATTTTGATATTGTATAGATATAGAAATGTGATTAATTTGTTTTGTAAGAATCTGTGTTCACTAAAATTGGAATACCATTAAGCATAAGAAGATATATGCACATAATTTATCCAAACAATAAGAGTGTTATTTTACCATATTTTACTATGCATGTATTAAAAATCACATACAAATAGATTTAGACTTAAGAAGAGAAAACATTTATTAAGATTATTACAAATATTTTATGCAGTTTAATTTATTAATCTTATAGAAAACATGAGCTCTCTATGGATATACTTGTAGTTACATGATATAAAATTGGTACATTAGCAAGTTTTGGTGTGAAACATGTGTAATTCTCTAATTTTCTAAGCATTGCACTAACTATTGGACTATCAGTATGTCACATTCTTTGTTACATTGATATATTGAATGGGTTTCCTTTTACATGTTTTTACCTCCCCATTACTATTTCATTAGGTCTTCCACTATCCAACACTACAAATGAATCAGTCGCCCTTCCAATCCTATTGGGATCATTACTAACATTATACTATATTTTATTTATCATCATATTTGCTTATACTAAGATGTGTTAGGGATATTCTTGTGACAACTTTACAATATGATATAAAGGGGGTGTTAAAACTGGGTTAATAAAATGGATACCTACAATATCTGGTGAAACTAGGGGTTTTCTTAATTAAAAAAGTATATGGTGAGGTGGGTTCAACAATACAATTTTAGGAAGTATTTTCCAATATTTAGTGAAATTAAGGATATTATTTAATATCCTATGAACAAACATGTTATGTAACAAGTTCACTGAGTGACCCCTCCGTGATTCTCGTATAATGTTTTGTAAATTCTTCTCAATTTTTACCTTATTTTTCAATGATTCAATTACTTTTTCTTTGCTTTGTCGAGTGCTTATGCATATTCTAGACCAACATTAGATTCCAGAACTTGTTTTCTTTTCTTTGTTTAATCCCTTGTAAAATTACCTTTTTCTTTTTCTCTAGAAGACACCACATTGTGTGCAACTTCATTAAGATTCTTCTTCACTCAAATATCCTTGTAGTCAATTGATTCTTTGTTTTGCACTAATGTTTCAAGGTCATCCTCAGTGGATGGAGTGGACAAGTGAGGCTCAATATCCTTTGTCCCAATCTTTCAATTTTTTTTCTTCTGGTGGTGTGCTTCGACTGGTGTTGGTGGAAGTGCCCAATTGCTGCATAATTGGTATGTAATGGTTGTTGCTTCGCTCTATTCCTCGATTTCATCGTTAATCAAACTAGGTGTTATATTTTGTGTAATCAACTTCTTTGCTAAAGGAGGGGTTTGATATAATGTATTGGCATATTTTGTAACTTCTTTAAATACTTTCTTGACTATGGGGTAGTATTCCTATTCATTTGATTCTCCCCCTTTTCATATGCATACCATACCTTTGTGAAGTAGGGGAAATTTTAGGGGTGAACTTTAGCCTATGGGCTAATTTGAACTTTTTTCCCCAAAAAATATTTGTCAAGTTCCATTTTTTTCTAAATTGATTTTCTTAAATTCTATGCAATAATTGTTTTTTACTCTATAAATCACCAAAACTATCTAGAAACTATATAAAACCCTTAGAATTTTGAATCTTTTTAGTTAAATATCTCCCAACGTTTTATGGTTGCAAATTTAAGAACTAGTAAGATTTACCAAGGTTTGTACACTTTAAGAAAATTATGGATCCTTAAAACTTTCCATGTTGTGAAGTCTAACCCAACTAAACATGTACCAAGGGGATAGGTTTCTTCTTATGCATTGAGGTACCCTTCATCTATTACAAGTCTACTTCATCAACTTAACCCATTCTTGAAATAAATGTTTAGGTGATAATGAATATGTATGACCCTTCTATGATTTTGAAAAGCATTCGAATTTACACATTGTTGGATTTGTGTTTAAAGTAAAAAGTATTTCATCGGCTTGGATTATTTTTAACATGTCTATTCATATAAACAATGGTAGGTACCTATTTTCTTTACTTTTTTCTTAACACTCTTTGCAATTAGTTTTTACAATGTTTGCCAAATGCTTTGCCGAGTTATAAATTCCTCCTCTTTCAACTATATATCTGATGGCCTCCGACATGTTTGGATTTACATCTAAAAATAAACCATAACTAATTAGGTAGAGGGATATTGTCATGCAAGTCTACTTGATGTGTTATTCCTTTACCTAGATGATAACCAAGAATTTTGAGTTCTTTGATGATGTCAACCAAGTAAGTTTGACCATCCACTCCTTTGCATCGATTTCCTTTGGTATGGATCTCCATTCTTTGGGAGTCTCGTTATTGGACTAAGAGCTAAGGGGTAATTGAAATTGAATAGTTGAGACATATCTTTTTGTTTTGGTACCAACTAGCAATGAATTTATGTGATTATTCCTTCCAACCTTTGAACCCTACAACTTAGGGTGTGCTCATGTATGCTTTGATTTTTTCTTTTTGAAGGACCGTCAACTCATCCCTCCATTTTCTGTCGACCACTGACCATTTCTTGAAATTATTCCAATGTATTTCCCAGTAGAGATATTCTCCCGAGTTGTTATCATGGAGAAAGAGAGAACAGAGATGGAAGGACGTTCTCAGAAGTATGCTCAACATAAAATTCAATTCACACTATTTGCACTAGTGAAATCTCTCATCTCAACCATTCATCCTTTCAACACTAAAAAAACCTTTCACACCAATTCACAATTTTTGTACTGGTAGGAAAACCCTGCACACTAATTCAACATTTTCCTTCGATGCTAGTAAACTAGATCACCGAAATCATGAGTTTTTTACTCAACCAAGGCACATATCTTTATTGAATTTCTTTAGATTGAACTCAAGCATTAACTGGAGGATAAACCATTCAATTAGATATATAAGCTAAGTTTTGTAACTTAAGTGTTGTGTTTTAACTGAAGTGTTATCTTTTAGTTTAACTAATGTATTTCCATGAAAATCACTTTAGTTAACTAGATATTATTTATTAAAACTTTAGTTCACTCCTTTAACTGAAGTATTACTTGATTACATTTATGAAGTGAATACATTGATTTCTCTTTATTTAATTGAAGTTTTCATTATTAATATCAATGAATTTAACAAACTTAGTTCTCTCCACATTAATTGAATTCAATAACATGTGCAATTTGAATTCTCTATTTAACTGAAGTTAATTACCATGAGAAATTAGAATTCTCTATTTCTCTATGCATGATATCTCATATCTCTCTATATTATCTACATGATCCACATGTTCCCACTTTTATCTATCACAATAATTATCTATAATAACAATTATAGTAAGGAGATTTTTCCATTGATGTGGTCATATCATTTTGCTATTAATCGTTCCCAGTGGCTTTATGCTAAAGTAATTCGCAGTAGTGGTGATCAGTCTCTAGAGGAGACTTAATAGCTATATCATGGTTACAATAATGTCACACATCAACATGCTTCAACTAGCAAAGCATTACCTCTACACATGAGTCCCACCTCAACATATGAGGATCTGAATTGGTACACAAGTCCTTATCCTTGTTTGACAAGAATTTACCACATCATCACTTTGAAATATCAAATTATTCACCTCAAAACATGAGGATTAACCTTTACACATAAGGCTTAGTCATTCTTGGGTCCAACTCAAGAATTTTACTGCAAGTTTCCTGAGTCCAACACAGGCTCCCTATTACCTCGACACATGAGGCTCAATCATAGTGCACAAAATTGGATTGGAGAATGACTCATGGTGATGTAAATTTAACACTCCCTCTTAGCAAGGGAGGCATTATCTTCCATACAAATATTGTCTCATAAGTACCTATAGTTCATCACAGACAGAGGCTTAGATAACCCATCCTCTATCTTCTCATTAGTACTAATGTATTGAGGAACTTCTAATTTGGACCATGTCTTTGATGAAGTTGATACCTCATCTCACGAGGTTTTATGAGAGATTAATAAATCTCTATTTAACAAAGTGAATGACTGTAGTCTCAAGATTCTCCCCAAACAACCTGGATAGTAACTTCCTAAGCCACACATATTCTCGGTAGGTAGTACTAGCCGCAATATATATTTTTTTCTATAATACTAATTGTAGTACACTTTGCTTATGTAGTAAAAGCTACAATGCACGTTTTCTTATGTAGTACTCGCCATAATTAACTTTGCTTCTATAGTACTAGATGCAATACACTTTTTATTCTATACTATTGGACATAATACTACCATCCTAATTGGAGTTGGCATATCTAAGTAAATTCACCTCACCATTGGAGGCTTATTTGAATCCATAATAAAATGAACCATCTTATTTGAGTCAATAATAATAATATTTCCACCGCATACTTTCCCTGGTTCAGAAATATTCCTTCTGGGATATGCCACACTTCCAAACCAAGAAAATAGTGCATCAATCCAAGATCTTTCATCTCAAATTATTTAGCTAGCTTCTTCTTACTTTCTGCAATCTGTTTCTCATTTCCTGTTAGAAATAGATCATCCACATATAGTAATAATATGACAGGTTCATCATCCACAACCTTAATATAAAGGTTATGATCAACTTTACTTTTGGTAAAGCCCAAGCTTTTCAAGAAGATATCTATTCTTCCATACCAAGCTCTAGGAGCTTGAGTCAATCCTTGCAAAGCCTTCTTCAACTTACATACATGAGTCACTATGTATTTGAAATAAAATCCTTGTGGTTGTTTGATGTATAATTGTTCCTCAATCACACCATTCAAGAAGGTTTTCTTTACATCCATATGGTGTAGATTCCACTCCATCATGGAAGCAAGTGCCATGCTGGTTGTGATGGAAGTGTACCTTGCTACTGCCGAAAATGTCTATTCATAATCAATTACCTGTTTCTAAGAGAATCCTCCGACCACAAATATTGCCTTGTATTTTTTAATACTACCATCAGCTGCATGTTTTATCTTGTAGATCCACTTGGAAGATACCACACTCTTGTTTTATGGTTTGGGTACTATATCCCAAACATCATTCTTCATTATTGACTGGTATTCTTCCATCAATGCTTTTGCATATTCTTTATTTTGTACAACTTCCTTGTAATTGGTGGGTTCTTCATGTACAATATCATACATCAAAGCTACATAATTGGATAACGGTTTTGATCTCTTGCTTGTTCTTATGAAGCCTTCTGGAGCTCCATACTTCTCTTCTTCTTGTATGATTTCTCTTACCCAATCAGGTTTTCTCTTTCGAGATATATCCATAGTAGGGGGTTCCTAAGGCTCTAGCATATCATGATATTCTGATGCTACTATTTCAGGAGAGGGTTCAAATTCTACCTTTCTAGGAGGTACATCCTCTTCATGTACTTCTTCAAGCTGATACCTTTTGGATTTCTTAAGAGCTATTTCTTCATCAAATGTTACACCCCTACTAATCTCTATATGATGGAATCCTGAAATGTATATCCTGAAGGATTTGTAGACTTCACAATATCCAACAAATGTCCCCTTCTTTCCAGAAAGATCCGACTTGGTTCTCTTTTCTTTTGGAAGGTGAACATATACTGGACACCTAAATATCTTGATATGGCTCACTTTAGGTTTCTTTCCTGTATACATTTATTTAGGAGTCTTGAATCCAAGAGCACTATGAGATAATATATTCTGCACATACACAATTGTTCTTACTGATTCAACATGTAGATGCATGGGAAGGTCTTGATCATGAATCATTATCTTCGCTGCTTCCATAATGGTTCTATTCTTTCTTTCCACAACACCATTTTGTTGGGGATTGTAGGGAGTGGTTAGTTCCCTCTTGATTCCATCTTATTTGTAGAAGGATTCAAATTCTTTTGAAGTACATTCTCCACCATTATCTATCCTTAGTGTCTTGATTCTTCATTCTAAATGGTTCTCTATCAAGGCTTTGAATTCCTTGAATTTCCCGAACACTTCACTCTCTGTCTTCAAGAAGTATATCCATGTATTTCTTGAATAGTCATCAATAAATGTAACATAATATTCATATCCACTTAATGATGTGGAGGGCATAGGAACACATACATCAGAATGACTTAATTCCAATAGACCTTTAGTCTTTGTTTCACTCTTCAGAAATGGATTCTTGATGTTCTTTCCTCTTGCACATTCTTTGAAAGTAAGTACCTTCATGATCGATCTTCAAATCTGGTAAACCTGTTACCAACTTGCTCACATAGGGTAATTCTTTGTAGTTGATGTGAGCAATCCTTATATTCCATAGGTCACTTGATCTAGTGATATCATGGAAAATGGTTGTTTCTGGATGTCTCTTGAGTTTGTACAATCCTCCTTCTTCTTAACCAATGAGCACATCATCTTCAATTGTCTTTCCTTTGGTCTACATGAGAACTTGTCCATCTATAAAATCAATTTTATATCCTTTCTTATCTAACATTGAGATGGAAAGAAATTTGTTTTTAAACCTGGTACATTAAGTACTTCCTTCATCTTTATGGAGGTTCTAGAGTCAATCTTGTAGCTTGATTCACCAATGTCTTTTGTGGGATATTGATAGTAATCTCCTAATGGTACTTTTTTAGGAGAGTTATTTTCTTCAAGTCTTGATAGAGTTTGCTTCTTCCCTTTCATGTTCTTTGAAGCACCATTATCAACAATCCATGCATCTTCTCTAGGTATTACAGAGCCAAAGGGTGCAAAGAATAGTACATATTCCTCTACATATTCTTATTTTTCTTGTATCTTTAGAGGTCTTTCTTCTTCTTCATCATCCTAATCTTCATCTAGATCAGCATGATGTCTTTTTATATTGTTCTTCTTCAATGGACTTTCTCTGGCAAGGTGTCCTATCTTATGATAGTTATAACATTTATATTTGGAGTAGTCTTTCTCTTGTCTGCTTTCTCTTTTCCTTTGAAACTTATTTGGAGGTCTATACTCCTTGTGAATATCATTCTTGAAGTTTGATTGTCTTCTTCTTCTGGTATGGGTGGCTAGATCTTGATCATCTTCTTTAAGTAGAGATTCTCTGTTAGCTACTCTAGCTTCCTCTTGGATGCAGTCATCCCATACAATGTCAAACTTCAGACCTTATTTTCTGGCACACATAATCTGTATGAATGAATCCCAAGGTCTAGTGAGACCATTGAGAGAAGTCATAACTAGTTCATCTTCATCAAGGGAGTCTCCAATGGAATCTAGTTGTTCCTTGAACTGGGAGACCCTTGTGAAGTAATATTGAATGGATTCTCCTTTACTCATCTTGGTACCCTTCACTTGAGCTCTCAAATTCATATTTCTATTAATGTTCTTTCCCTCATACATTTTCGAAAGGGAATCATATATTTTCTTTGGTGTCTCTTTAGATGATACTTGATGGATTAAGCGATCTTTGATAGAATTAGCAATGATCCTCATTTCCTTGATTAGGTCCTTTTGGTGCTTCTACTTAGCTTCATCTTCTTCTGGTTCTACAACTTCATATTTGATGTATTTATCAAGATCATTATCTCTAAGAATGAGACCAATCCTATACTTCCATGCTCAAAAGTTTTCTATGCCTTCCATCTTGTCCTCAAGCTTAGTGTTTGGGGCCATCTTCTATAGGAGGTCACTAAAAATTGGAATTGCTCAAAATGAAAAGCTGACCTTACAAGGAGATGCGATTTATTGAGGCAAGTTGTTTGGTCCACTTGGTTTCTAGAGATTCCAAATATTCACCCTTCAAAACTTGCTTATGAGATTTCAGTTTCTATATTTTGAGTTTTGGTTTTCTGCAATTTTCTGGTTCAGGGCCAAACTAGGGTTTGGATTTACCGGAGAATCACCCACTCAAAAACTTCGATATATGGCTCAATAGATGTGCGCTAGGGACGAAAAAATTTCTATGCAAGGAAATCTTCAAAATCCCTAGTTTTGCAGAAACCCTAATTTCTTGTCGGAGGGAGAGGAGAGAGAGTTTCACCTTGTGAACGTTATTCTCTTCAGGCTAGCTCTGATACCATGTTAATATTTCATATTCTTATCTAGATATCATTAGTGTTTAATCCAAATTCACAACAATAGCATATGAAGAATCACTGAAAGAAACATAATCACAATATAGACACAGATTTATCCTGAGAAACCACCAAGGGGAAGAAAACCCAACAAAACTTCCCCTATATAGATGTATAAGATAAAACCCCAAAATAGGCGATCCTCCTTCTTGATGGTATGTATCTCTCTCTCTCACCTATGCGATATACACAAGTGAGTGTGTGTGTTTTCAAATGAGGAACAAAGCTCCTTTATTTATACTCTTTTTTTCCACTTGACTTTTAACCTAACAAGTCATCCCCACTAAAATGTCTGGGCTGAATTCACATAGGAAGACTCAAACTAGTATTATATTATATTTATTATGGTACTATTGACCCAACCTACAATTTAGGTTATACATCATGACTCTATGATGACCAAATACAATAGTAACATCCCGATGTAGGAATACGACATCTCCCTTGGGGTACATCAGTAAAATACATTTAGAATATTCTTTGAAGTTGCAATATTTCAATAGAATAAGCTATGCTTGAGGGATATGAAGTGGAGGATTTTTGTACAGAGGCCATGGGCAATAATTATAGATTTTATTGGAAGAGGGAAATGGAGGAATCGAGACATTTTAGATAACAGTATTAGAATAATGAGAAGAAGTTTGCTATAATTTCTTCTTGGAGGTCTTGGGATATTTTAAATTTTGAGCTATGGAGAACTTTCAGGGTATATATTAAAAAATTATTGCATTGAATATGAAGACATGTGGTGAGATATGATTTTCTTAGGTGACTGAGAAAGGGATTGCATTTAATATTTTTGTCGTTGGGATACTAAATACGTGGTAAGTATTTATTAGTGGGGGGATGAAATCTTGGAGGATGGTTCCCTTTCTCCATGTCAAAAATGGTAAGCGGTTTCAAGATGGGAGGATATGTGGATTCACAATCCCACTTTTGTGAGCATGAGAATTTCCAAGGGCACCACATGTCCTGGGTGGTATTTCTTCAATTTCATGCATACTAATTAACACCTGGGTAGGTTGGAGAGACTAAAGCATCTTGGAATATAGATCCTATGAAATACAGATCTTAGTGATTTGTTTGTCATGGAAATTATTGGAAGAGGGTCCCTCCTTCATGTCACATCGTATGTTAGTTGTTAGGGAAACATATATTCAAATGGGACCGGTAAGTGGTTTCATTCTCATGCGATGACAGTTTCACAATCCTAATTTTGCAAGCCTGAAAGATTCCAAGAGATCCATGTGTCCTAGGTAGTATTCTTTCTTGAGCATGCTCATTAATTGACATCCATGCACTTTCATGAGCTTGAAAATATATGGGCCATCGATATAAGGTTTGACAATTTAATCCTTTAATATCTAATTGTCTCTAGATATGTTGCTGACATAATCCTCGAGAGTTGTTTCAATAGTGCAGGTGCTTAATTTTAACTTCCTCTCACAATGGATCATCCCAAACTGGAGACTTCGAGCACTCCCTACATGATTTCTTGATTGTAAGGTTCGCTACGATCATAATAAACCAATAAATTTTAGTTTCTTTCATATCCAAGTAGTCGTGCCATCATCGTCGATGGATCCTACTTGGGTTTCTCTACTCTCACTTGTATTTTCCTGAGAATAAATATGAGTAATAATAATGGTCATACTCTTTCTTATCTGTATACAATTATATGCCACTCAAGATCACGTTCTTCAATATTCCTTTTAGGTTTATATCGAGGTTTGAATTTTATGATTTATTCTATAGCTTTGATCTTATTTCCACCAAATATTTTTTAAAAGTATGTAGTTTATTGTGTCCATGTAAGGATACTTGAGCCTTTCACTCCCTACCATCATGATACTTTGCCAATAAATAAATGAACAAAGGTTTGTAGATGACCATGTACTTCAACATTTTTGGATACTTCATCTACATGAGACGTATGTGAGTCCCTTTCTCTGAATATTAATGTTGGTAAGCGGGATGAGTCAATATTGGTTGGTATCAAACCAGGGATTTCTCGAACTTCCTTCTCCTTGACTTTCATAATTAATTGAACATTAAAAATGTTCATATATATATATTGTATGGTCCAATAATCTCTTTCTTTGGCTTCATGGTTCTCCATCTTCTAGTTGTATAGTTTTGTGTTGTAACTTCGACCAAGTGATAGAGGATAACCCAAGTGTAAATATCCATGGATGTTTGGCTCAACAAGGTCTTCATTACCTTGGGTTACTTGATAAATATTTCTAACATATGTATCTTCATTGAATGGCTTTGACCTAGGTTTTCCTTCTTTTGGGTCCAAGGTAATGATTATTCTTCTCGCATTTCCTTTAAGTTTAATTCTTTCTTTCTCAAGGGAGATATCGACTTTAATTTTTCTTCCCCATGGTAAAAAAACTAAGGCAGGATATGCACTCATTCCAACAATTACGTTTATTATATGAAAATCAACTTCTATTGTGATTCCCATTATTGTTGTTTCAAAACTTCTCGACAATCCAATAGGTTCCATAAATATTTAGTTTGGAAGTTTCAAAAATCTTATTGAGCAGGTGAGATTAGGTCATCCATATTTAGTTAGGATGTTTACTCGTTATCTCAAATCTACTACAACTTCCGAGATGAAACAACCTTATATCTCCAAATGGAACCGTGGGTCAAAATATTTGATAGTTTTATCTTATAATTGGTTCAAGTGACATAGATTTTTCATTATTTTTTCTTCAACCTTGATAATTTTTTAGGATATCCATTAATTCCAAGAACTGATTAATTGAATTATCTTCTCCGAGCGTCATAAAAAATCCATCAAGTATAATGGATGTGTTTGGTCAGTTGGTACCCTTTTTATTTTGAATGTATTCACGTTTGGATAGCACATTGATAAAACTTATAGCCTCCTTGTATAATTTCTTCTCTCTCATATGGTTAATATAATATTGGCCTTTTCCTTTCTTATTTACTTGGTGATTGATATTTCATTATTTTTGTCCTTGATATAGTGTCTGCTTGCACATTTTTGGAATTCATAGTTTTTATTTTTAGTATGCTCTATAGTAGATTTACATTTTTATTATTCCTTATCATTTCGAAGGTAACGGGGAAATAACCCAAAGAATGGTATCTAACTCTTAGTACAAAATTTCAAGTCGGTTCTATCTTTAAGGGGATACTCATAACTTATATGATATTCTTTATAAAAAATGAAGCATTATTTTTTGTCAAAACCTCCACGTCCTCCATGTTTCCCCCCTCTTCCTGCATATCGACCATGACCATTATATTTTCTTTGAAATCTACCTCCATATCCATTATTTTTCTAATTTTATCCATTCGACTAAGTGTGATATACTTTTTGATAGTTTGGTTGGTTCTTTCCATTAAGTTGGCATTCCACTATATTATGAGAAGATTCTTCGCAGATGGAACACCACTTAAGTTTTTCATTCTTTAGATTGTGCAAGCAATCAGGTGTGGTACATGGTTTGTCACACTCTCATAGATTTTACAGTAACATTCAATGTGTATTGTTCATACATCTTGGTGTCTATTTGCCAACTCTCTATATTTACATTCATCTAATTTATTGTGTCCTTCGTTTTTAAATATAGTGCACCATAGGTTGGATATTTTTAAAGAGAGTTATTTGATTGATATTTTCATTATCTCTAACTTGTATTCTAGTCATCTATCTATTAGGATGGTTGGCCCATAATAGTTCACATCAATTTGATGTCCCTTCCAAATAAAATATTCATATGTTTTAATTTCATGCATTCTCAAAGGATCCCTTATTCTTTGTAAAAATCCAGCCACATGAAATCACTATATCTGGAGTTCAACTTCAATCGTACATGGGATTTGACTTAGCAAATATTTTAATTAATTGTCATAGTTCCTTATTGATTCTATCAAAATTTGATTTATTTCTATGAATCTTTGGGTTTTCCCGATGTTTAACATGTTGGGTTCTAAAGAATTGAAAGAATTCTTATAAATTTCATTCTTGGTTTTGTTTTGGTTTTTTGTATAACTCATGAACTTGTTAAGTACTCTTTTTCTCAGTTCTCCCACAAATGGTGTGTAACACCCCAGTTTTGACCCCGTTTTATTTAAATGTATATGATGTATATAATGTAATTCATCATGGTGTGGAGCTAAAGGAAAAATCCCCACCATCGATTTGGTTGTGTCATGTTTCGGCGATTGAAATCATTGCCGATGGTATATCGTGATATACGGCACATTATAGCTTTGGCATTATGTAAATATGCATTTTAATTAAATGAACCCCAACCAACTATGTCAATGCAACCATGATGAAAAGGGCATGATTTTCCTAAGGATAAGGAGGGGGAATTATTAAACTTTGAGCCTGTGGGGAAAAGCCATGTGTCAGCTATTAAACTCCTTTTGACTTACTCACCTTTCATTATCTCATCTATCAACTACCACATTTAAAATCTTTGTTGTTAGTTGGGGCAGTTACGGTTGGGCAGTGGTGTGTGGCAGGACTGTCAACCCTTGCCCACACGCACACTCCACGAGCAGACCCTTTCACTTCACTTGGGAAAGGAAAGTGCAGGAGGCCATGGGGCATTCTTCCATTTTTTTTATCCATCCACACGTACAGATAGTCGCTCTCTTCTCCTCACGCATATATTGGGATTCATCATCGTTTTCCTCACGCAGAGAGCTAGGGGAGCCGTTTTCTATCATCCATGATTTTCCTGTGAATGAGCCATTCACGATTTCTACTATGGGTGTGTGTTTTCCTTGCCAATTTTGTAGTTTGCGTATATGTTTTCGTCCTATCCATGCTGAGAGCCTGATATTCTTTCCAATTCTTCGAGCTGTGTATTTCCCGTTGCTTCAATGTTGAGATTAGGGCTGATGTTTTCCCCACAATTTGTGACTTGATGTGGGTTCCTTTTTGTTTTGGTTTCCTATGGATTCTTATTGGGTCATTTTGGCCATGCTAGTGCCAAGAACGACTCAGGGATTGGATTTCCCCATCCAAGCTGTGAATTGCTTGTTTTGCTGCATGTATGCAGTGGTTGGTCTTCAGACTGTGTTGGAGTGGGGATGAAGGATTGATTTTCTTGATAAACGTGGTGTGTTTGGGAGCCACACATACAGAGCTAGAGGGTTGGATTTCTTCTCCACAACCCCTGAATAGAACTGGAAGGGAAGTCAGGGTCTGAGGGACTATGTAGCATAGAAGGGACCGATTTCCTTGTGTTGGGTGTGTGTGGGTGTCCTAGAAGTCAGGTTAGTTCTGGTGTAGGTGTCTTTAGCTCTTCAATGAGCTCACTAGCTTAGCATTCATATTTTCCCAACTCCTTGATGGCTTGATAAACCCAACTGTGTTGGCTTGGATGATTTGTGTATCCTTGGCTATGTGTAAGCCTGCTTAATCCTTATTCCTTGGGGAATCATTCCCATATCAGGGGTGGCAGTGTTGCTGAGAGATTAAGGAGCACACTGGCATATGGTTGGGTGGAACATTGCAGCGACATAGTTGGTTGCGGGACGAATTCCTCACAAGATAAGTATTCTTGTCTATTTCATCTCTGCAATTAAATTCGCAATTATATTTGTTGTTAAATGAATTATGATGAACATGTTGAATGCTTGAATGTATGGATTGCTTCCATTGTATGTTAAACAATTATGCATCTCTGCATGTTTTAACTTCCAAGCTTTTCAGTTCGTCAATATTTATTTATGTACATGTTCATGGGGCTAGTTTCCCAGATGGTTAATGGGTTTGGTAGCGTCATATTCGTCGGTCGAAGGGTGGGGGACGTTACATGGTGTCATTTGTTTTACTTCATACGATATATCTTGAGAGTCCCATATACTCTCGCATACGAACCAATGTCTCTTGGTATCTTCATCTCCATAGTATAGAGGAATATTTCTAGCAATTTTGTTTGACATATTTAAAAAATTTATAGGAGATAATGGAGGTGGAGATGACGATCAATTATTATTCATAAGTATAGATTGAATCGACTGAGTCAATTTTTTACTAAACCGATGGAATCAAATGGATCACAAGAATCAACTGAATCATACTAGTAAGATAAATCATGGGGGTCGATTAAATTACAAGGGTTTACTAGGTTGAATGATTGACTGACATTTTGGTTTGAATTTTATTCCTTGTTGCTAACATCTTCCCCATCATTTGTATAGAAATAATTTTCTTTATATTCTATAAGACCATTTTGTCTAGCACTTCTCTGTAGTGCACCTATCACTTGTGATTATATTTCTTAAGGTATTAAATTTGGTAAGGGGGTAGTTTCATGAAATCCTCGAACCAAGCAATTAAATTAGTTTGATAGTTTTTTAGGGGTGATTCTTACATGATTGCCTTATATACATGATGCTTATAAACATATATTATCAATTACTTTTCCATTCTCATTTAGTGAAATACATATTGATGAGGATCTAGGTTCTAGATTCAACTGATGCCTTGAAATATGATTTAATATGAGATGATTTAATGTAGGAGATGTTACAGGTGGGTATTCATTGAATTCCATCTCAACAATGTTTAAGGCATAATGGTTAGTTTCTATCATCTGCAATTTTTCTTCCTTCCTAGGAACTATCGTGATAGATTCCTCTTCTGCATCTAGTCTAACATTTCTTGAATCAAGTAGGGCTAGTTAACCATTGAACTGTCACTCCTCAGGATTTCCTACAGTCATCGCAGTTACCTCCTTCTCCAAAACCTTATTGAAATTGTCTCAAATCAAGTAGAGTTGGTATACTACGACCTGAATTTCTATAATGTTTTCTAGGGACTGTCTCTTAATGAAATTTACATAATCCCTATTTTTCTACCTATTTTGATGTCTTCAATCTCTTTCTATTTTTTGTATTTCAAGTGAACTTTTGTAACTATCCATCCTTTTCTTTGTTCTTCTTTTGGCCTCGTCATCAAGCATATATTCATGTTAAATAAATTTTCGAATCATTGATATACTAGTCCTCCTCTCCTACTATAACATGTCAACTAGGGTTTTGATTTGGTGTAGGCATTCCATATATATCCTACCCCCCATGATGGCCATGGAATTTTATTTACTTAAAAAACATTCCAACTCTTCATGTTTTTTCTACTAATTGGTTAGGATGGGAGTGTTAATTGGAAGCCTTGCTTCAACTATATGTCTACATTTTTTTCTATGAGAACTGTAGGCAATAGTACTAGTACAATGTAGAAGAAAGTTTCATGTAGGTTGGTGTGAATATTATTTTCATGTTATCAATAGATGTTATTTATTCTACCACTTAATGTTCACATAAATCATCAGGAATTTTCTCTAACCACTTGTACAATTTTTTTCAACCTCCATTGTTTAATTTTGATAACAAATCCTGATCTTCAATTATCTTATTCATTAGAAAATCTATCCAACAATTTTTCATATCATGGGGGAAGTTTTCCAAGAATCTATCATGAGTTTTTGTGTAGAACGAAGAGAGTACTTCCACAATTGATAGCCGGTTTGATCTAGTGTATTTTTTCAAGTAATTATTCACTTTTTGGATCCACCAAAAACCATATTTCTCTCTCAATCATCATCTATGTATGTTTGTTGTCCTTGCAAATCCCCAAAAATCTAGGTCTCAACAATCGGAAACCATTGTTTTAATATGTGGGATGATACCAAAGTAGTTACCATTGATATGCATAAACATATATAGGAATACACATAAATATACTAATATACAATAGGCATACATAGAAAGAGAAGAAAAAGAGAAGGTAGTAGTGTAACAAACTTCAAGTAGTCTATTATATTAGATCAACATGAAAATAAAAAACATATTCTCTTACTTATTCATGATTTTATATACTCTTACATTCATGGATGTAGTTATAAATTCTTTAAATACCTCAGTTGGTCAACTCTCCCAGTTGGTTGACCAACTCGACTGACGGGTCAATTTTGAATACTTAGTTGACTGGGTCATTTAGGGATATACAACACATGCATTCTTCCTAACTTGATGTAATGGTTTCAACAATATGTTCAATTCAAGAACCTCACACATAGGTATTTAGATAAATTTGTGTCCACCAAAAAAGATGAATTAAGGTCACAAGTCAGGGACGTGTTCAACGGTAACCATAAATAACTTACAATAATTACATGTTTCATTTGATTTCACCATTGAATAATGTTGATATATATTGGGAGGATGTGATCCAACATGCTTTTCCAATATGAATATGGATAAGAATCACATAATTGTTATCTTCAATATCAATTTGACTGTGAACGAACAGATTTCCACAAGAATATTTGAACGCTAATTCACTCATGGCCATGAGAAGTTTACTCTAAGACTCTTGGTTTAGCTTGTTTCCTTAGATAAGGGGTTTGTTTAATGTTTGGTCTTCTTTCCTTATGTATTATCTTGGAAACTACATATTTTTGGTATGTGTAAGGATGGAAAGGCATAGATATTACATGCTACTCATCTCAAGTGTAACATCCCCCAAGAAATAAACATGTTTAGTAATTATAATTTATTTTGAGTTATTGTTTTAAATAAAACTGGTTGGATCTAAAACTTGCCAATAGGTCCTTGGAGGATAGATGTAACAAAACAATATGGTTAAATAAAATTATGAATGAAGGAGGACAACCACGTTGAATGAGGAAGTTATGCATGCAAGAGTGGGGGGATAAGGAAGAGTTTACCTCAGAGATGATGAAACAAGTGCCAGGAGTGAAATTATGGAACTAGACATGACCTAGAAATCAGATATTTTGTTAGTTTTGGAAATTCCATGAGGAATTGGCTTCTTGTAGAAAATACCTAGGAAAAATAAAATATAAAAGGGAAGCATACAAGGGAGGCAGGACGCTTCTTAGTATGAGGGAAAATAATCCTTGCTACGAGAGCACTCTGTCTTAGGAAAGTCATTCAATCCTTGATGTGTGAGCACTCTAGTGTTAGGTAAGTTATTTCTCACTAATTGACGTAGATCTGAGTCTGAGGCTGACTGTCACCACTTTTGGAATGCATAATTTATCTCAGGGGTGATTAAGGGTAGAGAGAAAGTTGTTCCTAATATATGGTTGGGTGGAACGTAGTTGTTCGTACCACATTCCGGATCATTGTATTTCCAGGTTCCATTAAAGTGTTTTATTATGCAGACTATTTATTTCTGTGTGTGTGTGTGTGGCTATATATGTATGCCATTAAAAGGAATTTATCTGTGCAATATTTTAGGTTTCTGGATGAATGGTTTAAATGAATGGTAGATCTTGTTATTCTAGATTCCAAGTTAAGCCTTGTGATAGTGCTAATACACTGAACCATTCCTTTTATTTCAAATAATTGCAGGATAGAAATATGTTTAAATAGGATTCCTATTGGTTTAAGCCGTCATATAGGATTATTAGCACTGTTCTATTATCAATGATTATTTCTGAAAATATTTACTGGTTATAATGCAAATTCTTAAGTATTATTTTTACATGTAAGAATCAATGCAACCTATGTAGTATTCTATATGTTGCATCTAAATAAGAATAAATCCCTATCAGTTCGGTATAGTCTCGTTCATCGTCTTAAGGGTTATTGTCGATTTGATTTAAGGGGAAGCTAAGATCTACAGAAAAGAACTTCCCTGTTAATGCATGTATGTTCTAGATGTTAATTAAGGCAACCAATCATACATAAATATCTGAATAGACTCATCAGATCAGAATCAAGTTCAAAGGATGCACTACCTAAAACCATTGTTGTCTCTGGATCTTGTTAGTTCTTTTAAATGATTAAAGTATCGTGTTTTACCAAAATATTGTAATTGAGGTTACAACTCTCATAGTGCACTAACAATTAAACCTTATCAAACAGTACAATACCTGTTAACAACCACAAATCAAGGTAATTGTAGTAAATCCAATTTATGGTTAAGCCATCACTAAATCTTCTAAGATATGGTTTGAGATCATATTAGCTAAACATATGGGTTTATACCCAGGAAACACTGTATTTTAATACTACATACTTATTTTTGAAAGGATCTAGATATCCTTGTAAGCAGCAGATCTCACCAGCAAGCATCTAAGTGCAGAATATGGTTGCGGAAGCTTTTTCCTAGAATTTTTATGTCAACTCACAACCCGCACTATGCAATTCCGAAAGGGTGATTATGGAAGGGGTTTTTGGTAAAAAATTTAAGTCAACCCACAACCCGCAATCCGCAATTGCGATAAGGTTTTTTGGAAAAGTTTTAATTCAACCCGCAATTGCAGAAGGGTTTTTGGAAAAAAGTCTTAAGTCTACCCGTAACCCGCAATCTACAATTCGGGAAGGGAAATTGTGGAAGGATTTTCGGAAATTTTTTAAGTAAATCACAACCCACAATCCACAATTATGGAAGGGTAATTTGCAGAAGGGCTTTTGTGGAAGTTTTTTTGATAAATAATTTTAACTCAACCCAAAAGGATAATTGTGTAAAGGTAATTGTGGAAGGATAATTACGGAAAGGTAATTGTGGAAGGCTTACCTATGAATTTATCATTGCAGAAAGGTAAATTTCGGAAGGATCCTTGTGGAAGGAACAATGTGGAAGGATAGTTGCGGAATTCTCTTTGAGGAGAGGTCAATAAACTTAGAAGTTTAGGACTAAATATATAATTCATTTAGAACCTATCTTTCCAGAGTTGAATTTGAATATTAAAGAACAAGATGTTTCATTATAAAACAAAACCTGTAGGATGAAGAACACTTGACGCCATTGTCCCTTAGAAAACCAATGTCTCTAGCAGCATGTAGGGACTTGTATGATGTGTCTTATGTATATATGATATGTCAAAAAAAAATTGAAGGATATTTGAGGTGTGAATTTTGGGATTTTTACATTTGGCATCAGATCCCATGTTGCAGCACTTGGACCTATATGGGTTGAGCATAAATGAAAAGAGAAATTAATTGATGGGTCCATATTTCTTCCAAGAAATCTATGGATTAATGGAGATTATGATCAAATTGGATTGATGGTCTAGTCATATTAAACGAGATAAGTACCATTTTCATGGTTTTGAGTAGAGCTCAATTTTGTTAAAAAATATCATTAATAGTAAGGAGAAAAGGTATTAGGAAATTGATAGACGTAGAATACATAGTTTCCTTATAATAATTTGTTTCGGACTACTTAATAATGCGCTTATCTTCTCAGAACTTGGAGAGAATAGTTTAGATTCCAATTAAACAAATACAAGGAGAAACACGTAGGAGAAGGATATAGAGGTTATAACCACATTAAATTATGTGGAAAGAACAGTGGTTCCTCTTTAATCGTATGAACTATATTTGGGTTCCAAAGTAACCAGTAATGTTATTCCTGAACAATATTGGAGATGTTTTAATATAGGGAATTTGTTTTTCATTAAAGAAATACACTTTGTCAGAAGGAATGTCTATTGTGTTAATATAATGATATATACTTACTAGAGGTATTAACATACATCGAACATTGATTACTAGGATTTTGATACAATTTTAAAGTGTCTTTAAAATTTTAATTGAGAAAAATTTCTCCTTAAAGGCTAAGGAATAACACTTCCACTTTCACATGCTACTGTAAGTTTTGATTGATAAAGACCTTTCTACCTGGCTACATGGAGAAAATATAGTAAATGATTTTATAAATGGTCATTAGAAGAATGAAATGTTTGAATTTAAAGGTTCTATCCATAAATGTATGACTACTAAATATATTGACCTAGATTGAATACTCTTTATAAGTTTTATAAGTCTTCTCTAGGGTATGCTATTGGAAATATATGAATGGTCTTGAATTGATGGAATATAGTTGGAGTTGAGTAATTAGGAAAATTTGTGATGAATAAATAGAGTTGAATCACTATTTAGTAAATGGAAATTATAGTATTATCAACTTGGTCTAATTATTTAATTGTATGAAGGCTAAAAGAAAAAATTCTATAACTGCATTTTGTTAATAAAGAATTTCTTTTCTGCTGATTATGTTATGAGAAGTTATGCTAACAACTGGATTGTGTAGATAATAGTGAATGTTGGGAAAAAAGGACATCAGGAATGTTTATTGTTGTAATATCCATGAATCATATTTCAGAGATACTTACTCCAGACACAAGCTTGATACAAAAAAATGTCAAACTAGGTGCTAGAAAATTACTAGTTTTGACTGGAAGGACTCAAAACGAAAGGGATTATTCAAAAAGGAACTCAGGGATCTGATACCATGTAATTATTTGAGGTCTTATATAAATATGAGATCACTAATACTGCTTCACCTTAATTAAAATTTATGATATGAACTTGCAGACACTCAATAAAATTTCAAACTAGGTGAATGAAGGTATTTTGGTAAGAAATTCATAAGTATGGAAGCAGGAAGAGAGAAGTGACCAAGTAAAGTTTCATAACATAGAATTCATATTCCCTAACACATTTATATCAGGTACCATTTAATTTTAAGAGTCATCTACACTGAAACTTACTCCCACAGTTCTAGGTCACCCAACTGTGAAACTAGGAAGACTTATTCAGTTCCTCTCAACCAAAGGCTTGGAGAAATGCATAGAGTGGTTATAAAAAATTTAAACAGCATAAAATGTGGTTTGGAACAATTCTGGAAGGTTCTATGGAGTTTAGGAGTGATTTGGGAAAATTGGGCAATTTTGTCTTGGTGAGGCCCTACGCAATGTAGGGTGCCCAAACAATGTGCGCCTCAACTAATTTTCAGTATGAAAGTAAGTATGAACAGAGGGGTCAATAATAAATAGGAATCAAGTTTCAGAATCGAAATTGACTTAACATAGCTCTCATAATTGAAGAAACAGTCAAACTTGTCAATTTAGACTAGCAATCTAGCTAGGGTGTATAGAAACACATGAAATTCATAGAAACAATGTATCAGAATTGATAAATTAAATTAAAATAGACTAATACATATTATATCAAAATATTACAACACTCAGAATCAGGCTCATGGCCAACACTCGATTATTATTGCACTAAATTGAACAAATCCCTCATTTTCATGGAAAATTAAGCTCATACAAGGAAAAATTAATGTGGGATATTATTGGACAGTAAGGTTACAATATGACATATATATTAAACAATTTTGATAGGCTGATACACATCAGAAATCAGTAGAATGAGTGACCACTCCATAAGAGGACTCAAAATAGTGGGCAGGAGGACCAAAACTTGACAACAAGAGGGATGGGAGCGTAGGTGAAGCTTGGGATTCACTGGAGCTTGAATTAACTGAATATGATGGCTTCAATATAGGAATTATGTGAATCTGATCTCATGGTTTGACCTTCAACTTCTCCAATACCTGGAAAGAAAATGAATGGGAGGAAGAAGAACGGGGAAGGAAGAAATTGGGGCACATCTCCCAATAGTTGAGGCACATATCTTGTAGAAATAATAGATCAATGCTGTGAGGTATGATTCTAATAAGAAGCATAGGAAATAGATCTTGCTACTAAGAATTCTCACAAGCATACACAGGAAAAATAGAGAGAAGAAAAGAGATTGAATCACATGAATGAAGAGATGAATATTAGTGTGTATCCTTCCATTAAATAATGATGAATAATAGTGTACATAAATATTAAATCCATCATAGGAAAATCTATTTGTATGGAGACAAATCATAAATCTCAAAAAGGATGACTTACCAAAATATAGAAACCCCCCATAGGTGGCTAAAGCACTTCCCAAATCTATCAAGGACCTCATGAATTGGCAAAAGAATGAGTGATTTTTCAAGGAGATGGAAAAAACATGATAATCCTAGAAAATGGAGAGAAATTCATGAAGGATGGGTTGGCAACAAAAAGACCCAGTTTCCTAGTTTAACTAGCTTTACCTTATCCACAGAAAAGAAGGAAAAGCAGAATAAAGCAGAATTTGTTGTAAAGTGTTGTATACTAATTCTGTATGGTCAAAAGGTGGTCAGTATCAACCTAGAATCATAAATAAAGCATTCCTAGGATATAGATGGCATGTATTGACTTTAAGGTGCAAGTGGATGCCAACTAATTAAGCTAGTGGGTGAATAATTAATCAAATAATGATTAATTATTTTATCCTAAGGTATGTGTGGATTTAATATAGTCCAACACCCCATTATAAGTCTGAATTTATGATGGTATGTCAAAAATATGGATGCATATGGATGCATATAGGGCCCAACAACAAGACTATGGTCACCCTTTAACAATTATTATGTCCAGAAAAGTGAAGAAAGAGGCAAAACCACATGGGGAAAATCCTCCCTCAAGAAAGGACAAGGCACAAAATTTTGAAATAATATGTCTTCAACATATCTTTATCTTCAGTTGAATGAGCTGAATGAATTTCTTCTAGATGGAATACTTGAAGAAATCATGAACTCCATGATCATGCGCTAGACTATAGAACCTACAAGAAGGAAGAGGAGAGAATCCTTGTATCTCAATATTTGATGAAGTAGGAGAATTATCTGAATTCTTCTTTCTTCTGTCAAAATCTGATCTGCAAACATAATCTGAAATGGAAAAAATATTTGTGCATACTCCTTCCCAAAGAGTACAAAAATTAATACAATTTATTTCACACTCAATTCCCTGAATAGCTGAAAATTGTGATGTGAATTACATGTCAATATTACATTATGATGTAGCACATTTCCAGATCTGATATGAGGCTGATAAAACTCTGATATATCATAAATATTAGAATATGGAACAGCAAAGGCAAAGGCTTCAGTGGCTCCATGAGGATATAGGGCTAGACTAGGAAAACTATGAGAGGGGAAAACTGATAGGTGTAAAAATGTGAATGAGGATGGGCATAATATATGAACCATAAGTGTTTAGAACATATCCAAACATGTTTAATATTATTCCAAATATGACTAAGGACATGAATAACCAGCCAATGAAATATAGGAAAGACTTCAAACCATGTAATATAAGTAACACTGCATAAGAGACCAATGGGGAATCAACTAGTGAACTTGGCATTTGTATAGTCTTAGGATTATTCAGAGGTATGGTAGATGGTATGGGTGGTGGTATGATATGTGTCATGACATGCATATCATCCTGAAAACAATCTTCTAAATCAGATATATAATCTTGTGAGGAAGACTTGCTCAAAGACAAGTCAATATCTAGTGAAAAATCACAAATTTTGGGAGATGAATCTAGTAGACTGAGAGGAGGATTATCGAAGAAAGGATATGATATTTATGATTCTGATATATCATATACTAAATATATATCAGAGACATGAGAAAATGAGATAACTATGGCACTCAAATAATAAGTTATATCACCTTGGAACTGCGCAATATGACATTGTTCTGAGGAATCAGCAGGCTTTTCTAGTTCTTCCAGAACTTCAATCTTGTGCTTCTCAAAAAGCTGATACATGATGTCCATATTCTTCGTGAAACACTTATTCTTTGAATTAAAACCCTTTCTACAATAATAACACTTGTATGTTCTCCCTTTCTTCTTAACTTTCTTCATTAAATCTTCATAAGAATCTTCATCTTCAATGTTTGACTTTGGCTTCTTCACAATTTGCTTCCCTTTTGATTTGACATTTTTGTTTCCTTGAACCAAGAGAGAATGATCCTTACCCTTGGAAGAATTAATGACACCCATATGGATCAATTTATATTTCTCCTTTGTTAATTAATCAACAAAATAATTTAAAGAAGGAATTTTCCACTTAGGAACAACAAGCCTAGTAGCATGAAAAGTAGACACAAAAACCGAGTAATCAGGACCCAATTTTGAAAGAATGGAAAGAATTGATTGCTAATATTATTTATCAATCCCAAATTTCTTGAGCATTAGAAAAATTTAGTTGAACTGGGTGAATAAACCCTCAAGAGATTCTAAATTGCTTGGAATCAGTGAGAATAACTCAATCTCCAATTTACGTGCTCTTAGCTCATCTTGAACTCAAAAGAGAGACTCCAATTGAGTCCATACTTGGTTTGTAGTGGTCAAACCATATATATGAAAGAGTATATCAGGAAAAATAGAGAGGCAAAGCAATCCATAGGATTCATCCAACCTATTATGCCACTTAGCTTTCTCAATCATAGCATTGGGCTCATTCTCCAAAGCTACTCTGTACAATCCTCTATTGCACAGTAGAATGGAGATTTTGGATTTCTATTCATGGTATTTTAATGGAGTAATAATTATTGATGAAGGAGAATCCATATTTTTGAATTGATGTGCTCAAGAAGAAACTCTCTGCAACCTGCAAAACAAAACTAGGAGACAATCTTGTAAGGTAGACAAGCTCTTCTTCAAACAGGGATAGGAGACTGGATGTGCTCCTCAAATTTGTAGAGCTTGATCAACCTTGTTGATCTGATACCATTTATAAATAATAGATCAATTCTATGAGAAATAATGCTAAGAATAATCACAAGAAATAGATCTTGCTACTAAGAATTCTCACAAGCATACATAGGGAAAATAGAGAAAAGAGAAGAGACGAAATCACATGAATGAAGAGATGAATATTGGTGTGTATCCTTCCATTAAATAATGATGAATAATAGTGTACATAAATAATACATCCCTCTTAGTAAAATCAAGTTGTATGGAGACAACTCATAAAGCTCAAAAAGGTTGACTTGCCAAAATATAGCAAAGCCCCATAGGTGGCTAAAGCACTTCCCAAATCTATCAAGGACCTCAAGAATTGGAAAAAGCATGAATGATTTGTAAAGGAGATGGAAAAAACATGTTAATCCTAGAAAATGGAGAGGATTTCATGAGGGATGGGTTGGCAACAAAAGGAACCAGTTTCCTAGTTTAAATAGCTTTACCTTATCCACATAAAAGTAGGAAAAGTAGAATAAAGCTTGATCTATTGTAAAGTGTTGTATACTAATTCTGGATGGTCAAAAGGTGGTCAAGATCAACCCAGAATCAGAAATAAATAATTCCTAGGATATATATATCATTTATTGACTTTAAGGTGCAAGTGGATGCCAACTAATTAAGATAGTGGGTGAATAATTAATCAGATAATGATTAATTGTTTTATCCTAATTTATGAGTGGGTTTAATATATTCCAACATCTCTCAGTAGAAGTAATGCTTCACATAAACATCAATCAATTATAATCCAAACTGAGTAAATGAGCTCCACGTTTCTTTTTATAATCCTTTGGTGACTTGTTGAGCAAGTAGGTGACTTGTGAGAGAAAGCCATCCTCATAGAACCCTAACCCTAGCCAAATATGCACCCTACTTGAGCAATTAGCAAGTAGGGACCTTGTGAGTTGTATCCCTATCTATTTAATTCATAAAAAGTAGCAACCGCTCCCTCCTTAGGATAATAGTTGTTGCTTTTATCTATGACCACTTTTCTGTTTTCCCGTGCTTTTGTGACTAAGTCACCAAAACGAAACTGTGTCCTCCTTTGTCAATTGTTTCCTCTTTTGTATTTGACTTGCTTTGTCATAGCTTTTGGGCACTTTCCCTTTTCTCTCTGACTTGTTTTTGTCATAGAGTTTCCACTTTTCCTCCTTTGCAAGTTGTCTTTCCAATTGTGCCCTCTTGAAATGGCAAGCTCAATTCCACATGTTATTTGCACAATAATTAATTAGTGGAAATAATTAAAATCAAGTACATGCCTTAATAATAATTATTTAGAAAAATATCCCTAGGATAATTAATTAATGCCTCTTTGTCCCCCTAGGTGTTTAGCAAGTTCCACACATTTGGTGGTCAAAATGTGGGGACATGACAATCCAACCCCCCTCTCAAATATGCATCTCCTCAAGTATAAGCACTCCAGAGTGCTGCAAATTGGTCCACTATGTAGGATAAATTGAGCATGAACTCATGTGAAAAAAACGTTGACTTACTCCATCAAGCTAGCATGTAAAGTTTCTTAAAAAACAAGGAATGCCAAGGTCCCATTGCTTGCATTTCACCCCCTTTAGTGAGAATTCCTTCCAACACAACTTATCAGACAAAAATATTCCTGGGTCCCATTTCCTCAACTGTAAATATCCAAATACTATTGCTCCCTTTGGAAATATATCATTCCCAAGAATTCCAGGGTCCCAAGGTATTTTCTGCCTCATTCCACTCATCAGTAAAAACAACAAAATTCCATCATCATAGAATATAAAAATCATGATGTGGAAATCATTCTACCGCATAGAAAATTGAGAACTCCCCATGCAACATTGGAGATCTGTGAGTCTTCTCCACCCAACATAAAATTATTTGTGCACTTGATGCATACTAGCATAGAAGCTCCATATTTTGTTGTAGTAATGACATAGGTGTGATTCCCATGTCTCAAGACAATTATAGGAATCCTCCCACAACCGTAGATTCCAAAATTTCTCACAATAATACGATGCATTACAATTTTCTCCAAGAATGCAAGCAAGAAATACAAATAAGTGTCCCCTTATCCAACCTGAGAAAGTATTGACACTCCTACCAAAAGGTCCATGTGAACAATTCTAATGGTTCTTCTCTCTACCACTGGTAAAAGGATGCAGGTATCTATCCAACTATGTTGATTTCCTCCACAAATACCACCTTATGAAAGATATTTTCCTCAACAACTTATCTTGGCAGTTTGCTTGCTTATCTGCCTTCCATTGATCATGTGCATAAATTTTTCTACAAGAAGACTCCATGTGTGACATGTAATATTCCACCCAATATACATGTGGCTGAATGGCACCAAGTGACAAAAATATGTTCCTATGTGGCTAATGGGAGGGTGATGGTGCATTCAACAAGTCATCATGAAACTATAGGAAAGCCTCTAGCTCTTCTTTTTGGACCAACAAGGAAAATTCCTTCTCCCAATTTTCATCCCCACTTGATGAGGCTCAAATAGAAGTGTGGGTATATGTGTGAACCAGGTATTTGGAATACTTATCCATAGAACTTATGGCTTCCCCACCTTCATATTCATATGACTCTTCCATTGGGAAGAGATTCTTTTCAAAAAACTATTCCAGTTTTTTCTGTAAAACACCAAGTGCTTGGTTCTCATCAAACTTGTATGCATAGTCCTCAAGCATGCAAAACCAAGTGCATCTCATGATCCACCATCTCATGAGATTCCTCCATATTTTTAATAATTAAATCAGGCTTGTGAATATGGATGAATGATGTGTAGGAGGGTAGGTAATATCTTTGCAACTTCTCATGAAGTTGCTCTATCTCCATATTGGATTCTTGGAGTGCACGTTGAGTTCTCTTCAAGGAATATTGGGTGGTCAACAACTCTCAGGTGAGCTTACAAATATATTCTTCATCCTTCAAGGGTGATCCATGCTACACATCATAAATCTCAAACAAATCATCTCCATCAGAAATAAATTGTAAGAAGTATCCTTGTATTGTAGACAATGCCTTCCGCATCTCTTCCTTGGCTTCAAGAGAAGATTGATCTTCCAATGAAGCAGCTATCCAACACTGGTATTACACTGAATCATGTGTGTCTTGGAGAAGGTGTAAATACTTTTGAATATTCTTTTCATCCATCTTATAATTACAAGAAAATGAGTGGAATTCTTTAGGAAAATCACCCCCTTCTTCTTTTCTGCAATTATCTTGCAGTGACTTGCACTTCTCTTTATGAATCTTTCTTTCTGCTTTCCCACATACAAGACTAGATGGCTCATAGATATCCAAAATGGTGATAGTGGGATTTGGATTCTCATTGAGGTTAAGCCTTTCCTATGATGTGGATCCAATTTCATCATATTGCAAAATAGTCCAAAATTCAAAACTATGTGCATCCCTTTGCACCAGATTTTTCTCCCTTGGATTTCCTAGTTCACAATCAGCTGGTGGGGGATTGTCTTCCACTTCATTAGGAGATTAAAAAGATGAATTCATATATGATATCCCTTCTTATTTTGGATATGATACAAAATATTCCTTCACCATATTATCACCATTGACACCCTCACCCTTCTTTGCATTGATTGTGTGATCACCAACAAAGAAACCAGGAGTGAATTTATCTCCCTCACAATTGGCCTTCCTTTTGCAGTCCTCAAATGCAAGTGAAGACTTTTTTATCTTTCCATGGATTAGAAGGTTGCAGGTGTACATGGAAGTTGCAAAAATCAGAAATTTTATAATCCATGTTATTCATTTTACACTCTTTATGTACATATACTATGGTGACCTACTCCTCTACCAAAATTTCTGGTTCACATCCAAGCGGTGTGGCCCTGCCTTCTTCTTCATTAGGTGGTTCCAAAGGTCACTGTAATTCTGATTTGAAATATCCTTTTGGATATCATCCAAAAGGTGTCTCTCCACCCATAGATGAATCCACATCTCTATCAGTGATCTACAGATCACCCACCAAGAATTTGAAAGTGCATTCACCTTCATTTTCTTCTTCCATGCAGTCACCTTGCAGTGACTCACACTCCACCTCATGGATCTTTTTATTTGCTTAAATTATCTTATTCATCAAGGAGATTGAGGCTTCTTCATCAATATTGTCATTGGAATTTATATTTGGAAAAAATACAAACATCTTCTTACTGGTTGGACAAGCAGATGGCTTTGATAAATTTTCCTTCTTTCCTCCTCTTTTGGCTCCAAGAGGCAACCTTCTAGTCACCACTTCCTTGCACACTTCATGAAACATGTGTGCAATCCTTTTCAAGTTTTTTCCACCATAGGGACCTTTGAAAAAATTATGTATCTCAAGAGTTCAGTACTCTCATAAATAAATGGCCTCCCTTACCTATTCTTTCAAAGCATAGTACTCCATGGAGTACTGGAAGGATTCCTTAAGGTTTCTTCCATTGAACATTTGGTCATTGATACTTGGAGATATATGCCAAATGGAATCATCATAAACTGGGAGCCAGAGATCACCCATATCATTCCCACTACCTATACCTAAATTAATTCATGTGGGATATTCATATCCTTCTTCTTTAGATTGCTCAGGTCTTCTTCATGCGTTCTGCAGTATTCTTCATACTGCTCATCAAAGTCTTGCTCAACATGTGGTAGGAGCCTCATGGTTGCAAATTTATTCACTAAAATATTTATATCCATAGGATGATCCAAGGAAATAGCTCTAATACCATTTTAATATCTCTGAATCATATTTCATATATACTAACTCCATACAAAGGCTTGGTACATAAAATTGCCAAACTAGGTGCTAGGAAATTACTAGTTTTGACTGGAAGGACTCAAACTGAAAGTGATTCTTCACAAAGGAAATCAGGGATACGATACCCTGTAATGATATGAGGTATGATATACATATCATATCACTAATACTACTTTAAATTAATTAAAATTTTTGATATGAATTTGCAGACACTGTCAGAACCCCAAAATTTCAAAAAAAAATAATTTTTTTAAAATACATATAAATTTCAACAAAAGCAGTCGCTAACTGTTTGATTAGTTATATGTTATTGAAATTAATTATTTATTGCTTACATTCTAGCAGTAGAACCGTTCTTTTCAGTTTACTGATTTTGTTCTTTTTGCGATCATACAAAAGAGACTATCATGTAAAAACTAGGCTTACTTAGCTTCCGAGCTAATGCAGAGAGTTCTTCCTGTTTTTACAGACTACAGGTAAGAAACTTTGGACACTTCTTAATAAGGTTTTAAATCATTTGATTTAAGGATGGTCGCAACAGTGAACTCAGTAAAAAAATAGACACTTAAACAAAATTCCAGCAATCAAGGTATAATTATTTCACTGTTATATTCTTTTACTTCTTGAGGGATAGAAGTTAGTTCCGACAGTAATGATTGCAACCGTTTCCTTTTTAGTCACAATATACTATAGTCTTCAAAATATTTAAGAAAAGTTTCACGTCTAACATAGTTGTCAAATGTATGATGAAGTACTTGAATTCATGTTGTTACAGGTAGAAAAGTAAGTTCAAGATCTATGTTTAGTTATCCATCTCACTAAACTATGTCATGTCTGGAAAGAATACTATACAATGTTAAAGAGCTTAAGCATCCCATTCTTACTTTTATTCTCTCTAGTTTTCAGGTAATTACAAACTCAAAGCATACTGCAGTTAAATAAAAGAATTTAGTAATAGAGGTTTTCAAATTTCTCTTTACCATAATTGTTTGGAGATTTATCATTTATTTACAGACAGTAATGATATTCAATATCAATAGCACCTTTTTATTTTTAGAGATCTAATAGATTTCTATACAAACCTGTTAGATCCATACTACATTATTTAAATTAAGTAACCCTTATAAATATAGACATTACTTATCATGATTAGGTTATGTAAACCAAGAAAATTCTTTTTCATAACTTAATAACATTTTAGAACTATTTAATAGATTGGCTTAAGGAACCATAGCCAATTCTATGATAAACTGAGGTATAGTAAATGTCTTTACTGAACAAGTCTATAGATTACCTTAAATTTACCTTCAATCCTCTTTTATCATGATGGCTTTCTTAACTTCATTACATAAACGAATAAATATACTTAGTTAAATAATATTCTACTTGGGTTGTTTAATTGCTAGGGTATCAAGCTAGACACTTGCATTGAGATAATACCACTATTCCCTATACAACCCTTGTCAAAGCTTTGTAATATAGAAAAGAAATAAGAAAAGGGTAAATATTATGATATAAAGGTAAGATTATAATTTGCAATTTATATACTAAGAACACAATCATAAGGGTCGTATGGTTTCCCATGCCCTCAATGATTATTAACAAGACTTTGTTGTGAAAAAACAATGCAGGTTCATGATACGTGCTATTTGTGATAGATGAACTATGGATGAGCAATAAAATGATTGGAAATCATTTGTTGAAATCCGAACTATGCAACGTTACCCAAAACGCATAAAAATATACGTAACAACGTGGAACTCCCTGGTCTATGCATTTGATTGATAAAAGGTCTCAGTCGAACCCTAACTTCATCATTCTCATTTTGCCTTCGGGCGGTCTCTGATCTGTTGCGATTTCTCCTCAAGGCGCTGTCATTATTTGCTGTATGAAAGCCCCCCCCTCGTCATTCTTTCTTGAATATTATTCCACTGTCTGTAATAAGGTGTTAGTGTGCCATTGTTTGGTTATTACGAAGGCTATTGGTCAACCTAGGGTTACTCTCCCTCGCCGTTGCCTTATCCAAAACCCTCGACTGCAATTTCTTCCTCCTTCGTGGGTGTTGAAGTATTCCTTGAGACAGTGTTAGATGTGTGCTGCGCAGTCAATCCTTTCTTTCCTTTCTGCAGAAGGTTTTCGTGGGCGTTTTGCAGTTAGATGGTGGCCACGCTTTTCAAATATTCTGGTAAGAGGACTGTCAGTTCTTAGCTTTTGTTCATTAATTTGTTGTTTTGTAAACATGGGGTAGTTCTAACAGTTTTTAATGGATACCTCTTGTTATAGCTCGACTTCTTCCTTCGGTTGGTTGTGCGAAAATACAACAACGGTTCAGGGTTAACGGTAAGCCTGGTTTTTAACCATGGCCGCTACTATTTGTTTGGTCCAACTGGAACAGATTGGTTACGTTGTTAAATCTGTTACCTTAGGGTTTTAGTTTGCTTGTTACTTTCCTTTTGTTGATTAAATTCGTAGTTACAAGGGTTCCTTGAACTGCACGATAGTGCTTGGGCTATGGCCGTGAAAGTATAAAAAAAAAGGATAGTTTTACAAATTTGTAATGGCCGTGGCATGCATAGTCCCTCACATAGTATTTACTGTGTAAATACAAATGTCGAGAGATGACTTGGAAGAAGGGCTTGAAAACCCTGATTCTACCCTACTGTAAATGTTTTATATTTATAGGGTTGAAACCCTAACTTAAATATGAATTATTACCAGTTCTTTCTGGTTATTTTGAGCTTTCAATACCTTACTGTTTTCATGTATTTATTTAATTTTTCTTTACTTATAATATGTTGACAATAGTTGGAATCAGTTGTAAAAGAAAATGTTTTACCTGAACTTTAAAAATCTGTTCTGTTAAAAATAAAATACCTTTGTAACTTATTATAGTAAAAGAATTAGCTCGGTAAGTCGAGCTCACTGTAACACTATTTATTTAATTTACTTTTGCGGTGGAGTACTGAAGTAACTAATGGTTACTTTCTTTATAAGTACTGAAAATGGAAATTATCTTGTACTATTAATGATTGACTTTATCACCCAAGTTACTGTTTGTTCTTAATATTTTAACTTGCATACTTTGCCTATTCAGTACATTTAATAAATAGAACATTGTTGTTCTAGTACTATCGGATACTTAGTTATTTTAATTGAGAGTGTTGGAATTGCTATTATATAATTATTATCCTGCAACGTATAAATAATTTGTGTTTATTTACAGTAATACTAGTTTATTCTCTGTTTATAAAAAAATATGTGATTTAAGTACTATCCAACTTATTGTTAAATAAATTTGTTGTCAAGGGTTCTGTACTGGCTTAATAACCTGACTTCTATTTCTTAGAGACTGTAAATTTTAATGCACAGTGCATACCTTTCAAATTTATGTAAGACTGTTCTACTCTTATTATATTTTATTAATGTCTTCAAGTATTAATTAATTGCTGTATAATACGCAGAGTATGAATAATCTAAGTTTGCAATTGTAATAATAAAATATTACTTTAAGTATTACATTAGTAATGCTCATATATTGTCTGTAATATAAGTTCATTATTATTATTACAACAACAATATTACTTCTTTTGTGAGTACAAAGTTTCTATATTTATTATTTTAATTTTATTATCCAATTTTTGGTTTGGTCTATCTATTTAGTTATGATGCCTGTGTATATTTACTTAATACGGATATAATATTTAAGCTTTATCTCTTATACATATATATAAATTCCTGTGTATATAATAACATTCATTTACCACATATAAAATAGAATAGAATAACAGTTTTGTAATTTGTTTGAGCTCAGTTGAAATAAAAGAGGATTTAGTAATTAAATAACTGCAGACTAACACAATTAGGTTTAACTATAAAATCTAACCAACAGATAATTACTCCTGCTTTTAGTATTGTCTTTTCAGCATAAGAAGTTAGATTCTTTCAAACTAGAAGATAAACAATTATAGGGTTTAAACAGCAGAAATACTTAGTTTATCTTTTCTTTATTACAACTAGCATAATCTTCTATCTGTTCTTTGCAATAATCGAATTACAGAGAAAGATATACTATACAAGAGAATAGTTTTTATCTACATGCATAACAACTATTAGTCAAACAAATAATGTCTTCTAATGATATGTGAGAATCACTCTACAATTTTTACCATCTCATCATACTATCTTCTTATAATTTTTGCCCCTACGCTAGAGTACTATCTGGTAAAACCCAGATGTGGAAAAACACAGCGGGTCATTATTTTTCATCCACAAATTCAATTACTGATAAAATAAAACATTTATATTACTAAACCAGCTAAATCTTCTGTCATATAATATAAACATAACATTCATTCATTCACATTTATTTAAAACCAAAATAGTTAAGTGACAGAACCTGTTGAAACTGTGGACAATAACAGCAATGGGAGGCCGTTCCTCCCTACCAACTCCTGGAGAGTGCTCAAACAACGACTCCTTAGGACCCCCGAGCTTGCTCTGGTCTCCCTGGATGGAACTAGGTGTAGCAAGTCAAATACCAGTCTTTAAAACTCAGTATCAATCTGAACTTATCAGTAAGCTCTTCTAGCTAACAAGCTGTAATAAACCAAGTTACTGCAGCAATCCTCTCAGTACAACTTCCTTACTGTTTTTCCCTCTTTCTTCAATGAATTTCCTGAATATCATTCATCTGAATGAATTCTCTCTGGAAAATATCTGAGCAGCCTCAGTTCTCTTCATTGAGTACTTTTAAAAGATTGCCTAGGTCTTTTTGGGTTAGTTGTCATTTAATGAGCCACCTGCTCTGATCCCACTTTCTTGGGGGATCATGACCCCAATTATAGGGAAGTTTCCACCTGCAACTTAGGAAGTGTCTGAGGATGCTGCCACTTGTCTTTTTCCCTCCACCTAGTTCCATCCACCAGTTTGACCAGTAACATCTTTTTAATAGCTCTCCCATGCTGTTGTCTCCACAATTTATTTATTAATAATAAAATATTCTGAATTTACATTCCATTTCTGTTGACTCTGCTGAGTCATCAGTTCCTACTTAGCATTAATTTTAACATAATGTCTCAGGAATATAATAAAAACAATTAACGTTATTTACAAAATTGGGGTATGTGACAGACACACCCCCTTAAAATGTAACATCATCCTCGATGTTACTTATTCTTCATCCTCTGCAACCTCCTGGAACAGATTCGGGTATGCTTCCCGCATCTTACTTTCCAGTTCCCAAGTAGCCTCTTCAGGACTAAGGTGGTTCCATTGCACCTTCACTTGTCCAATGGCACGGTTCCACAGAGTAATTTCCCTCTTCTCGAGGATACAGTCCGGTTCCACCAAAACTTCTCCTTCTGGTTCCACCTGTACAACATTCCAATCAATTACATGAGTAGCATCATGAACATACTTTTTCAGAACAGAAATACGGAAAACATTATGCACTTTCAAATTAGGTGGTAATGCTAACTGATATGCAACTTGACCATTTCTGGATAAAATTTCAAATGGACCACAATAACGTGGTGCTAGTTTTGCACAACTCCCCAGCCTTAGGGATATTTTCTTTGGCCTTACCTTTATAAACATGTTCTCACCCACCTGGAACTCTTTAGGAGTTCTTTTCAAATCTGCTTGGCTCTTTTGTCGATCATGTGCCACCTTTAAGTTTTCCTGCATTTGTTTCACAATCTGTTCCATTTCCTTTAATAATTCAGTCCTAACACCAATCTATCTACTGGATTATTCCAGGAGATAGGAGTGTTGCATTTACGCCCATACAGAATTTCGAATGGGCTGAACTTAGCTAACGACTGATCATTATTATTGTATGCAAATTCTGCTAAATGCAAATAGTCCTCCCACTTACCTGGCTGATCCTTAACATAGATTCTTAACAGATCTTCCAGCACCTGATTCACTCTTTCAGTTTGTCCGTCTGTCTGCAGATGGAAAGAGGTGCTGAAATTCAAGGTTGTGTTTAATCCTTTAAACAAGGACCTCCAGAAATTCTCTGTGAATTTAGGATCCCTATCTGAAATAATAACTTTAGGTACACCATGTAACCTAAAAATCTGCTTTAAAAATATATCAGCTATATTGGAAGCCTTGTAAGTAGTCTTAACAGGAATGAAGTGTGTTGCTTTACTTAACTTGTCCACCACCACCATAATTGAATCATTCTGATTCTGATTTCTGGGTAATCCAGTAATGAAATCCAAGTTGATTACTTCCCATTTCCAACTAGGAATAGGCAAAGGTTGCAGTAAACCAGCTGGATGTTGGTGTTCAGTTTTCACTTGTTGACAATCCAAACATCTAGCCATGTATTCCGCTACTTCAGATTTCATACCAGGCCAGAAATATTCTTTTCTCAACATGGTGACACTCTTTTGGTAGCCTGTATGCCCTGAATAAGGGGTTTTATGAAATTCATCCAGAATCAACAATTTAACCTTAGGCATATTAGGCACATACAGTTTATCTTTAAACAATAAAAATACATCTTTATTCAGACTATAACCTTTTATTAAACTTTATGTTGGTTCTTCTTTAGCTGTAACTTGTAATTTTTGATAAATTTCATCATGTTTTATCCCTTTTGTCAGCTGTTCATTTAAATCAGAAACATAAGTGCTAATCGCTGCTGTAAAATTCAGCTTTGCGTTTCTGCTTAAAGCATCATCCACCTTATTTTCTTTTCATTTTATGTGTTGGATTTCAAAATAGTATTCACTTAAGAAGGCTAACCACCTTGGTTGTCTTGCATTTAAGTTGGGCTGATCTAAAAGGTATTTCAGACCTTTATTATCAGTCATTAAAATAAACTTTCTTCCTATCAAGTGGTGTCGCCACATTTTTAAAGCATGTATAACAACAACAAGCTCTAAATCATAAGTTGCATAATTCCTTTCGTGGATATTTAACTTCCTAGACTCATAGGCAATGACATGCCCGTCTTGAGTCAGTACACTGCCTAAACTGTCATTACAAGCATCGATGCATACCGCGAAATCTTTATTAGGATCGACTATTCTTAGAATATGCGCAGTTGTTAATAAGGTTTTTAGTATCTTAAAACTTTCTTCACATTTTAAGTTCCAATCGAATTTCTTGCCTTTCTTTTGCAAGGAAGTGATTGGATTAGCTATCTTTGAAAATCCTTTAATAAATCTCCGGTAATAACCGGTGATTCCCATGAATGACCTAACATCTGTTACATCTTTTGGTACTGGCCAATCTTTGATTGCCCGAATCTTTTCAGGATCAACTGAAATCCCTTCCTTAGTCACTACGTGACCTAAGTACTGGATTTCATCCTTAAAGAAATCACACTTGCTGAATTTTGCAAAAAGTTGTTGCTCTTGCAGCTCTTGTAAAACTATTCGTAAGTGTTCCTTATGTTCTGCTTCATTTTTAGAATAAATTAAGATGTTATCGATAAACACGACGACAAATTTATCTAAGTATTTATGCATTATATTATTCATTAGACACATAAAGACAACTGGGGCATTAGTAAGCCCAAATGGCATTACGACAAATTCGTAATGTTGATACCTTGTTCTGAAGGTTGTCTTGAAGATGTCCTCTTCTTTAATTCTTACCTAATGATATCCCAATCTCAATTCTATCTTAGAGAACACCGTAGCTCCATGTAGCTGATCAAACAGATCATCTATGCGTGGCAACGGATATCTGTTTTTAATGGTCATCTTGTTTAATTGACGATAATCTATGCATAGTCGCATAGTTCCGTCTTTCTTTTTGACAAAGATGACGGGTGCTCCCCAAGGGGACACACTGGGTCGAATGTACTTCTTATCTATTAGCTCTTTTAACTGTGATTTTAATTCATTAAGTTCCAAAATATTCATATGATACGGAGCCTTCGAGCTAGGTACAGCACCTGGTACCAGCTCAATAGTGAAATCCAGTTCCCTCCTAGGAGGTAATCCTGGAATTTCCTCCGGAAAAACATCAGTAAATTCGTTTAATACAGGAATATCCTCTATTTTCATTTTATCTTTTTCAGACTGACTTGCCTCATATGTAATGGTTACAGTATAGGCTTTACACCCTTTCCTGATTGCTCTCTTAAGTTGTAAGGCAGAAATCTGTCTAATTATAGTTTTCCTAGGAATACCTTTAACTGTTACTGGTTGTTCATTATTATTTACACACGTAAAGGTTTTATCAAAACAGTTTAAAATTACTTTATGCTGCTCTAACCAATCCATGCCAATCAGCAAATCATACGAGCCAAGTGGCAGAACATTTAACTTAACAGTAGTTTTAAAATCATTCATAACTAAAACACATTCTTTCACATAACAGGTTACTTTCCTTTTTGCCCCGGTGGCTAATTGAACTAACCAGGAGCTATCAAACTTTTCAACAATCAAATTACACTTTTATACTATCTAAGGTGAAATATAACTAAGACTAGCTCCTGGATCTATTAAAATGGTTATAGGAGTTTGGTTAACCATACCTTCTACTTCCACCATGGAAGTTTGATAATTAGCTTGGAGGTTCTCCAACGCTGCATTGATTCTAGGCATAGTCCTTGCAAAATCTCCAACAGTCATTTCATCCTGCACAGTATGAATATTACTGTTTGGCTTCTTCCAATTTGGGCAGACCGAAGCATAGTGTGGGCCATTGCACTCCCAACACTTAACAGGCTCATTTCGTTCAAAATTCTTGGTAGAATTTCCATGATTGTTTGAAGCTTCCTTGCCCTTGAAGTTATTGGAATTATTAGGAACACCATTTATGTTTCCCTGGAAGTTCTTACCATTAGAGTGATTTCTGTTCTTATTATTCCTGAAATTCTTCTGGGGTACAAACTCCTTTTTCTTGAACTCAGGCTGATTATTGTTCTTTTTAGCCTTCCAGTTGGCTATACCTTCTTTCTTTTTGTTCTGTTCAAAACAGAAATTTGCCTTCCTCATGGCTTCTTCCAGAGTCTTTGGGTTATCATACTCGATTTTGTCCTTGATATGATATGGCAAACAGCTGAGAAACCGCTGTACTTTAGGTTTCTCATTAACTAAATAAGGTACATACCTCAACAGACTTAAGAATTTACTGTTTAAGTCTTTCATAGTCATAGATCCTAACTTTAACTCGTAAAACTCTTTAGCTCTTTCTTCATAGTATTGTTTAGACATAAATTTCTTCTTGAAGTACCTTTTAAAGGTACTCCAGTTAACTTCCTTTTCTTTGATTCCCTTGACTCTTTTCAAATCTTGCCACCATATATCTGCTTTTCCAGATAGATTATAGATGGCCATTCTTGCCTTCAGCTGATTTGAATAGTTGTATATCTGAAAATATTTCCTCATCCCGGATAACCAGGATTCTGCCTCTTCCCCTTTTTTCATCTCTCCTTTGAAAGTTAGGGGCTTTATTTTTTTTAACTCCCCTGAAATCTCTTCATATGGCCTGTACTTTTTCTTTCTGTTATACAACTCAGCCTCACTACTGTCACTAGTAGTGTAATAGCTTTGTTGTTCCCTGAATCCTTCAGATGATGAACTTCTTTCACCCTTAGTTAGTTTCATCTTTTTAGACCCTTTCTGATGGTTAGCTTCCTTAGATTCGGATCTTTTGCTTCTCCCTTCAGTATGAAATTTTTCCATCAAAATCTGGTTTAACTCTTCTTGAGTTTTCAGAATCCTTTCATTGTCCTTCTTGACTGATTCCATTTCAGTCTTTAAATCATTTATAGTTTGCATCAGCTCTGAAGAGTGAGCAGCTACTTCTTCTAACACAGGTTCTCTAGTCATTTGTCTTGTCTCGGTTTTTGGAGACTCCTCCTCAGCATATTCTCCTAGCTTCTCCATACCTGCTTGTTAGATTCAGAAAAAGAAGTTTTCTGCTCTTTACATAAAATAAAATACAGGTTAGTACATTATTTTTACTGTTTAGTAGAAACTAGTTGGGACACATTCAGGCCTAGTATTTGAACCATGCTCTGATACCACATGTCAGAACCCCAAAATTTCAAAAAAATTTAAAATTTTTAAAATACATATAAATTTCAATAAAAGCAGTCGCTAACTATTTGATTAGTTATCTGTTATCAAAATTAATTATTTGTTGCTTACGTTCTAGCAGTAGAACCATTCTTTTCAGTTTACTGATTTTGTTCTTTTTGCGATCATACAAAAGAGACTGTCATGTAAAAACTAGGCTTACTTAGATTCTGAGCTAGTGCAGAGAGTTCTTCCTGTTTTTACAGACTACAGGTAAGAAACTTTGGACGTTGCTTAATAAGTTTTTAAAACATTTGATTTAAGGATGGTCGCAACAGTGAACTCAGTAAAAAAATAGACACTTAAACAAAATTCCAGCATTCAAGGTATAATTATTTCACTGTTCTATTCTTTTACTTCTTGAGGGATAGAAGTTAGTTCCGACAGTAATGATTGCAACCATTTCCTTTTTAGTCACAATATACTATAGTCTTCAAAAGATTAAAGAAAATTTTCACGTCTAACATAGTTGTCAAATGTATGATGAAGTACTTGAATTCATGTTGTTACAGGTAGAAAATTAAGTTCAAGATCTATGTTTAGTTATCCATCTCACTAAACTATGTCATGTCTGGAAAGAATACTATACAATGTTAAAGAGCTTAAGCATACCATTCTTACTTTTATTCTCTCTAGTTTTGAGGTAAATACAAACTCAAAGTATACTGCAGTTAAATAAAAGAATTTAGTAATAGAGGGTTTCAAATTTCTCTTTACCATAATTTTTTGGAGATTTATCATTTATTTACAGACAGTAATGATATTCAATCTCAATAGCACCTTTTTATTTTTAGAGATCTAATAGATTTCTATACAAACCTGTTAGATCCATACTACATTATTTAAAGTAAGTAACCCTTATAAATATAGACATTACTTATCATGATTAGGTTATGTAAACCAAGAAAATTCTTTTTCATAACTTAATAACATTTTAGAACTATTTAATAGATTGGCTTAAGGAACCATAGCCAATTCTATGATAAACTGAGGTATAGTAAATGTCTTTACTGAACAAGTCTATAGATTACCTTAAGTTTACCTTCAATCCTCTTTTATCATGATGGCTTTCTTAACTTCATTACATAAACGAATAAATATACTTAGTTAAATAATATTCTACTTGGGTTGTTTAATTGCTAGGGTATCAAGCTAGACACTTACATTGAGATAATACCACTATTCCCTATACAACCCTTGTCAAAGCTTTGTAATATAGAAAAGAAATAAGCAAAGGGTAAATATTATGATACAAAGGTAAGATTATAATTTGCAATTTATATACTAAGAACACAATCATAAGGGTCGTATGGTTTCCCATGCCCTTAATGATTATTACCAAGACTTTGTTGTGACAAAACAATGCAGGTTCATGCTACGTGCTATTCGTGATAGATGAACTATGGATGAGCAATAAAATTATTGGAAATCATTTGTTGAAATCCGAACTATGCAACGTTACCCAAAACGCATAAAAATCTACGTAACAACGTGGCACTCCCTGGTCCATGCATTTGATTGATAAAAGGTCTCGGTCGAACCCTAACTTCATCATTCTCCTTTTTCCTTCGGGCGGTCTCTGCTCTGTTGCGATTTCTCCTCAAGGCACTGTCATTATTTGCTGTATGACAGCCTCCCCCTCGTCGTTCTTGCTTGAAGATTCTTCCACTGTCTGTAAGAAGGTGTTAGTGTGCATTGTTTGGTTATTACGAAGGCTATTGGTCAACCTAGGGTTACTCTCCCTCGCCGTTGCCTTATTCAAAACCCTCGACTGCAATTTTTTCCTCCTTCATGGGTGTTGAAGTATTCCTTGAGACAGTGTTAGATGTGTGCTGCACAGTCAATCCTTTATTTCCTTTCTGCAGAAGGTTTTCGTGGGCGTTTTGCAGTTAGATGGTGGCCACGCTTTTCAAATATTCTTGTAAGAGGACTGTTAGTTCTTAGCTTTTGTTCATTAATTTGTGTTTTTGAAAACATAGGGTAGTTCTAACAGTTTCTAATGGATACCTCTTGTTATAGGTCGACTTCTTCCTTCGGTTGGCTGTGCAAAAATACAACAGTGGTTCAGGGTTAACGGTAAGCCTGGTTTTTAACCATGGCCGCTACTATTTGTTTGGTCCAACTGGAACAGATTGGTTATGTTGTTAAATCTGTTACCTTAGGGTTTCAGTTTGCTTGTTACTTTCCTTTTGTTGATTAAATTCGTAGTTACAAGGGTTCCTTGAACTGCACGAATATAGTGCTTGGGCTATGGCCGTGAAAGTATATAAAAAAAGGACAGTTTTACAAACTTGTAATGGCCGTGGCGTGCGTAGTCCCTCACATAGTATTTACTGTGTAAATACAAATGTCGAGAGATGACTTGGAAGAAGGGCTTGAAAACCCCGATTCCACCCTACTGTAAATGTTTTATATTTATAGGGTTGAAACCCTAACTTAAATATGAATTATTACCAGTTCTTTCTGGTTATTTTGAGATTTCAATACCTTACTGTTTTCATGTATTTATTTAATTTTTGTTTACTTATAATATGTTGACAATATTTGGAATCGGCTGTAAAAGAAAATGTTTTACCTGAACTTTAAAAATTTGTTCTGTTAAAAAGAAAATACCTTTGTAACTTATTATAGTAAAAGAATTAGCTCGGTAAGTCGAGCTCACTGTAACACTATTTATTTAATTTACTTTTGTAGTGGAGTACTGAAGTAACTAATGGTTACTTTCTTTATAAGTACTGAAAATGGAAATTATCTTGTACTATTAATGATTGAATTTATCACCCAAGTTACTGTTTGTTCTTAATATTTTAACTTTCATACTTTGTCTATTCAGTACATTTAATAAACAGAACATTGTTGTTTTGGTACTCTCGGATACTTAGTTATTTTAATTGAGAGAGTGTTGGAATTGCTATTATATAATTATTATCCTACAACATATAAATAATTTGTGTTTATTTACAGTAATACTAGTTTATTCTCAGTTTATGAAAAAAATCTGTGATTTAAGTACTCTCCAACTTATTGTTAAATAAATTTGTTGTCAAGGGTTCTGTACTGGCTTAATAACCTGACTTCTATTTGTTAGAGACTATAAATTTTAATGCACAGTGCATACCTTTCAAATTTATGTAAGACTGTTATACTCTTATTATATTTTATTAATGTCTTCAAGTATTAATTAATTGTTGTATAATACGCAGAGTATAAACAGTTTATTTTTACACAGTCTTTATTTATTTGTACATAGAGTATAAATAATCTAAGTTTGCAATTGTAATAATAAAATATTACTTTAAGTATTACATTAGTAATGCTCTTATATTGTTTGTAATATAAGTTCATTATTATTAATACAACAACGATGTTACTTCTTTTGTGAGTACAAAGTTTCTATATTTATTATTTTAATTTTATTATCCAATTTTTGGTTTGGTCTATCTATTTAGTTATGATGCTTGTGTATATTTACTTAATACGCATATAATATTTAAGCTTTATCTCTTATACATATATATAAATTCCTGTGTATATAATAACATTCATTTACCACATATAAAATAGAATAGAATAACAGTTTTGTAATCTGTTTGAGCTCAGTTGAAATAAAAGAGGATTTAGTAATTAAATAACTGCAGACTAACAAAATTAGGTTTAACTGTAAAATCTAACAAACGGATAATTACTTCTGCTATTAGTATTGTCTTTTCAGCATAAGAAGTTAGATTCTTTCAAACTAGAAGATAAAGAATTATAGGGTTTAAACAGCAGAAATACTTAGTCTATCTTTTCTTTATTACAACTAGCATAATCTTCTATCTGTTCTTTCCAATAATCGAATTACAGAGAAAGATATACTATACGAGAGAATAGTTTTTATCTACGTGCATAACAACTATTAGTCAAACAAATAATGTCTTCTAATGATATGTGAAGAATCACTCTACAATTTTTACCATCTCATCATACTATCTTCTTATAATTTTTTCCCTTGCACTAGAGTACTATCTGGTAAAAACCAGATGTGGAAAAACACAGTGGGTCATTATTTTTCATCCACAAATTCAATTACTGATAAACTAAAACATTTATATTACTAAACCAGCTAAATCTTCTGTCATATAATATAAGCATAACATTCATTCATTCACATTTATTTAAAACCAAAATAGTTAAGTGACAGAACTTGTTGAAACTATGGACAATAACAGCAATGGGATGCTGTTCCTCCCTACCAACTCCTGGAGAGCGCTCAAACTGCGACTCCTCGGGACCCTCGAGCTTGCTCTGGTCTCCCTGGCTGGAACGAGGTGCAGTAAGTCAAATACCAGTCTTCAAAACTCAGTATCAATCTGAACTTATCAGTAAGCTCTTCCAGCTAACAAGCTGTAATAAACCAAGTTGTTGCAGAAATCCTCTTAGTACAACTTCCTTACTGTTTTTCCCTCTTTCTTCAATGAATTTCCTGAATATCATTCACCTGAATGAATTCTCTCTGGAAAATATCTGAGCAGCCTCAGCTCTCTTCATTGAGTACTTTTAAAAGATTGCCTAGGTCTTTTTGGGTTAGTTGTCATTTAATGAGCCACCTGCTCTGATCCCACTTTCTTGGGGGATCATGACCCCAATTATAGGGAAGTTTACACCTGCCACTTAGGAAGTGTCTAAGGATGCTGCCACTTGTATTTTTCCCTCCACCTAGTTCCATCCACCAGTTTGACCAGTAACCTCTTTTTAACAGCTCTCCCATGCTGTTGTCTCCACAATTTATTTATTAATAATAAAATATTCTGAATTTACATTCCATTTCTGTTGACTCTGCTGAGTCATCAATTCCTACTTAGCATTAATTTTAACATAATGTCTCAGGAATATAATAAAAACAATTAACGTTATTTACAAAATTGGGGTATGTGACAGACATAGTAAAATTTTAGACTAGGAGAATGAAGGTATTTTGCTGAGAAATTCATGAGTATGGAAGAAATCAAAGGAAAGAAACCAAGTAAAGTTTCATAAGATATAATTCATCTTCGATAAAAAATTTATATTGGGGACCATTTATATTCCAGACTCATCTACGCTGAAACTTACTCCCACACTTCTGGGTCACCCAACTGTGAAACTAGGAAGACTTATTCAGTTCCTCTGAACCAAAGGCTTGGGGAAATCTAAAAAGTGGTTATAATAAATTTAAAAAACATAAAATATTTTTTTGAACAGTTTGGAATATTTCTAGAAGGTTCTATGGAGTTTACGAGTGATTTGGGAAAATTGGGAAATTTTGGCTTAGTGAGGCCTTGCGCAATCGAGGCTTCCCAAACAGTGTATGACCTCAAATAATTTTATATATGATAGTATTTATCGATATAGGGGTCAATAAAAAACAGGTATAAACTTTCATAAACAAAATTGAGTGAACATAACTCTCATAATTGAAGAAACAATGAAACTAGTCAATTTAGACCAGCAATCTAGCTAGGGTGTATAGAAACACATGAAATTTGTAGAAGAAATGTATTATAACTTAGAAATGAAATTGAAAGAGCCTAATACAGCTTATATAAACATATAACACCACTCAGAAACAATCTCATGGAAACCACTCAATTATTATTGCACTAAACTGAACAAATCCCTCATTTTCATGGAAAATTAAGCTCACGAAAGGAAAAATTAATGTGGGAGATTATTGGAAAGTTAGGTTACAATATGAAATAGATATTAAAAAAAATTTACAGTATTATACACATCATAAATAATTATAATGAATGACCACTTCATAAGAGGACTCAAAACAGTGGGAAGGAGGCCCAAAACTTGACAACAAGAGGGATGGGACTGTAGGTGAATATTGGGCTTCAATGGAGCTCAAATTTACTGAATATTATCTCTGAAATAGGAATTATATGAATAGGATATCATGGTATGATATTGAGCTTCTCCAATACCTTCAAATAAAATGAATGGGATAAAGAAGAATGGGGAAGGAAGGAATTGGGGCACATCTCCCAATAGTTGAGGCACATCTCTTAGTAGAAGAAATGCTTCACATAAACATCAATAAATCATAATCTAAAATTAGTAAATGAGCTCCACTTCTATTTTTATAATATTCTAGTGACCTTTTGAGTAGGTAGGTGACCTGTGAGGGAAAATCATCCTCATAAACTGTAACCCTAGCCACATGTATGCCCTCCTTGAGTAATTAGCAATTAGGGACCCTTGTGATTTCTTTCCTTGTCCATTTCATTCATCAAAATTTGAAACTACGCCCTCCTTAGGACAATATTTGTTTCTTTTATCTATGACAACTTTTGTTCTTTCCCCTTCTTTTGTGACTGAGTCTCCAAAAGGAAACTGCGCCATCCTTTGTCAAAAGTAACCTACTTTTCCTATGATAGATTTTCTGAGTCTCCAAAAGGAAACTGGGCCCTCCTTTTTCAATTGTTTCCTCTTTTGTATCTGACTGCTTTTGTCATAGCTTTTGTGCACTGTCCCTTTTCTCCTTGACTTGCTATTGTCATATATTTTCCACTTTTTCTTCTTGGAAAGTTGGCTTGGCACTTACATGCTCCTGGCATGGAAAAATCAACTCCACATGTTATTTGCACAATTATTAATTAATGGAAATAATTAAAATCAAGCATATGCCTTAATAATAATTATGTAGCAAAATTTCCCTAGGCTAATTAATTAATTCCTCTTTGTCCCCATATGTGTTTAGCAAGGTCCACACATTTGGTGGTCAAAATGTGGGGACATGATCGTCTTCCCATCCCAAATATGCTTGTCCTCAAGAAAAACAACTCTAGAGTGCTGCAAATTGGTCCACTATGTAGGATAGCTGGAGCATGAACTCATGTGCAAAAAACGTTGACTTGCTCCATCAAGCCAACATGTAACATTTCTTAAAAACAAGCAATTCTAGGGTCCTATTTCTTTCATTGCACCCCCTTCAGTGAGAATGCAGTCCAACACAACTTATTAGACAAAAATATGCCTGGGTCCCATTTCCTCAACTGTAAATATCCAAATACTATTGCTCCCTTTGGAAATATATCATTCCCAAGAATTCCAGGGTCCCAAGGTATTTTTTGCCTCATTCCACTCATCAGTAAAAAAACAAAATTCCATCATCATAGAATATAAAAATCATGCCACCGAAGAAAAAATTGAGAACTCCCAATGCAACATTGGAGATCTATGAGTCTTCTCCACCCAACATAAAATTCTTTGTGTGCTTGATGCATACTAGTACTGAAGCTCTCTATTGTGTTTCTGCAATGACATAGGTGTGATTCCCTTGTCTCAATACAATTATAGGCATCTTCCCACAACCATAGATTCCCATATTTCTCACAATAAGACCGGGTGTATTACAATTTTCTCCAATAATGTAAGCAAGAATTACAAATAAGTTTCCCCTCATCCAACCTAAGAAAGTACTGACACTCCTACAAAAGGTCCATGTGAACACTTCCAATGGCTCAACTCTCTGCCACTAGTCAAATTATGCAAGCATCTACCCAAGTGTGTGGATTTCGTCCACAATTACCACCTTATGAAAGATATTTTCCTCAACAACTTCTCTTGGCAGATTGCTTGCTTCTCCACCTTCCACTTATCATGTGCATAATGTTTTCTGCAAGAAGACTCCATGTGTGACATGTAATATTCCACCCAATCCACATGTGGCTGAATGGAATCAAGTGATATAAAAATGTTCCTATGTGGATAATGGGAGGGTGATGGTGCGTTCAACAAGTCACCATTAACCTCTAGGAAATCCCCTGTCTCTTCCTATTGCACCAACAAGTAAAATTCCTTCTCCCAATTTTCATCCCCACTTAATGAGGCTTAAATAGAACTGTGGGTAGAACTATGAATCAGATCTTTGCAATACTTATCCACAAAAATTATGGCTTCCCCATATTCATCTTCATCTGACTCTTCCATGGGGAAGATATTCTTTCCAAAAAATAATTCCAATTTTTTCTGGAAAATACCAAGTTCTTGGTTCTTATCAAACTTATCTGCATAGTCCTCAAGAACCTACAAACCCAAGTGCATCTCATGAGATTCCTCCATCTGTTCAAGAATGCAATCAACCTTGTGAAGATGGTTTAATGGTGTGTAGGAGGGTAGGTAAGATATTTGTAACTTCTCTTGAAGTTTCTCTATCTCCATCTTGGATTCTTGGAGTGCATGTTGAGTGCTCTTCAAGGAATCTTGGGTGGTCAAAAACTCTTCGGTGAGCTTGAAAATATCTTATTCATCTTTCAAGTATGATCCATGCAACACATAAGGAAGATGAAACAAATCATCTCTATCAGAAATAAATTGTAAGAAGTCTTCTTGTATTGTAGACAATTCCTTCCGCGTCTCCTCCTTGGCTTCAAGAGAATATTGATCTTCCAATGAATAAGCTATCCAACACTGATATTCCATTGAAGCATGTGTGTATTGGAGAAGGTGTAAACAATTTTGAATATTATTTTCATCCATCTTCAAATTAAAACAAAATTAGTGGGGTTCCTTAGGAAAATCACCCCCTTCTTCTTTTCTGCAATTATCTTGTAGTGACTTGCACTTCTCTTTATGAATCTTTCTTTCTTCTTTCCCACCTACAATATTAGATGGCTCATATATCTCCATAATGGTGATAGTGGGATTTGGATTCTAATTGAGGTTAAGCCTTTTTTCTTATGTGGTTGCAACTTCATCATTCTTCAAGAGAATCCAAAAGTTAGAACTATGTGCATCCATTTGCACCAGATGTTTCTCCCTCAAATTTCCTACTTCACACCTAGTTGGCGGGGGCATGTCTTCCACTTCATTAGGATATTAGGATATTCAAATGATGAATTAATATCTAATATTCCTTATTCTTTTGGATCTAATACACAATATTCCTTCACCATCTTATCACCATTGACACCCTCACCCTTCTTTGCACTGATTTTTTCATCACCAGCAGAGAAACTACGAGTGAACTTATCTCCCTCACAATTGGCCTTCCTTTTGGAGTCCTCAGATGGAAGTGAAGAATTTTTATCTTTACATGGATCATATTGTTACAGGTTTACATGGCTGTTGCAAAAACCAGAAAATTTATCATCCATGCTCTTCATCTTACACTGTTTATTTATAGATACTATGGTGGCTTCCTCCTCCACCAAAATATTTGGTTCACACCCAAGCGGTGTGGTCGTGTCTTCTTCTTATTTAGGTGGTTCCAAAGGTGACTATAATTATGTTTTGAAATATCCTTTTGGATCTCATCCAAAAGGTGTCTGTTCACCCATGCATGAACCCACATATCTATCAGTCATCTATATATCACCCACCAAGAATTTGGAGGTGCATTCACCTTCCTTTTCTTCTTCCATGCAATCACCTTGCAGTGACTTGCACTCCACCTCATGGATCTTTTTCAATGCTTCAATTCTCTTCTTTATAAAGGATATTGATATTTCTTCATCAAGATGGTCACGGGAAATTATGTTTGGAAAAAATCCAAACATCCTCTTACTAGTTGGACAAGTAGATGGCTTTGATGAATCTTCCTTCTGTCCTCCTCTTTTGGCTCCAGGAGGCAACCTTCTAGTCTCCAATTCCTTGCACAATTCATCAACCATGCATGCAATCCTTTTTAGGTTTGTTTTAACATAGGTACCTCTGAAAAAATTCTATATCTCAAGAGTTCAATACTCTCAGAAATAAAGGACCCCCCTTATCTCTTCTTTTAAAACATAGTACTCCATGGAGTACTGGAAGGATTCCTTAAGGATTCTTCCATTGGACATCTGGTCATTGATACTTGGAGATCTCTGAAAAATGGAATAATCATAAAATGGGAGCCATATATCACCCATATCATTCCCATTACCTATACCTGAGGTACTGCATGTGGTATCTTCATAGACTTCTTCTACAGATTGCTCAAGGTCTTCTTCATACCTTCTACAGTATTATTCATACTACTCATCAAAGTCTTCATCACAGTGTGGTAGGAGCCTCATGCCTATAAATTTATTCACTGAAATGTTTATTTCCATAGGATGATCCAAGGGAAGAGCTCTGATACCACTGTAATATCCGCGAATCATATTTTAGAGATACTAACTCTAGACAAAGGCATGGTACAAAAAATTGTCACACTAGGGGCTAGGAAATTACTAGTTTTGACTGGAAGGACTCAAACTGAAAGGGATTATTCACAAAGGAACTTAGGGCTACGATACCTTATAATGATACAAGAGTCTGATATACATATCATATACCTAATACTGCTGCAACTTAATTAAAATTTCTGATATGAACTTGCAGACACTTAGTAAAATTTCAGACTAGGAGAATGAAGGTATTTTGATGAGAAATTCATAAGTATGGAAGAAGGCAGAGGGAAGAAACCAAGAAATTTTCCATAAAATAAAATTCATCTTCCCTAACACATTTATATTGGGGACCATTCAGGTTTCAGAGTCATCTATGCTGAAAATTACTCCCATGCTTCTGGGTCACCCAGCCGTGAAACTAGGAAGACTTATTCAGTTCCTCTCAACTAGAGGCTTGGGGAAATGCATAGAGCAGTTATAAGAAATTTAAAATCAGAAAACATGGTTTGGAATAGTTCATAACAGTTATGGAAGGTTCTATCGATTTTAGGACTGATTTGGGGAAAATGGGCAATTTTGGCTTGGTGAGGCCCTACGTAATGGAGGCTTCCCAAATATGGAATAAACTAATTTTAAGTATGAAAGTATGTATGGAAATAGGGGTAAATAATAAATAGGCATCGACTTCTAGAATCGAAATTGAGTGAACATAAATTTCATAATTGAAGAAACAATGAAACTAGTCAATTTAGACTAGCAATCTAGCTAGGGTGTATAGAAACACATGAAATTCATAGCAGAAATGTATCATACATGAGAAATGAAATTAAAAAATCCTAATACATATTATATAAACATATTACACCACTCAGAATCAAGTTCATTTCCAACTCTCAATTATTATTGCACTAAATCGGAACAATTCCCTCATTTTCATGGCAAATTAAGCCCATACAAGGAAAACTTAACGTGGGATATTATTGGACAGTAAGGTTACAATATGAAAGACATATTAAACAATTTTTATAGGTTGACACACATCATAAAAAATTATAATTATTGACCACTCCATAAGAGGACTCAAAACAGTGGGTAGGAGGCCCAAAACTTGACAACAAGAGGGATGGGAGCGTCGCTGAAGCTTGGGATTCACTGGAGCATAACTTTACTGACTATGATGGCTGAAATAGGACTGATATGAATATTATATCATGGGATTATATTCATATTCTCCAATACCTGCAAGGAAAATGAATGGGAGGAAGAAGAACGGGGAAGGAAGTAATTGGGGCACATCTCCCAATAGTTGAGGCACATATCTCAATAGAAGCAATGCTTCACATAAAAATTGATCGATCATAAGAAAAACTGAGTAAATGATCTCCACTTTTCTTTTTATAATCTTCTGGTGACTTGTTGAGTAGGTAGGTGACCTGTGAGAGCAAGTCGTCCTCATAGAACCCTAACCCTAGCCACATATGCACCCTCCTTGAGTAATTATCAAGTAGGGAACCTTGTGATTTGTGTCCCTATCCATCTCATTCATCAAACTTAGCAATTGCACCCTCCTTAGGCCAATATTTTCTACTTTGATCTATGACAGCTTTTATGCGTTCCCTTGCTTTTGTGACTGAGTCTCTAAAAGGAAACTGCGACCTCCTTTGTCAAAAGTTTCCTACTTTTCCTATGACATTTTTTCTGAGTCTCCAAAAGGAAATTGCGCCCTCCTTTGTCAATTGTTTCCTCTTTTGTATATGACTTCTTTTGTCATATCTTTTGAGCACTTTCCCATTTCACTCTGACTTTCTTTTTTCAGAGAGTTTCCATTTTCCTCCTTGGCAAGTTGGCTTGCCAATTGCACCCTCCTAACATGGCAAGCTCAATTCCACATATTATTTTCACAATAATTAATTAATGGAAATAATTAAAATCAAGTACATGCCTTAATAATAATTATGTAGAAAAATTTCCCTAGGATAATTAATTAATGCCTCTTTGTCCCACTATATGTTTAGCAAGGTCCACACATTTGGTGGTCAAAATATGGGAACATGAAAATTGTTGTTGAACCAAAGAATATTGTTGAAAGGATATACCAAGATATGGATCAACTAGTGATTGGTAGGTGTTAATTCCTGGGAATTTCCAAGCATTGACAATAGGGATTCTCCCCGCTAAATGATTGGAGTTAGATCGTCCACCGTTTGGTGTGGGGAATACGTTCGGTTAACAGTCCGAGTATTGTAGGTTGATTTTTTTAAGTTCTTTAACGATTGCGGCCTGATTAACCGTTTGTGTGATTTATTTAATTACTTGGTGAAATGCAAGGACCTAATTAAATGCATATAATTGAAAGAGAGAAACCACACTAGTGATGCGCGGGTTCTTACCTCTCATCTTACCGCTCCAACCTTATCAATTATCTATTTATTCTTAAACTAATATAGCTATCCCATCCTATCCTATCTTTGCAGGGAGCAAATTTGAATTAATACTAATATACTGGAAATGTTCATACAGGTCCAACATATAGTTTTTCCAACACAATATCCACATTTATAGCAGAAAGAATACCAAAGATAGCTCTAATATGATAAAACAATTTATTACTCATTTCACACATAAACATTTGCATAGAAATTAAAATCATTAATCACCAATGAAATAATTCAAGAAAGTTAGAATGGTATCACAGTATAGGTTACGAATGCAAGAATAAGTATTTCCACATCGAACATTCCACACTTTCTAGGCAAAATCTTGTGCAGGATTTTCCAAGCAAACAAATCCTTCTTATTAGTAGAAAAGATAGTTCTCTTACAAAAATTGTCCAACTTCTATTATGCTAGCAAAAGTCCTTATCCTTTACTTTCCACCTCTATTTATATTACAATAGGAGTGTCTTCTAGTGACTCCTTGTTCACCCTAACTCTGGGAATTCCTAAAATTTGTCATTTTGTGCTTACATAAGAAAATGCAAGAAATATTTTTTAAAACAATAAATTAGGTGGGCCCTACCACACTGGAAATATATTATTCCCATGCGTTATCCTATTTATTTATGGCCTTATATTTTATAAGCTCCAATACTTGTAAAGTTACTTCATGAATTGACAATTGTGTCTCTATATGCACCACCCCCTCTGATGCATCCTTACAAATTTCTTCCAGGAGATATGCATTGATAGAAGGCTATTCCACAAAGTGATGAATGTCTTCTCCTATGAAAGCATCCACTTTTCTGATATACTCTAGGTCTTCCTATAACCTATCCTGCAGCTGTTCTATGTGTTGTTCCTTTTTTGGAAGCTCAATTATCTTCTGAACCAGCGATGTGACACTTCTCATGGACCTGATGCATTTTCTTGTAAAAGTCATGAAACTTTTCTTTGGTTTTAGGAATTTCATTATTTATTCTCCTGGAATATTTCCCACAAAATTCCAGAAGTGCCATCTCCCACTTGAGGTCCTCTATTGTCGTATGGGGAAGATGATTAGGGAACTCTAAGTTAGTTTCCCTCTAGTTCATCTCGTTCTTAACCTTCTCTGCAATATCCAACAACCCTTTCCTAAATTATAGTGTCTCCACAACTATCACCTTCATTATCGCCATCATTAGCCTCATCTTGTGGATTCCACCTGTGAGGATTACCTGAGAATGATGTAATTTTTCTTGAATCTTGTAAGCTCGATCACAAAACAAAGTAATGTCTTTATTTTTTTTGTCTTGCAACTCCAGTTGCTCTACAAAAGATTCCTTCTGCTTAACCAACTCTTCCACCTGAGCTTTCAGTTATTCAACCTGTTGGTTTGTGGTTGAATCTCGTGACTCTAACTAAGAGATTTGAGCTTCAAAGTCACTCCTTTCCCCTTCCACAATCACTAACTGCATAGTTAATTCATCCTTTTATGTTTCCATAATATGGTATTCATTCAATTTGCTCTCCTTTTCAGAGAGAATGGCATCATGTTTCCTTTTTAATTCCATCCCTTCTCCTCACATTTTAACCAAATCATATTTTAATTTGAGTATATTCTCTTTATTTCTCTCCACGTAATTCATTAAACTGTCAACATTATCAACATTGTATTGGGAAGCTACTATGTTTACCAAAGATGTGAATTTCGGGTCCTTATGGGTACCTTCCATAATAGTGTTCTCCATAATGGTAACCACATAAGCCTGAGTACCCATTTTTAATCTTTTCTCTAACCTTTTCAAGATGGTATTTCTGGTCTTATAAAAAAAGATGGTACCCAAGTGATCCATAGTATGTTGCTTTGATAGGGTGAATGACGTGAGCCCGAGTTCCTCAAAAGGGATGTGGCCACTGGTAAGTGTTTCACTTGTTGTGTCAGAAGGGTCTAGGTCTATGTCCTCTGGGCTAATGTGCTCATTCTGGGTTGGATCTCTGTCTACAACTTCCATGATATTATCTTCTTCTTCTTTCCTCTTGAGCTCTTTTGCATCTTCCCTTTCTACTGTTTCCTTTCGTAACCTTTCATATTCCTCTTCCAACCTTTGGACCTCCTCTTCTTGCTTATTTTCATCTTCTTCTTTCAGTATTTTCTCTACTTCTGTTATTTTCAACTTTGTAGCCTCTTCCTTTTGTTTCTGAAGCTTTTCCTCCATTATATCACTAGCAGTATTGCTACCACTGGAACCGCTCTTCCAAGCAAAGCGTTTGTTTAGTTGAGTCATATTGTTCGCTCTTCTGAACACTTCTTCATCCTTGTTGAAGAACTGTGCGTATTCAAAATGTATTTTAACCACTACGCAATGTTCAATGGCCTTCCCTCTGCTAACATTCCTTGCAAAACTCTTCTCTGCAAAATGGAACATTTCTAGATCCTTCACAAAATCTTCATACCCTTTCACTTTTGACAATTTATAGGCTCCGATACAGAAGGGAAACAAAGGAAATGAGGCTTTTTCACATCATGCAAGTAGCTTCTCATCCCATTTATGAAAACTTTCCTCATAGATTCCTTGTGAACGACAAAGTATATTGCATATCTAAGCAAAAGCGATGGGGTTCAGGAACATCCATACATTCTGATGTACGTACCCTGCTGCGAGATGTAGTAGTCCCCATATTCAATAATGATTGCCTTTTGATTTTCAGATAAGCAATTTGGTTCCTTGTGAAAAATTATCGAGTAGAGAGTTATGAGGAACTCTTCACATATGAGTTTATAATAACTTTCATATCGATGGTCCCACTAGATCTGATAAGCCACGTAGATTGGAGTTTCAGCTCTATTCCATATGCACCCCAACTTAGGAAATGGGTCTCTAGACAATATGCAATCTATCAAGTATGAAGAAATATAGAATTATGTCTTCTTTTTGGTTAAACCTCTCTGTGCAGCTACGATACATGATGACAGGTTGTCCGATATGATGTCTACCCAATTAAAAATTGTGCCTTAAAAGGCTATGTAGTAAATCAAAGGTACCTAGTTTAACTTTTAGATAGTCTCATCTTCTCTACCAAAGATCCTGCTCAGCAGTAATGCTATAATTCTTAAAGGGTTCCTTAATATTTGACATTCATAGTCTTTTCTTTCTTTTTGTCTCAATTGATTCCTTGATACTACAATTTTCTTAGCATATTCCAAGGGTTCTTTGTTTATACCTTTGATCCAATCTTCAGTCAACATGACCTAGGCTAGAGGTAACTTGTATGTTGCTGCTATATGACCTAGATGGAATGAGGAAAACGCCTTTTCTTTGATGTAAGAAATTATTCTTGAGGTGGGATCAACTTGTGGTAAAATCCACCCAATAACCTCCGAACAGGGAAAGAGTTTTGGGTTCGTAGATTCTTTAGTGATTCCTGAACTTTTGATATTTTGATATAAAACCATTTCTTCTAGACCTACACCAAGGATGTCTCGGTCTTGTATCATTTGATACTATTCCCCCCATTTGAATTTAGGGGTAATTATTGGCATTGATTTTATATCTTCAAACACGGTCTCTATCCAGTGCCTAAAATAAAATCTATGTCCGAATCTACTTTGCTTTCCTTAGAATTTTTCTTTGAATCCTTCTTAGCCATTGGGAAATCCTGTTGCATAGAAGAAAATTGTACAATCAATTTAAAATATCCCTCTCGACATTTTATCAATACAACAATTCTCAGTGGTAATTGTGGTTTGCAATAATGATTAAGCTGATATTTCAATGAGGTTACTCAAGGGATTAGAATTTAGTTTTATGAGCATATGGAAGAAGAAAATATCTGATCCAAGAAGGAACAACAACCCTTTATAGGTGCTTGATACTTGTATATCCAAAAGTTCTAACTCACTCATATCTTCGACGGGCTTATTAGAATGAATGATGGTGGATGATGGACTAGCAAATCATGAAATAAAAATCAATTTTTTATTAAGGATTTGAAGTAGAAGCTCCAAAGTTTCCATGAAAATTAATACTTATTCCTAATCTGTGTCTTTACTTAACATTGGAGATGCCAATTTATATATGAAGAGGAACTAATACCTGTTAATTACAGAAAGGAAAATATACATCATGGTAAAGCACTTCAGGTTAGTCTCAGTCCTTCGGTCTTAACCCTCCCCACTTATCCATACATCCCACTACTCCCGACCTTTCATTGCTTGGAGGAAGGAGAACTAGAGAGTGTTTAATAACCACCTCAAACTGGGAATACATCGGTACCCGATCCCAACCCTTCTTAGGTCTAAGAGTCACTTAACGTCCCATGAATAATTGGATACATCAATCATTAGGAAACCTATACTCTCAGTAATAGAATTAGCATATAAAATACCCAATTTAGATGATTCCACATATGTCACTATATCCCTATACCACTTTGAACCAAAAGAACAGTTAACACCCTCCCTACCCTAGAAGAAAGCGTTGAGGATCTGTCTGAATATTGCTCAAAGTATCCTAAGGTCGTTCAAGCTTCCTCAGAGTTTAGATACTACCCTATTAGACCATCCCACATATGTCACTATAGCCCTATACCCAATTTTAAATCACCTTGGCCATTCATTTTAACTTTTATCCTTTTATCAGATTGGAAAGACTAATCCACCCAGGCATAAATTCATTGTTATAGCTATAGACCATTTTGAAATGGGTGGTCTCCACCCCTCTTAGGAAATTCACTAGTTCTATAATTTATAATTTTTTCCTTTACACATTATTTGTTTATTTAGAGTGATTGGATATTTGTAATCTCCACGATGACCTCATGCAATCATTTTAAAAATGGTTCACAGATTTATTTATCCGAATTAAGGGAAAAATGAAATGAAGGAAAAACATTTTCTAATGTTAATAGAGTGCTCCTAGATATCTTGTTCCATGTACTCCTATTAATAAATCGACTTATTGACCAATGGTTAATGGTGCCTTCTATGACTGTATTGTTATATTCATCAAGCTACGAGTTACACATGGACAAGTTCCTAGTACAACACGACTAAACCCAATAGTCAACCCAATCATAATTAAGCATATCACATAAGCTCATAGTAACATAAGCACATTATTAGATAGAAATCATACTCTAATTATACAAAATGTGGGCACATGGTAACCTACCTGTCAGGTGCTGAGAAGCTGTGAGCGCTAGCTGAGCACAATGGGGCCGTGTCTTTTCTTTGAACCACTGGTGGAGGTGTAAAATAGTGTTTTGCAATAATAAAACAAAATACATCTACCACATTCATAAAAACGGAACAAAAACTAGTCATAAATGTGCTTTGTAGATAATAAATGCGGTTGGTGGCACCTTAAACTCCATTTGGCATGAAAGTTTTTCGATGCTCGATCACCTACCACCGACCAAGTCGACGCTATTTCTTAAGTTGCTCTGACATTTATTTTGACATCCTTTTTTAAGTTTTCTTTCGCTTTGTCTTGCGAATGTTTTGGTGACACTCACCGAGTTTCCCCGAAATCGGTTTCCATCACTGGATGAATCTTGCCAATTTCATGCATATGGGAAAAATAATTTTCCACTGTCGACCGTTTCGGTGGTACTTACTCAAGTGTTCCAAAATTTCAATGCGTGTTCTCCAATTGGGTCAACTTGTTGATTTCTTCCGACATTTCCAGCTCAACTCGTCAAGTTTCTCTAAAAATTTGAGAGGATGAGAACTAACTTTTTTCATTCCGATAATGTCACCTCAACTCGCACAGTGCCTCCAATACTGTCATCTCAACTTGCCAAGTTCTTCTGGCCGTATCGTAACAAAACTCTAAGTTTTACATAGTCAATAAATATTTCTTTGCTCGGTCTTTCAAAAACTTTGTGCTCCAGTGTGAAATTATTTGAATAATAAAAACAAATCTAAGTCTATTTCTAAACAAAGTAAAAAGGGGGGGCCCTAAAAGAATAAAAAAATTTGGGAAGCGGTTGCAGTAGTAACAATTGGCGACTAGCTGGTGAACACATATCTCTAAAAAAATCCATCTTTGAAAATCAGAAACGCTACATGGTACTATATTCTGAATGTGCAACAAACTTCTCAATCTACTCCCCAAGACTCTTTAAAAGGACATACTTTGTCCAGGGATATCACTTTCGTGCATCACATTGGTCATCACTTTTTTGGGAGTAGGGTAACCAAGACTAGAACTCTTGATAACTCTCCTGGGGCCAAAGTATGAAATTCATTTTACTTCCATATTTCAGTTGCCACTAGATATGACTCCACAAGATCGTAATAGAATCAAACATATGTATTCATTTGTTCCTCATTCCCACGATATAAACATTCTTTTGATGCTTCTTTTATGGACAGAATTTTTCTTCTAAGTATTCCTTGATAGCTTTCTTCATTTCCAGAATCCGGCATGGGTTCTTCCATCCATAATTTCCTTTTGTGTGAGTAATAAATTTGATTGCCTATCATGCTCATGGATGGAGAAGATCATTTTTTTTATATTGGTTGTTTAGACAACCCTTTTGATATGATGATTTATCCTCTCAATATCATTTCTTTGATGGAGACGAAATATTTTGGAAAATTGACTCATCGATATAAGATCCTTTGTATTTTGATTTGTAACATGGGATCATTTTGAATGGCATACACACATTAGACCCAATTCCTCTTTGTGGGTCTATATAGCATGGTAGGATTCCTGAGATAGATATTAATGTGAGAGTGGATGGAGCCCCAAGATAGTAACCTAGACGTCATTTACAAGGTTTATAATGACTCAAATGTGGACTCAAAATTTGGTTTCCCTTTCTGAAATTGGGCAACAATAAAAACAATCTCATACTAATAAAATTGTACCACTGACACCTTCCCATAAGAATCTCATGACTTTCATATATCTATGAGATTATTCAGATCCCTATACCTCCAAGTGTCAAAAATTGAGTTGGTTTATAATAGGACAAAGGAAAATAATTAATCAGATAATAAGCAGACTATGACTATGAACCTAAGAAAATAAGAAAAAGGAAAACAAACTAGAAAAAAACCAAGAAAAGAAAGATTTTATTTATGTACAAAGTGCTCCTAGAACCTAGGTGAAATACTATTTGAGAGCGAGGTCGTTTATAGGAATACTTTCTTCCTGCCCTTGTAAATCTTGAAGTTTATAAGTTGAAGGGCCAAGATTCTCAGCAGTATGATAAGGGCCAATCCATAAATGTTGAAAATTCATGTGTTTTCCCTTTTCATCATGCAGGTGACCCCACTTAAGAACTAAGTCTCCTACCTCAAAGTTCCTCTTACCAAAGTTTTGTTTTTTGAACCATCTCTTGACAATATCTTGATGTTGATTGAATCTATCCTTGGCCTTTTTTCTTGATTCTTCAAGCTTCAAAAGAGTATCAATTTGCGATTTAAAATTTCACTATCAGACCCTCTTAAGGCTTGGGCCAACTGCGAGGATGGGAGAAGAATGTTTGGGGGTAATATGGCTTCCCTTCCATAGACTAGAGTATAAGGAGAAACTCCTAAGGAATGCTTCGGGGTAACCCTATATTACCATAATGCGTTAGGGAGAGCTATATTCCAATTCCTTTGACTTTCAATAACAATTTTCTTTAAAATTTGAATGAGATTTTATTTGTTTACTTTGCTAATCCATTTCTCAATGGATAATAATTGGCTGAATAATTTAGTTTAATTCCCTTTTCACAAGCAAATTCAATTAACTTGGTAGACGAGAAATAATATGCATTGTCAAAAACAAGAGAAATTAGAACCCCAAACCTGGTTATGATGTTCTCCTGTAGGAAATTGATGATTGCATACTCATGCACATTGCACAAAGGAACTGCTTCCACCAATCGTGTGAAATAGTCCATAACAGCGAGGATATATCGATGTTGCAGTGAATATTTTGGGTTAATCTTTCCAATAATGTCTATACCCCATTGCTCAAATGGTTCTGAGATGATAATGGGTTGTAATGGTCTTGCTGCTTTCGAAAATCTTCCACCACTCCTTTGCATACATCACACTTTCTTTCATAAGCATGGGAATCCTTGAAGAGAGTTGGAAAGTAGTACCTAGATATCAGTATCTTATGAGCTGTTGTGTCCCCAAAAATATTTCCTCCTGTAGGACCATCGTGCAATTATTTGACCACCTTAGATGCATATTCTTTCTCCAGAAATCTAAGAAAAAATCCATCATTTTTTTCTTCTTCTGAAAAGTACTCTGTGAATTATCTGATAAGAAGATGACTTCAATCGAAGTTCCCTTCTCTGCTTGGAGTTCCAATGTTCTGGAAGATATCCCTGCTGGAGATAATGCACCAAATCTCTCTACTAAGATTCAGGAGTAGTGAAAATGGGACATACTTCAATTAGGTTCAATTCAGATTCATTTCCCCAATCATGGTCTTCATTGACGTGATTCTCCGCAAGCAATTTACATAACCCTTAACCTTTAATAATGGTTGCTGGTTTGAATTCTAAGTCATATTCATGTAGTTCGGTCACCCAATTTCCTCTTCTCTCACCCAATTCCTTGTGTATGAACAAATACCTGACATTCGGATGATGTATGATCACTTACGTTCGGTTCTTCAAAATATATGGCCTGAATTGTTTTACCGCCTTGAATAATGCAAACGATTGTTTATCTATGGCTTAGTAATTCAATTTGGCTCCTTGTAACCCAATGCTCATGAAGGTAATCAAATATTCATCTTCCAACTCTCCTTTCTGAGTAAGAACTGCTATGAGAGAGTTATTTGAAGAAAAGGTGTATAAGATAAAGTCCTTTTCAAAATATGGACTTCTCAAAGAAGGCGCATGAGCTATTTCCATTTTTATGTATTCAAAGGAAACCTTCTCAATATTGGTCCACTTGAACTGCACACTTTTCTTTACCATTTGTTGCAAAGGTTTCACAATTTGCGTAAAATCAGGTACAAACCTTCGAACAAAATTAATTGTGCCCATAAATGATTGCATATCCTTTTTATTATGGGGCATGGGAATATTAGTTATAGCTTCAACTCTCTCTGGATCTATTGAGATTCCCTTTTCTTATATTATGTGATCCAAAAGTTTTCCTTCAAGGACAGAAAAAACACTCTTCTTCGGGTTAAGAGATATACCATATTTTCTGCAACGGTCAAAATTTTGTTTTAAGTGGAAAACATGGTCTTCTCGTTTCTTGGAGAAAACCATTACACAATCTAAATATATGACCATGCAATGGCCGGATAAAACTCGGAATGCAATATCCATGGCCCTCTAGAATGTGGCTCCGACATTCATTAGTCCAAAAGGCATTCTTCTATATGCGAATGTTCCCTACTTTGTGTGAAATGTAGTCTTTAATTGATCTTGCTCGGCCACTAACACTTGGTTATAACCAAAAAATCCATCTAGCAGGGAGAACAATTCTCAGCCTGATACCATTTGTAAAATTTGTTCCATTGGTGGAACTGGATAGTTGTCTTTGTTTGATGCTTTGTTCAAGTTCTAAAAATCAACACACAGTCTTATTTCTCCTGATTTCTTCCTTATCGGAACTAGATTTGCGACCCATTCAGAGTGTCGAACCTTGAAGATAATCTTAGCGTCTACTAACTTATTTAACTCCTTTCGAATCAAGGCTGGGTCTTAGGGTGAATTTTTCTAAGTTTTTGTTGAAAGGGATTTATGCCCATTTTGATATGAATTACATGTTGGATAATGTGTGTATCATAAGTCTTCAAATATTCATACGTCCATGCAAAGATATATTTGTACTGCTGAAATAATTTGATAAACTTGCATCTTTCTCCAGGTGAGAAACACTTTCCCAAATTGACATACTTGGGCTCAGCTTCCATTCCTAAATTTACCAGCTCATATTGCATAGACGAGCTATTCGTTTTAACATTAGTTGGTTTCCTAAATTTATTTTGCAAATCAAACATTTCTTCAAGGGTTCTCACTCCTTTTGGCATGAAATTTCCTTTGACTATATCTTTGTTCTGTAAATCTGATTGATGTTCTTCTTCATCATTTAAGAATTCTTTGAAATCCTCTTCATTCATCAGAAAGTTAATAAACTTATCTTCATCATCGAACACCGTTAGATTCATAATGTTTTCAGGTACCGATGGACTGAAAATTAATTCAATAGAACAATTATTATTGGTCTGCACTAATCTAGAAGCAGAAGTAGCTAATAAATTAGCCGCATCATTTTGTAATCTAGGAATTGCATTTATATTAAAATCATTGAAGTGTGATATAAAATTCCATCCCTCAGATTGGTACCATTTAAGATGTGGAGATAAATAATGAATATTATCTCTTATTTGTATGACAACTATTTTAGAATCACCAAAGACTTTCATAGTTTTTACATTCAACTCAATGGATCTTTTCAGGCCTTAAACTAGAGCTTCATATTCTATAGTGTTATTTGTACATTCAAACTCTATCCTACAAGAGAGAAAAAATTTATTTCTTTCAGGATCAATAAGAAAACAACCATCTCCCAATCCCTCAGTTTGTTTTGGAACCATCAAAGTACAAAATACAACATTTATCCTATAAGTCTACTTGGTTAGTAGTATCTCCTAAGTTAGTAACTAAGTTTACTATATTACAATCAACTTCATCAGTCCATGAGAATCGAAGGAGATTGGACTGTGATTCTTGACTGACTTCTTCTTCTTGATAGTTCCTCGGTTCAAGTTCTAAAAAGTAATTTCCCAAAACCAATGATGAGAAATTTGCTGGTTTGTTCTTCTCTTCCAACTGAGTCACATTGTGTTTCATATTAGGTTCTCTTAGTACCTTAATCTGATTATTCTTGTTCTAGTATGGAAACCATAGGTGAGACCAATCAGTTGCAAAATAACTATGAAGTTTTGTAGACCAGTCCCTGCTCAATATAATACCATAAGCTTCAGGTATATCCACCAGTATAATATCTATGAATTGACATACTCTTGGATCTGCAAAAAATCTAATGAGCACATCTTTCATTTCTCCTATAACCTTAACAACAGACCTATCTAGTTGAATGATCTGTCAAGGGGATGGTATTGGTTTCCCATTTATTTTCTTTCAAATAGATAGTGGCATAACATTAGATGAATCTCTAGAATCCACCAAAGAATTATGTACATTGTGATTGAATATTTTAAAAGTATATAGGAAAGGTAGAGTCTGAGATTTTTTTTTACCACCAATACTTGCTTCGTATATCTCAGTGTCTGATTCAATGGACTCAGTGCTACTACTTGGTTGTGGGTCAAATGATTCCAACAACTTCTTTCTCTTCTTGAGAAGATTACATAATTCGAACAAAGAAATATTTCTTTAGTATTCTTAATATCCTCCATAATATCATATCCCATATTATATCCTTTCATTATTTTCCACTACTTCTTGGCTTTTTTGCCACGGTTTTTACTTGTTTATTTATTACTGAGCTTGTGTCTTTTACGTTTCTAGGATTCACCCTAAGTTATGGCTGAGTGGTGCCAATATTTCTCTTCACTGTTTCTTTTGTTGTCTTCAATTTAGGAAACACTAGTATTTGATCCACTACTGGCCCTTTTCTTCTTGTGTTAACATTCACTGATGATACTTGGATTTCCTCAGCTTGCTCTTCCTTGTTCAATCCTAAAGTGGGTTCCCAATCCCATAACACCATTATGGTTTCCTTGATTGGTTCTTCTTGTTCATTTGTTCAATATTCTTATGGGTCATATGGGTCTATCCCATAGGTGTCTAATAAATGATTCATTACTAGATTCATTGAATTAATACATTATGGTAAGCTCTTCTCAGAGTGATGTTCTTGGTGAAAAGTGCAGAAATGATCCATGCCAACTTCATTGAAATTTAGAACAACGAAATTAAGTAAAGGTGGCTGGGGATGTCCACTTTCTTCCATTTTTTTGTAGAATGATTTGAATGGTTTTCTTGATTTACTAGCTCCCTTATCTTTCTCCAAGTCTACTATCTTGTTGGATAATTTTTGTACCATTTTAACCACATTTTCTAGTTCGTTTGAAGGTTCTTACTGGCCGTTGGTTTTACTTCTGGTTCTAAATTATGTTTTGCAATACTATTCAGATCAACCTCTACCTTATTAGTGTCTTCATAATATTCCACTAATGTAACCTTAACTTCCCTTTTAACAAACATTGCTATGGGTGGACATAGTGATGTAGTGCAGTATTCTACCAAATATTCTTCGGTTGGTTTGGTCACAACACTAAAAATATTTAACAGAGTAGTAAATCTCTGATTGAACTCTTGAACCTTTTCTTTCTTCTCCATCCTTATAGACAAAAATTCCTTCATGAGTGTGGCTACAGTCTTACGGTTTCCAAGTTTACTTATGAACACCTTTTCGAAACCATACCAGTTTGCTATTGAATTGGCCTGTAGACTAAAGTACCCCGAGGACGCTCTAGGATCAAAAGTATAAGGGAACAATTTGTAGACAACATATTCACGTTCAACATCTAGAAGATTTAATGCGATATAAAATATTTTTAAATGATCTTCTGCAGAAACACCTTTTCTAGGATCAAATTTTGGTAACACTCTTTTTGGGTTCTTAGGTAAATCATGTAACGACGCAACCATGTTGAGTGGTCCTCTTGCTCTCCATGCGGGTTGGTTGACAATTCCAGCAATAATTTGAGGTGAATAATGTGGTGGGGAATGTGGAAATACTTGAGTTGTAGGGGATTCAGGTCCCAACTGATCAAGGGGCTTAGTGATTTCTTGGAGAAATAAATCTAACGGTTCTTCCAAATTTTCTACAAGCACTAAATCTCATGTGTATGAGATTCTTTTCTTAGGGGCTTTCCTTCTGGAAAATGCAGAAATTACTTTAAATCCTCCAAGTTTCCTTACGTAAGATTGTGTATGTCTCCGAAAAAGATATATTTCTTCAAGGTGAACAACGTATAAAGGTTCTGTGTTTTCTCCTTTAGAATTTAACCTTTCTTGTTCCTTAGTTTCAAGAAGAAAATATTCTGGGAAAATTATTTCAGATGTGGTTCCAACGGAATTTTTTCTCACAAACGGATTTCCTTTTCCATCCATGCACTGGAGACCCTCCTTCTAGTGCCAAAATAAATTGATTCCCATAAATTTGCAAGCATAAAAAATAGGGATTCTCCTCGATAAGTGATCCCAATTAGATCATCCACCATTTGGTGTGGCAAATCAATCCGGTCAACAGTATGGCTACCATAGGTTGATTTGTTTAAGTTATTTACCTGTTGCGCCTGGTTCACCATTTTGTGATTTCTTTAATTAAATGATGAAATGCAAGTGCCTAATTAAATGCATATAATTGACATACATAAACCACACTAGCGATGCACAGGTTCGTACCTCTCGTCTTACCACTCCTGCCTTATTAATTATCTATTTATTCTTAAACTAAGTTAACTATCCTATCCTATCTTATTTTATCCCAACACTGAGCAAATTTGAATTAAGAGTAATATACTGGAAATGTTCATACAAGTCTAACATATAGCTATTTCAACACAATATTCACATTTACAGCAGAAAGAATACCAAAGATAGATCTGATATGATACAACAATTTATTACTCATTTCACAGATAAACATTTGCATAGAAAGTAAAATCATTCATCACCGATGAAGTAATTTAAGAAATTTAGAATGATCTCATAGTATATGTTACGAATGCAAGAAGAATTAGTTCCACATCAAACATTCCACACATTCCACGAAAAATATCTGTGCAGGATTTTCCCAGCAAACATATCCTTCTTATTAGCAGAAAACATAGTTCTCTTACAAAAATGGTCCATCTTCTATTATGCTAGAAAAATTTCTTATCCTTTACTTTCCACCTATATTTATATTACAATAATAATTTGTCTTCTAGTGACTCCTCATTCACCCTAACCCTAGGAATTCCTAAAATTTGACATTTTGTGTTTACATAGGAAAATGCAAAAAAAAAAATTTTAAACAAGAAATTAGGTGGGCCCTGCCACACTGGAAATATATTCTTCCCATGCGTTAGCCTCTTCAGCTATGGCCTTATATTTTATAGGCTCCAATACTTGCAAAGTTACTTCATGAATTGGAAATTTTGTATCTATATGCGCCACCCACTCTACTGCATCCTTACAAATGTCTTCCAGTAGATATGCATTGATAGAATCATGTCCCACAAAGTGATGAATGTATTCTTCTATGAAAGCATCCACTTTCCTGATATACTCTAGGTCTTCCTGTGACCTATTCTGCTGTTGTGCTATGCGTTGGTCCTTTTCTGGAAGAACAGTTATCTTCTGGACCAAAGGGATGTGACACTTCTCATGGACCTAATGGATTTTCTTGTAAAAGTCATGGAACTTTTCTATGGTTTTAGGAATTTCATTGTTTATTCTCCTGGAAGATTTCCTAAAAAAATCCATAAGTTCCATCTACAACTTCAGGTTCTTATTTGTCTTTTGGGGTAGATGATCAAGAAACTTTGAATTAGTTTCCCTCCAGGTCATCTAGCTCTTAACCTTCTCTGCAATATCGAACATCCCTTCCCTGAATGCTAGCGACTCCACAACTATCATCTTCACTCTTACCATAATTAGCCTCATCTTGTAGATTTCACATATGAGGATTACCCAAGAATTATGTATATGTTCCTCAATCTTGCAAGATTGATCACAAAATGGAGTAATGTCTTTATTTTTATTGTCTTCCAACTCCACTTTCTCTACGAAAGATTCCTTTTGCTTGACCAACTCTTCCACCCGAGATTTCAATTCTTCAACCTGTTGTTTTTCGGTCGACTCTCTTGACTCTAACTAAGAGATTCGAGCTTCGAATTCAATCCTTTCCCCTTCCATGATCACCAACTACACAATTAATTCATCCTTTTTTGTTTCCATAATCTGGTATTCATTTAGTAATCTCTCCTTTTTCGAGAGAATGGCGTCATGTTTCATTCTTAATTATATCCCTTCTCCTCGCATTTCTACCAAATTATCTTTTAATGTGAGAATCTTCTCTTTATTTTTCTCCACGCCATTCATTAACCTATCAACATTATCAACACTGGCCTAGGAAGCTACTATGTTTACTGAAGCTATGAATTTTGGGTCCTTATGGGTACCCTCCATAATAGTGTTCTCTATGACGGTAACCAGATCAACTTGAGTACCCATTTTTAATCTTTTCTTTGACCTTATCATGATGGTATTTCTCATCTTATAAAAAATTATGGTGTCCAAGTGAGCCACTGTATGCTGCTTTTAAGGGGTGGGCGAGGTGAACCTGAGTTCCTCAAAAGGGATGTGGCTACCAGTAAGTGTTTCACTTTTTGTTCTAGGAGGGTCTAGGTATATGTCCTGTGGGATAACGAGCTCACTCTGGGTTGCCTATTTGTCTACAGCTTCCCCGATCTTACCTTCTTCTTCTTTCCTCTTGATTTCTTATCTTGATTCCCTTTTTGTTGTTTCCTTTCTTAATCTTTCATCTTCCTCTTGCAGCCTTTGGGCCTCCTCTACTTTCTTCTTTTTAGCTTATTCTTTCATCCTTTTCTCTGCTTCATCCTTTTCAAATTTATAGCCTCTTCCTTTTGTTTATGAAGCTTTGACTCCATTATAACACTGACAGTATTGCTACCACTGGCACCTCTCTTTCGAGCAAAGTGTTTTTTAGTTCAGTCATATTGTTCACTCTTATGAACAATTATTCATCCTTGTAGAAGAAGTATGTGTATTCAAAATGTATTTTAACAGCTATACAATGTTTATATTCCTTCCCTATGCTATCATTCCTTGCAAACTCTTCTCTCCAAAATTGAACATTTATAGATCCTTCACAAAATATTCAGCCCCTTTCACTTTTGACAATTTATAGGCTCCAATACAGAAGGGAAATAGAGGAAATGAGGCTTTTTTCAGATCATGCAAGTAGCTGCCAATCCCATTTATGAATACTTTCCTCACAACTTCCTTATGAACTACAATGTCTATTGCATATCTTGGAAAAAGGGATGGGGTTGGGGAACATCCATACATTATAATGTACGTACCCCCCTGGGATAAGTAAAAGACCCCATATTCACTAATGAATTCCATTGGTTTTTTATATATACAGTCTGGTTTCTTATGGAAAATGATCTAGTAGAGAGGTATGAGGAACTCTTCAGATATGAGCTTATAATAACTTGCATATCGATGGTCCCATAGGATCTGATAAATCCACGTAGATTGGAGTTTCAAATCTATTCCAGATGCACCCCAACTTATAAATTGGGTTTCTAGCTAATATGAAATCTATGAGATATGAAGACATATTATTTTGGGTTAAACCTCCCTGTGCAATTGCGATACATGATGACAGGTTTTCTGAGATGATGTCTCCCCAATTAAAAAGTGTGGCCTGAAATTCTATGTAGTAAATCAAAGGTACCCATTTTAACTTGTATATAGTCCCATCTGCTCTGCCAAAACTCTTGCTCAACATTAAAGCTATAACTTGTAAAGGGGACCTTAAGCTTTGACATTCATACTCTATGTTTTCTTTATGTCTTAGATGCTTCCCCAATACTACAATTTTCTTAGCATATTCCAAGGGGTCTATGTTTATACCTTTGATCCAATATTCAGTCAACATGACCTGGGATAGAGGTAACTTGTATGTTGCTGCTATATGAGATGGATGGAATGAGGAAAAATACTCCCCTTTGATGTCAGAAATGGTTCTTGATGTGGGATCATCTTGTGGTAAAATCCACCCGATAACCTCCGAACAGGGAAAGAGTTATGGGCGTAACTGCTTTGGTGATGCCCAACCTTCTGATATTTTGATATAAAACCATTTCTTCAAGACCTACATCAGGGATGTCTTGGTCTCGGATCATTTGATACGATTCCCCCCATTTGAATTCAGGGGTAATTCCGGCTATTTCTTTTGTATCTTCAAACATGGTCTCTATCTTGGTCCCTAAAATAATCTCTATGTCTGAATCTACTTCACTTGTCTTAGACTTCTTCTTGGAACCCTTCCTAGTCATTGGGAAATCCTGTTGAACAGAAGAAAATGGTACAATCAATTTAAAATATTCCTCTCGAAATTTTATCAATAGAACAATTATCGATGGTAATTGTGGTTTGCGATAATGATTAAGATGATAATTCAATGAGGTTTCTGAAGGGATTAAAATTTAGTTTTATGAGCATATGGAAGAAGAAAGTATATGATCCAAGAAGGAATAACAACCCTTTATAGTCACTTGATACCTGTATATGCAAAAGTTCTAACTCACTCATATCGCTGGAAGGCTTATTAGAATGAATAATGGTGGATGATGGACTATCAAATAATGAAATAAAAATTGATGTTTTATTAAGGATTTGAAGCAAAAGCTCTGAAGTTTCTCCATAAATTGAGACTTATTCCAAACCTATGTCTTTACAAAAAATTGGAGATGTCAATCTATGTCTCAAGTGGAACTAATACTCATTTATTTTAGAAAGGAAAATACACATCGCAGAAAAGCACTTCAAGTTAGTCTTATTCCTTCGGTCTTAACCCTCCCCACTTATCCATACATCCCACTACTTCTGACCTTTCATTGTTCAGAGGAAGGAAAAATAGAGAGTGTTTTATAACCACCTCAAACCGGGACTACATCACTACCCGACCCCATCCCTTATTAGGTCTAAAAGTAACTGAACGTCCCTTGAATAAATGGATACACCAATCATCAAGAAACCTATACTCTCAGTAATCAAATTAGCATCTGAAATACCCAATTTCAACTGTCCCACATATGTCACTATAGCCATATACCACTTTGAACCAAAATCACTGTTAACACCCTCCCTACCTTGAAATAAAGCGTTGAGGATCTCTATGAATATTTCTCAAAGTATCCTAAGGTCGTTTAAGCTGTTTCATAGTGTATATACTACCCTACCCGCTATAGAAATGCAACAAGAAGAAAAATTACAGTGGGTACACCCTAAATCAAAGGCCACTCTCCTAGGTGATACAACGAGGAAGTCTCAAAATCCCAATGTGAACCTAGGGAGTAGTTTGTTGGGCATGAATAGGTCAAGTCTGAGGCTTCCTAGAGCTGATATATTTGTTGATTTGCATCGCCTTCCAATTTCAAAAGGAAACTAACCCTTACAGTAAAGGATACAAGGAACGATGGAATGAAGGAAAAACATTTTTTGGAGTCACTAGAGTGCTCCTAGATAGCATGTTCCATGTACTCCTATTAATAAATCGAATTATTGACCGGTGGTTAATGGTTCCTTATATGACTGTAATATTATATTCATCAAGATATGAGTTACACATAGACAAGTTCCTGGTACCATATGACTAAGCCCAAGATTCAACCCATTTGTAATTAAGCATATAACATAATATCATAGTAACATAAGAAAATTATTAGATAACAATCATACTATGCTTATCCAAAATGCAGGAACAAGGTAACCTACCTATCAGGTGCTGAGAGGGTGTGAGTGCTAGTTGAGCAAAATGAGGTCGCGTCATGTCTTCTAATGGTTCGTGGAGGTGTAAAACAACATTTTGCAATAATAAAACAAAAGACGTCTTCCATATTTATAGAAACAAAACAAAATCTAGTCATAAATGTGGTTGGTGGATAATAAATGTTGTTGTTGGCACCATAAACGCCTATTGGCATGAAATTTTTTCGATGCTCGGTCACTTTTTGCTGACCAAGTCGATGCTATTTCTCGAGTTGCTCTGACATTTGTTTCAAGATCCTTTTTTAAGTTTTCTTTCGCTTCATCTTGAGATTGTTTTAGCAAAACTCACAGAGTTTCCGATAAATTGGTCACCATCACCAGATGAATCTTGTCAATTTCATGCTTATGGGAAAATTGATCTTCTACTGCCAACCATTTTGGTAGTACTTACTCAACTGTTCTGAAATTTTGGCGGTATTTTTCCAATCAAATCAACTTGTCAAGTTCTTTCGATAGTGTTAGATCAACTCTTCGAGTTTATCCGAAAAGGTGAGAGGATGAGAAGTAACATTTTTCCTTTTGACGGTGTTGGATCAACTCGTCGAGTTCCTCCGATACTGTCGGCTTGACTTGCCAAGTTCTTCCAGCCATATCAGAGAAAAACTCCAAGACATACTTAGCCGAAAAATATTTCTTTGCTCGAGATTTCAAAAACTAAGTTCTCTAGTGTGAACTTCTTTGAATAAGAAAAACTAATCTAAGTATATTTCTAAACAAAGTAAAAAGGGGGACCCCTAAAAGAATAAAATTTTTGGGGAAGCGGGTGCAACAACAGTAGGATAAGATGATCAACTTGAAATGAGGTAACCGGATTTCCCTTAGAATCTCAATTAAATATTTTCTAAGTTAATATGCATAGTAAATAAACTTGGGCATCAAGACGGATGATGCCAATGGGTAACTATGTCAAACACAGATTATTTGTATTTGTAGCTGGTATGCACATGTCAAAAGTTAAAAAGTTACATGCAATTAGAAGCATTATGTTTTCAACTTATGAAGTGTAATAAGGCTAGAAAATGATTACATATTCCTATTAAAGTCATCCTAGAAATGTTGATATTGAAATATTTGGTAGAAAGAAAATCATTACTTTAATATATTGATGTTATACAAATCAATGATATGATATTGTGACTTATGTTTGAGGAAAGGTTGCAAACTTTATGCAGTTCGGGTCACTGATGTTGGGACATTGGTCAATACTGAGTGGGGGGGTGAATCATTATTGTTAAATTGTTACCATTTTAACCATTTATTAAACTCTAATCAAAACATATAATCAACAAGATACACAAAACACATAATTTATAATGGAACCCCAGTTAGGTAAACCACCAATACTTCCTATTACTGCAAAAATGTTATTTACAAATAGTTTTCCTGCTTCTACAGACAAGGATGGTATTACACCCTATTTACCAACAACTATTGTAAGGAGGCTATGGCCCCCTGGTTTATCAGCTGCTACTGAAGGGATGCTACGACACCCTGTTTACCAGCTACTATTGGAAGGAGGCTACGACCCCCTGGTTTATCAGCTGCTACTAAAAGGATGCTACGACACCCAATTTACCAGCTACCACTGGAAGGAGGCTACAACCCCCTATTTTGTCAGCTACAACTGATAAGATGCTACTACACCATATTTACCATCTTTTTCTAGAAGGAGGATAAACCCCCCTGTTTTTTCAGCTACAACTAACATGATGCTACTACACCCTATTTACCATCTTCTGTTGGAAGGAGGCTGCAACCCCCTACAGGACTGTTTCCTACGCTAGAGCCACCCTACTACCCTGATATGTTTTCAGTAATATTCCAGATTTATTTATCCTTCAATCTCTGTCACACCCACTGCTCACTGCTTCTTCTTTTATGATCTAGACCCTAGAGACCATTTCTCTCATTCATCCCTTTGTGGATAAATACCTTCACATTTCCTTCATATGCATCTCTTCACCATTGCACCCTTTCATTCATTGACGTACTTCTTCATGAGAGCTTGATTCCTCCTTCTAACACTGATATGTAGATTCATCTACCTCCATCGTGATTCTTCAAAACGACTAAAACAATTTCTTGTTATCGGTTTACTATTTAATCTTCCAGTCGTGACTTTCCGCATTCTCCATCTCCGCAACCATCATGAGCTATTGATTTTATATCAGGATTCTTCCTGACCGTAGATCTAAGATAGGATGTGGTATGCGGATTTTCGAACTGTGAAATTTCTCAAAAATTTCTTTCTGCACTTAGATTTCTGCCTCAACCGTTCCGCACCGTTGATCTCTTTCAATATTTTCGTGACCGTCGATGTGAGGTGGAAATCAGATATCAAATATGTGAATTTTTCCAAATATAATTTCATGATTTCCACTTTCTGAAACAATCTCCCTGCACCATTGCTCTTTTACGGATGTCTCCTGACCTTCGATCTTTTGGATTGCGGGTTTTGGAATGCCGGTTCTCAAAAACTCAAACGTTGCTTTCGCAATTATTTTCCTTTCGCTTTCCACACTAATATTTCCATGACGTTGATATTTTATAGATGTATTTATGACCGTCGATCTTCCGGATCATGGGATGTGGAATGCGGGTTCTCAAAAACTAAAACATTGCTTTCTGCACTAATATTTCCACACCGTTGATATTTTATGGATGTCTTTCTACCGTCAATCTTCCGGCTCACTGGATGTAGAATGCGGAACTGTGATATTTCCCAAATTCTTTTCGCGATTCTCCGCATTCCACTTTTCTCCTTCTGCTTTCCACCTTTCAGACTTTGGGTTGTGGAAACCCATATTATTCTAGACCTTGATTTCTCATCTTCTGCTCTCCTCCTTCTTCTTTTCTTATGAAATGTTGATTTCTTTGTGGGTTCACTTCTCTCCAGTGATCTATGATCTAATGTGGATTTGTGGATGTTCTGTTTTCTTTTTGCAAAAATAATTTACCATCTTCGATCTTCTCCAAATAGGCTTCCATATTTCTCTCAACTGATATGGACCGTCCACGTTGTCAATCATTTCTTAATGAAATCTTGCTCATATTGGCCCGTGTGAACCTCTTGTCAGTTCACCCAGTGAAATTTTTTACCATCTTCAATCATACCAAACCTGATGCTAGGCTAGATTCACAGGTTCAATACCTGATCCAGTCAGCGAGACAACAATTGTTTAGCTGTCATTGACGTTGTCTAACGGATCTCAAACGCTTTACAATTTTGTTTATTCGACATCCAAGTAAATCATTAACAGGATTTCTAGTTAAATCAATGGAATCCTTAACGACTATTAGATATGTGTCCCCACTAGATCAATGATGGAATTTAAATATGATGAAGTGGATTTCATGAAATTTTTGCGCACGTCAAAAGTTTTCCAAACCGCGCAACTCCACACAGTAAAATCACTGTGCACTGTCGATCTTTTTTAATGATCGATCTCAATCGTTGATCTCAACCTGATTTCTAGTAATTAGTTCTAATTTTGAAACCTAAATCACCTTTTATCCTCCTCGCTCTTTTATCAGTGGAATCTTATTCAGCCATTGATCCTATTACACCTTTAATCTCCACCGCATGATCTTCAGTCGTATGGTGATTGGTTTAGGCTTATCTCGGGCACATATTCTAACCGCGAAATCCCTTTTCAACCATTGACCTGTCCAAGATGTAGATCTGTAACTCTATGATTGAATTCATCATTGGAACGATCAATTCCTTTCAACAACGCTCTATGCAAAAACAATTTCGATCTCCTATACTTATATCATATTTCGAAATACACCCATACACATAGGTACAATTTTCCCACATAGAGTCTTGTTGCACCTGCAACAATTTCCCAAAATTCTAAAAAAAATTTGGGGCCCTCCTTTACTTCAAGTTAGTGAGTTCTTTTCTTGATTTCATCTTTTCATTTTAGCTTATGAAGGTTGAAGCGCTTTCTCGAATCTTAAATGCTGTAATTTGACTGGTTTCTCATCGTTTAATGCTTGAGGATTTCCATCTTGATTGAGCCCTTTGTTGTTTTGCAAAACCTTTTGAAACCTTCGTTCAAAGTTTTCTTGCATCGGGAGATTTTTCATTTGACTGCCCGACCGTTGCGGGCGTCCTTCGGCTTCTAATTTCTCTTTCCCATCCCGCCGTTGCGGGTGGCTTCCGGGTCGTCATAATCGGTTTTCGAGCTGACGTTTCGGTGCCTTTGAACTCTTGATTGTTTCTATCCCGAGCCCGCCGTTGTGGGTGTTCTCCAGATCCTCCAAATCTTTTGCCGCGCCGCTGTAGCGGGTGCTTTTCGACTCTTGTTTGGCTTGGTCGTGCCGCCGTTGCGGGTGGGTTTCGAGTCCGCATGTTTTCGTTTCGCGACCGCCGTTGCGGGGGGGGGTTTCAACTCTTGAGTTTCGTTTTCATTACGGTATGTTTCGGGCGTTGTCTCTCTACCGCATCGGAGGGGGAGGAACACTGCTGTCCCCGCCGTTGCGGATCAGCGTAAACTCTTAAATCCTCGTCTCCCGCCGAAACCATGCTTTTGGAGTGTCTTTTCCTCGTTGCGGACAGTGAAGTGTGGAGGATGTTCTGCCATTGTGGGGGAGGCCAGACTCTTGGTCGTCCGACCAAGGTTTCCGCTGACACCCGATATGGGTTTCTCGTTCACGGGTTTTTTGTAGCTGATCGGGCGATTTGGGACTGGAGGTGGTCCGCCGTTGCGGAAGGTATGAAGTTTCGGTCGCCCGACATAACTTTCAAAGCCACCCTGATTGATGTGACTCCTCGCACGTGTGGCGTTGTTCATATATACATAGCGACAAACGGGGTTTTTGTATTGTTTTCGATCGCTGTCGCGAGGAGTCGAGTTGTCGCGTTTCGAAAGGATCGAAGGGTTAGCTGTCGCTGTACCAGTTTCCAGGTGGTGAGGGCAGATCTCCAACTTTCATTAGCTTGATCACTGCGTTGATTGCCAGGTAGGTGCATCTCGTCCTTCATTTGCGTTTAACGTTTGTTGGTTTTCCGCTGAGTTTTGGGGCCCCGCGTTTTTCTTCCTCGTCCAGCTAGGATTTTGGTTTTCTTAGATCGTTTTTTCTCTTGACCTAGGGTGAGGGGGGGGACGTTTTCTTTAACCTTTTAAGCCTTTTCTGTCTGCCCGTAGTAGTTTCTTGCGCGCTAGGGTTGGGGGTTTTTGAGGCGCAGACGGCCGTTACACCGTCTGCGCCAGGATTCGGTATGCGGTCGCGATGAGTAGAGACTGCGTTGTTGGTGAATGTTTAGGGGTCAGGGTTGGACTGGCCGCAGTTGCCATGATTTTTTCCTGGTTTTCCTTTTTTTACAGTCCGGGGTTGTGCGCCGTCTCGGTGGGAAATTATTGGTAGAACCTGGGACTGGCTCGACCGGGATAAATAGGGTCGAAAGAAAGTGTCGCTGGTAACGCGGCTTTCATTAAGGATAGCGTGGGTCGGTTTCGATGAGGATACCTTATCCTGAGATGTGGTCGCTTCCCGCCGAGGTGGGTGAGAGTGTTAGCAACATAATGTTTTCTTCGATGCTGGTCGCTTGCGTTTCTGTCGCAATGGGCATGTTGGGCCGTAGGGCTGAAGTGTCGACTGATTAAGCCTGAGGCTGTTATTTTTTCTCTTTGCGTGTGATAGGCAGTGGAATGTTAATTGCATATTGCATCTACATATAGCGTGTACATATTGCTTCGATATATCACTTTCATAAGAAATGACAAGCCTCATAAGAGCATAGGTTGCATGCCAACACTAATATGACTGATAAATTTGATGCATGTGGAATATATCATAAGGAAATTCATCCATAAGACCTGGTGAAGATGTGCTACAGTAAACATTACCATGCTAACAACACATTGCACCGCACTTCATGCTAGTAAATTGTTCAATATAGAAGCTTAAGGTTTGATTTCATGCACTGATATAATTATGATACACCTGGGAAAGAATAAACTGCTTCTTAATATTTTCAAATTTGAATTGCTTAAT
>LPNX011006647.1:1739859-1761475 GCA_001517045.1 Pseudotsuga menziesii
TCGTTTTAGAGTCTCGTTGCTGAAGCAGCAGCATGGAGAAAGTTCTTGGAAGACCAAGCGGCACCCTCCTCATGAGAAGGACTGATCAAACTTTTGTATAATTTAATATTTTGTAAAGATTGTGGGAAATTGAAATGTTGGGGAGCCCAAAGGTCACTTTGGGCAACCCAACCAATTTTGCTTTTTGTATAAAACTAGGGAAGGTAGACAAAGAAAGGGCTTTTTCCCAGTTAGACTGGAGGACTTATTGTAAGAAGAACTACTTCATTTTGCAATAAAGAGTTGGTTTGCCTGTTGGAGAAAGAACTGTGAAGTGTTCCAAATGCTGTACCATGGACGGCGGAAAGATGAATTACTTTGTTTTTTCAGCTTATGTCTGTGAATCGTGAGATTGTTCTAACTTTATGACCTATGTCTGGTTGAATAATTTCTGATTTTATTTATGGAAATTTCACTTAGAGTAATGCATGTGTTTGTATATAACAATTGGCTATCTGGTTGTTAGAATATTTTCTCACTCATGTGTTGTAAACGTAAATAACAGCTATCTGTAATTGTCTTTATCATATATGAAAGTAGTGCATTACTCATTAATAATATTTTCTGGCTCCCCGGGGATAGATAGTTAGGTGTTTAGACTGTTAGTTGTTTGATTTCCTGATTGCACATGTGGTTTAGGTGTTGTGAACATAAGACGAGAGGTAAGAACCTGCGCAGCACATTGTGTCGTTCCTTGCATCTTTATCACCCTGCATGGTTAATATAGGCATATGCATTGCATATATTAAGTCAAAATACAAATCCCGGTGGACCGGGCCGCAACCGGTAAACCCTTGTTGTTACTTTGACCTACGGTAGTCAGACCGTAAACCGGACGGATTCCCTATACCAAACAGTCAGCGGGCTAGTTGGGAACGCTGATTGGGGAGAATCCCTTACTGTTGCCACCTGCGAATTTCCTGGCCTCAACAAGTCTCTACACTCTCCGCTCGACACTCTCTCTTCACTAATACACTAAACCTTTTCATTTGTATTTTCTAAACTCATCTTGCTACCATATATATTGGTTATTCCTTCGCCATTTGTGAACACCTTTAACATCAATGACAAAAAAATTCTCAACAATCTCGACCGTTGTCATTGATGGCAACACCTAAACATTATCCCCCTTTGACAACAATGACAAAGGATAACATGTTGTGCTATTGAGAATTTCCTATCTTTCTTCTTTCTGACAACTCCCCCTGTCATCATATTTCCCTTTTGTTAACTAGACTTGGTACTAATCAATGTATTATCATTTATCTTAAAATTTCCTTTCTTGCAACACGTTCTTGAATGATAACTTGAATGAAAGATCCATAGACTGCCCCTGTCACTATACTTCTCCTTTTTCGTATATTTTTGTGACAGAGTTTAGACTCAGCATTACACTATTCCCTTTAAAAAAAATGTATTGTGTAACTTTCTCTTCTCAAGAGGTCTTCACATAATCCTTGGTATGATATAACAATGGGCTTTGCTACAAGTTTGAGAGACAAATTTAGAAAGAACTTACTTTAACCGATAAATATTTTTTTTTTAAATACCCATTGTTCCTTCATAATATTCACTAATATTTTTACTCATCTTGGCACTTTTCAATAGACTGGATTTTTTATTTTTCAGATTAGACTTGAGTTTTCTTCCACTCTCAACAATTGTTATGTGTCATGACTTCAAATTCTAAGTGAACATAACATCTTTATCATCTATTTGATTGCAGACATCATGGTCTTCATGAATCACACATTTTTTGTTCTCATGTTACTTCATAGGTCTTACACTTTCTCTATGTCAACCATACACCAATATTAACCTTGATCATCTATTGTCTTTGATGAGGATAACTTTTCAGCATACTTCAACATTAGATACTAATTGAATTTTTTGATACCAATTGGAATTCTTTAACTCCCCCTGCGTATGTGATCCCTCCTAATGTTATTTTCAAGGTTCTCCTTAAATCATGAGATATCTTAGACAAGAATCCCACAATCGTCACTATATCATTTTTCATCATCTTCATCTTCGTTTTCATCAGTGTATTCTTTTACATATCCATCTTTCTTTTCCTCGTAACTGATGTCATTTTTATGTATGACACTATTATGCTCATCGTCATCTTTGGAGACCTCACTGAAGTTTGAAATATTTATTTCTTCTATATCTCTGGAGTCTTCCTTTCTTCTCCACATCTTTCCATGAGGTACTCTACTTACTGGTTTTTCATTTCTTTGTTTCTTGGTTTTCATATTCCATGCCTTTTTTTGAGTTTCCTTGGAAGGTCTACATGTACTATTCTTGCAATGTTTTGCAAAGTGTCCAATATTATGACATATGAAACATATAATAAATCTTTTTCCATTTGAGATGTTAGTGTCTTATTTCATTTTCATACCTTGATCTTTTTCTTTGATTCTACAATCATCAGCCTTGTGACCAAACTTGTGAAACAATGGAAATATCCATAGAATGTATGTTTGGAGAATCTCTGGTTTTTCTGCTTGTAATGACTCTTTTCATTGGCATATCTTATGAAATTTTTCATCTTGGGAGGATGAAAATAATTATGATGACTGGACTTCATTTCCTTGTGATTCTTCTAGTTCCTAGATATGTCTTTTTGAAACGTCATCCCAACTTTTAACATTTTCAACATCTTCTTGAGTGATGGATCTGGATCCTATATGATTATATCCAAGACCTGTTTTATCCCTGGGGGATATTTATAAACTGAGTACTTTATTAAGAGATTCAGTACTTTCCTTGAACTTCTCATTAAAAGTCTGTTGATATTTTAGCTTCTTTATTTCTTCCTTGAATTTATCAATTTCTTGTTTTAGGTTCTTGGCCTATTCCATGCTAGCCATCATTTGTTGTCTTGAATTGTGTAGCTATTCTTGGAGGGTCTTGACTTCCTCTTATTTTTGACTTCTTCTCTTCTTGATACTTTGACAATTTTTCTTTCAAAGAATTGTTCTTCATCCTGCTCCTTCTCAATTCTTCAAGTTAACTTATGAGTTCTTCTTTTAGGCCAACCTCTCCTTCCATATCTAAATCATCTTCTAAATTCATTGTCCCTGTGAATAGATTTTCTTCGTATTCACTATGAACCTCGAGGATAGCAGGTCTTGCTTCTCCTCTTTGTTCAGTTGAGCAAAGTTTCTCCAATATGACCCAGAGCTCTTTAGCTGAGATACATTTCCCTATATTCTCTTTGATGGGTTGAGGTACTCCATCATGTATGGCCTCCATTTCCCTTGATTTATTTTTCTTGGACTCTTTATGAGATGTAGTCCTTACTCTTTTTGGTAGGATGCAATCAGAGATAATTACATTCCATACACCACATCCTAATGACTGTAACTATACACTCATTCTTTTTCTCCATAATGCATATTATCGTTTATTAAGTGTTGGAGCTCTGTTGGAATCCATCCCTTCTTGTTGATCCATAGTAGTTTTTAATAGGATCTCCTTCCAGTGGTTAAACTGGGGTGAAGGAACCTGCTCTGATACCAATTGTTGGAACATTGGTCAATACTGAGAGTGGGGGGGGGCTGAATCAGTATTGTTAAATTTTTACCATTTTAACCACTTATTAAACTTTAACCAAAACATATAATCAACAAGATACACAAAACACACAATTTATCATGGAACCCCAATTGGGAAAACCACCAATACTTCCTATTACTACAAAATTGTTATTTACAAATAGTTTTTTTCACTTCTACAGACAAGGATGGTATTACACCCTATTTACCAGAAACTACTGGAAGGAGGATATGACCCCTTGGTTTATCAGCTGCTACTAAAGGGATGCTACTCCACCCTTACCAACTACTACTGGAAGGAGGCTACGACCCACTGGTTTATCAGCTGCTACTAAAAGGATGATATGACACCCTATTTACTAGCTACCACTAGAAGGAGGCTGGAAACCCATGTTATGTCAGCTACAACCGACCGGATGCTACTACACCCTATTTACCAGCTTCTGTTGGAAGGAGGCTACAACCCCCTATTTTGTCAGCTGCAACTAACAGGATGCTACTACACCCTATTTACTAGATTTTGTTGGAAGGAGGCTACAACCCCCTGCAGGCTTGTTGCCTTCCCTAGCACCACCCTACTACCCTGATATGCTTTTTGTAATATTCCATATTTATTTATCATTTAATCTCTATCACACCCACTGGTCTCTACTTTTGCTTTTATGATCTGGACTTCACAAACCATTTCTCTCATTCATCCCTCTGTGTATAAATACCTTCATGTTTCCTGCGAATGCATCTCTTCACCATTACACCCTTTCATTCTTCGACCGTACTTCTTCATGAGAGATTATTTCCTCATTCTAACACTGAGCTGTAGATTCATCTACCTCCGTCGTGATTCTTCAAAACAACTGAAACAATTTCATGTTGATTGATTTACTATTTAATCTTCCAGTCGTGACCTTCCGTATTCTCCATCTTCGCAACCATCCTAAGTCGTTGATTTTATATCGAGCTTATTCTTGACCATAGATCTAAGATAAGATGCGACATGCATATTGCCGAACTGTGACATTTCTCAAAATGTCTTTCTGCACTTAGCTTCTACATCAACCATTCCACACCATTGATTTCCTTTAATCTTCTTGTGACCATCGATCTGAGGTGGAAATAGAATATCGGATATGTGACTTTTTCCAAATATCATTTCCTGATTTCCACTTTTTGAGACAATATTTCCACACCATTGATCTTTTATGGATTTCTTTTGACCATTGATCTTCTGGATCGCGGGTTGCGGAATGTGGGTTCTCAAAAACTCAAACGTTTCTTTCGCAATTCTCCTCCTTCTACTTTTCGCACTAATCTTTCTACATCGTAGATCTTTTACGGATGTCTTTCTGACTATCGATCTTATGGATCGTGGGATGCAGAATGCAGGTTCTCAAAAACTCAAACATTGTTTTCGCAATTATCCGCCTTCTGCTTTCTGCTCTAATCTTTCTTCACCATCAATATTTTATGGATGTCTTTCTGACCGTCGATCTTTTGGATCGTGGGATGCTGAACTGTGATATTTCCAAAATCATTTTTTCTATTCTATACCTTTTGATTTTCTCCTTCCACTTTCCACCTTTTGGACTTCAGGTTGTGGAAACCCATATTATTCTAGACCTTGATTTCTCGTCTTCCGCTTTTCTTATGAACCGTTGATTTCTTTGTGGGTTCACTTATGTTTGTCGATCTATGACATAATGGGGATTTTTGGATCTTCCCTTTTCTTTGTGTGGAAATAATTTACCATCATCAATCTTATCAAAATCAGATTCCACATTTCTCTCGACTGATCTGGATCATACATGTTGTCAATAATTTCTTAATGAAATATTGCTCGTATTGGCCCGTGTTAACCTCCTGTCACTTCGCCAAGCAAAATGTCTTTATCGCTGTCGATCATATGAAACCTGATTCCAAGATGGAGTCACAATTTCAATACCTGATCCAGTCAGTAATCCAACAATCGTTGAGATGTCGTCCACGTTGTCCGATGGATCTCAAACAATTTACAATTTCGTTTATTATGCAACTAAGAAAATCAATAACAAGGTTGCTAGTTAAATCAGCGAAATCCTTAAGGACTACCAGATCTGTGTCCCCACTAGATCAACGATGCACTTCAAATATTATGAAGCAGATTTCATAAAAATTATGTGCACATCAAAAGTTTTTTGAACCATGTAACTCCACCCAACGAAATTGATGTGTGTTGTCAATCTATTTAAATGATCGATCTTGGTCGTTGATCTCAATCCTATTTCTAGCGATTAGTTCTAATTTCTCAACCTGACTCACCTTTTATCCTCCTCGCTCTTTTATTAGCAGAATATTCTTCAACCATTGATCTTATTCCACCTTTAATATCCACCGCACGATCTTCAGTCCTATGGCGATTGGTTTAGGCTTATGTCAGGAACATAGTCTAATTGTGAAATCCCTTTTCAACCATCGATATGTCCAAGATGCATATATTTAACTCTGTGATTGAATTGATCAATGGAACGATCAATTCATTTCCATGGTGCTCTACATGCATCCAATTTCGATCTCTTTTCCTTATATCATATTTTGAGATACACCCATACACATAGGTACAATTTTCCCACATAAAATCTCTACACTCTCCACTCCACACTCTCTCTTCACTCATACATTCATACACTCAACCTTTCCTTTGTCATTGCTAAAATCATCATGCTACCATATCTATTGGTTATTACTTTGTCATTCGTGAACACCTTTGACATCAATGACAACTATTTTCTCAAAAAATGACCTACTCCTTAACAAAAATCAAACACATATAAGTGATCACACAGTTCTAAGTGAATTTATAGATGTATTTCAAGAATAAATACCAGGACTACTCCCTCAATGAGAAATAGATTTTTCCATTGAGATTATACTTGGTTCTATGCTAGTATCTAAAATACCATATTGAATGAGCATTCATGAACTAACTGAATTGAAAATTTAGTTACAAGAACTACTAGATAAGGGTTATATTAGACCCAGTGTGTCACCATGGGGAGCACCGGTTTTATTTTTCAAGAAAAAGGATCGAACTTTACGACTTTACATAGACTATAGGCAACTAAATAAAGTAACCATTACAAAATAAATACCCACTGCCTCAGATTAACGATTTGTTCGATCAAGTAGGGGGTGCTGAAATATTCTCAAATTTGGATTTTTGATCTAGTTATCACTAGATCAGGATTAAGGAAGAATATATTAATAAAACAAATTTCAGGACCCGTTACGGGCACTATGAATTCGTAGTAATTCATTTTGGTTTAACTAATGACCCCACTACATTCATGTGTCTAATGAATAGTATCTTTAACAAGTACTTAGGATCAGTTTGTGCTAATTTTTATCGACAATATCTTAATTACTCCAAATTGGAGGAGGAACATCAACAATATTTAATATTTTTCCTACAAATCTTAAGAGATCATCAACTTTATGCTAAATTTCAAAAGTGTGAATTCTTTAAAAAAGTTCAGTTTTTAGGCCATATTATCTCCGAAAAAAGAATTACAGTAGATCCGCAAAAAATAAAAGCTATCTTAGAATGGTCAGTGACAAAGGATGTAGCTGATATTCGATCCTTATCAGATTCACTAGCTATTACCAGATATTTATCGAAGGATTCTCCAATATTTCCTATCCCATTTTCTTCTTTACAAATTAAAGGAGGAAAGTTTGTATGGCCCCTAAAGTGTCAGGAAAGTTTTGAAAATCTCAAAAAGTTATTCACCATGGCACACACTTTAAAAGTAGGTGACCCTTATAAGAACTATAAGGTTTGTATAGACACTAGCAAAGAAGGTTTGGGTGGAGTGTTATCTCAAGAAGGACACATGGTATGTTATGAATATCGTAAATTAAAAGACCATGAATGGAATTATGTAGTTCATGACTTGGAATTGGAAGAAGTAGTGCATGCTTTAAAAGTATGGCGTCACTACCAGTTAGGGAAAAAGTTTATTTTATTAACATATAATACTTGCATAAATATTTTACTTACACAACTTGGACTTAATGTTAGGAAAACAAGATGGATGGCCTTCTTTATTGAATTCGACTTCGAAGTAAAACACATCAAGGGTAAGGAAAATAATTTTGCAAATGCACTCAGTCAAAGAACTCATGAAGTATATTAAATAACTATGAGTAGACTAGAAAGTGGTCTCTTGAGTAGAATAAAAACAACAAGTAAACACGATGCTGAATATTTGAATTTACTAAATAAATTACAAAGAAATGAAGTAAATTTAAGTGGGACAGAATTCAAGATAGAATGAAACGACTTAATTTGGTTTAAGGATAGATTGTACATGCGTAATATTGTAGAATTGAAATTTTTTATTCAAAATGAGATGCACAAACCTCCTTATGCAAGACATTGTGGTTATAAAAAAATGATAACAACCCTTAGTAAATAGTTCTTTTGTCCTGGATTAAAAAGAGAGTTAATTGATTATCTATCTAAATGTTTGGAATGTCAACATGTTAAAGCTGAAGATAAACACCTAGCAGGTTTGTTAAAACCATTACCAATTCTTGCATGGAAATGGGAAGTCATATCTTTGTATTTCATCATACGTTTTCCAAGAACTCAAGGACAACATGATTCAATTATGGTTGTAGTAGATAAATTAAAAAAATATGCACATTTTATTCCTGTCAAATCGACTTACAAAGTGACTAATATGCAGAAATATTCCCAAAGGAGATATTTCGACTGCATGGGGTACCAAAGATGGTAATTTTTTATGGGGAGGTTAAATTTATAGTAAAATTTTGGAAATATTTGTTTGTAGGTTGAGAAGCCAAAATAAACTTCAGCACTAGTTATCACCCTGAAAACAGATAGACAGACAGAACATACAAATCAATTCATAGAAAATATGTTAAGAACTTACATTATGGAAAAACACATTTAGTGGGATTAATATTTGCATCTAGTGGAGTTTGAATACAATAGCGGATATCAAGCCTCATAAAAAATGATCCCATTTGAAATCCTATATGGGAAGAAGTGTACGACCCCAGTTAGTTGGGATATCCATGTAGATCGTCTCATAGTAGGACCTGAACTACTATAGAATGTTGATGTATTTGTAACTTCAGAATGTATTCACTTGTATATTTCATATATCGTATGTCATTGGTCCTCGATGTTCCTATTCGGAGAATCATTAATGTAATCAAGTCATGTAAATTCATAGAGGTTAACCCTCCTTGTTGATCAGGGGGAAAAGTCCCCACAGTTGTGGGGCACTAGGGTTATTAGATTCTCCTAGAGAAGTTGTCCCTAGTAAGTAATTTTCAAGTCGAAAACTAGTATAAATAGAGACTGAGCCTCTCTATTTGTAACACACACTCACCTAGATATAACGCATAGGTGAGAGAGGAGGAGCTCACACAAATGAGAGAGAGAGAACAACTGTTGGAGATCATCTTTCTATATTTAGGTTTTACTTCTACCATTGGTTCTCATTCTATCTCTAAGGAAGTTGCAGGGTTTTCTCCTTTATGGTTTCCCCGAGGAAAATCTTTGTGTCTATTGTCACTTGTGATTGATCATTCTGCATGTTATTCTCTCAGATAAGATCCTAAGATCATATTACTTAAATGATAAAAATATAACATGGTATCAGAGCTTACCTGAGAAGAAGACATTGTGCAGCTTTAGAATATAGGGCTTCTTACATTTTGGGTCTCTCTCCACAGATCATCAGCAAAAGGAGGCTAGGATAACTCTCCATTGAAGGGCGCATCTTTCTGTCAAAGGAGAATTTGATTCTGGGCATTTTCAGTCACTACTGCATGAAATTAGGGCATTTCATAGAAGACGAATTTTTTAGTGAGCCCAGCATAGGATTTTTCTCCTCAAAATAAAAAATTAGAGACCAAGATCTAAATTTTATTTTGGGTAAAACTCCAGGAAAGTCAAACCGTAATTTGACCCCAGACCAGAAAACCCTAAAATACTAAAACTAGTAGTTTTGTTACATTCGCTCTGTCTCGATATTGGAGAAGGCTCATAAGCCAAAAATTTTACAAAACAAATAAAAGTTCATTTTGAACACTGTGTAAAAAATTCAACCTTATATTATCTATATTCTAGGATATATCATTCCTCCAAATCAGGGTTCCAATGTCTTCCAGTATTCATCACTAAATAGGACACCTAGGGAAAATTTCTATATCTCAGGCTACGAAGGTCCAAATAAAATTTCGCAAGATCTTCTAGATATGGAATGGACTGTATTTTCTATGGTAAGAATTTCATACCTCGAAGGTGAAACAGTGGCACGTGGAAGTCTGTACAAGTTTTCTATGCTGAACAGTACTGAAATAAGTCACCTTGGGAAAAATCTCATAATTACCAATAGGTGAAACCAATTATGTTCAAACCTATGGTGTTGGAAAGAGGACAGATGAGGATAACTCAGGACGAAGTTTCAGACATAGAGGAGCAATACATTCGGATATATTGCAGAAACAATATCAATCAATTCTGTAAAAGAAATTGAAGAAAACTAGGGCATCAGATATTTTGTAGTTCTGATCACAGTTTTGGGAAAATGAGTATGTTACTTAGCTCACCTTCAGGAGGAAAATATTTCTATCCAATTGGATCTGAAATATTCCAATTTTTGAAAATTAGGGTTTCTCTAACAAACCCTAGATCAACCAGATCTGGAACCAGGACGGACACCTCAAATCGGTAAGATCTAATATTTTGCTATTTACATTTGAGGTTTTCATTTCAAAATGACCTATCACACCAACTTTATGACAATCTTGGTGAAGATGAAAACTTCTGAGCATGGAAGTATAAGTTTTCATGGTTTCTTGAAGAAAATGAATTGGACACCTACATAAGTGGAGAGGTTCCAATTCCAGAGGGAGATAACGGTAAAGCCTTACACAAGAAGAACTTGGTCAAGGCCAAGATGATCATTGTTGATTCAATCAAGGATCACCTTATACCACAAGTGTCTTCCCTAAAGACACCTACAGAGATGTTTGATTCCTTGAACAAGCTATTTTAAGGGAAGAACATAAATCGAAAGATGACTTTGAGAAACTAGTTGAAAAATGTAAAGATCCATAATGCAGAGACCATATAGTCATACTTTACAAGGGTCTCTCAAATCAAAGAACAACTCGAAGCATTGGATGAAGAAGTAGAGAATGCAAAAATTGTGATAACCACCTTGAATGGCCTCCCAGGATCATGGGATTCATTCATTTGAGGAATGTGTTCCAGAAGGAAGTGATTACCTTCAGCAAACTCTGGGAAGAGCACACACAAGATTAAGCTCAACTCATAATAAGAGAAAATAAGATGGGAGCAACTGAATATCTAGCTCTCATGATTCAAAGAAGATCCCTCAAGTGATGAGGAATATGAAGGACTCAATTCTTGAAGATCCTCTTATCCATGTTAGAATTTGGATAAGAAATGGTGTTGTTATGAATGAAGAACATGATGAATCCGAAAGAAGGAGTCTACCCATGAAACAAATAAAGATAAGTATTCAATTGTCATTGTTTGGTTATGCTTTTGTTTATATTCAGTTGATGTGTTATGCATGATATAATGTTTACATTAATGACAATATACTACTAATATGCATGTGATGGGTAAGTAGCTCATGGTGCTATACAACTCTCCATTGCTACTTATCTAGAATGAAACCNTCAATGATGCCATGGTAGAGATGGAAGGCATCTAGAAAATTTTCGTGAGATATGGATGAATGTTGTATTGGCTAAAATAGTTGCATGATTATATAATTATGCATACGAATTCACCATTATTAATATGCCTTATGAAATGTTTCTAACCATACAACTAATTCATGTGACTTGTAGGAAAGATTGTGTACAATCTCCTACAAGAAAAGAAGGATGAGACTTGTTCCGAAGAACAAGTGACGACAGTTCGAGAAATAATCCAAGATGAATAATAATATGATGATACTTTCAAAGAAAGAAAGAGGTATCAGACACAATGTAGTTATGTGACATTGTTGAGCGACATCATTGATGCAAAACCTCCAGCTATGAATAAATAGCCAGGAAGAAAGGGAAGGAGTGTACCAATTCAAGAAGAATGATGTCTAGGATGCGATATTAAGACCTTAAGGGAAGTCCATAGTGTCTTCCATATGGATCTATAAGATCCAACATGCAGTAGATTGCAACATCGTGGGATAGAAGGAAAGATTTGTAGCACGAGGCTTCTCACGGAAAGAAGGCATAGACTACAGAGAGACATTTGCAGCCACTGGAAGCTGAGACACATGACAGGAAGACTCATGTGCCCAAATTAAATAAGGCCTTGTATGAGCTCAAAATACACCCATGGGAAAACACATACATGAGGATCTTGAATATCACCTAGACTAATGAATATATTAACCTTTGCTACAAGGTTGAAGATGAAAGCCTATAGAGGATGACAATCTCACAAGTGGGTGTGAGAAGAAATTTTGAAAAGGGTCAAGATAGAGGATCTTGGTATATAGTGACCCTAGATGGATACATAGAATATTAGTAGCCGAGGAAGCTACTTGTCACCCCAGTACAGAATGTTTCAATACATAGAGTATGAAAGGCAGAGGGAGGATGATGCTCCACTTTAGAGGGAGTGACTACAGAATATCATGAGGTTCAACATGATACGACGAAATGGATAGCTTACTGATGGCTCTAGGATTTATTGAGAGTAAAGTAGATTCCAACCTTTCTTCAAGGTTGAAGATGGAAGACCAATGATGCTCCTATTATATGTCGATGACTTGTTCCTGACAGGGAAATAGGAACTCATTAAAGTTGAAATAAGGAGACTTGCTACTGAGTTTGAGATGAAGGACTTGGATATAATTAAATACCTTCTAGGCATGGAGGTGTGGAAGAATGTGTATGGAATCTCCATGGGACAAGGGAAGTATGCAGTAGAGATCCTGAAGAGGCTTGGGATGATGGACTGCAAGACCATGACCACACCTTGGGATGATGGACTGTAAGACCATGACCACACCATGACCACACCTAGGCCTCCCATGGTTAGATATAAGTGCTGAGCCTTTATAAAATGGTGGCAAGCTAGGCCTCCCATGGTTAGATATAAGTGTTTATCCTTTCTGACATGGTGGTGGTTTGGGCCTCCCATGGTCAGATATAAGTGTTGAGCCTTTTCGACATGGTGGCAGGTCGGGCCTCCCATGGTTGGATGTAAGTGCCAATCCTTTCTGACTTGGTGGTGGGCTGGGCCTCCCATGGTTAGATATAAGTGTTGATCCTTTCTAACATGGTGGCAGGCTGGGCCTCCCATGGTCAGATATAAGTGCCGATCCTTTCCGACATGGTGGCAAGCTGATCCTCCCATGGTCGAATGTAAGTGCCAAGACTTTTTGACATGGTGATAGGCCGGGCCTCCCATGGTCCGATGTAAGTGCCAATCCTTTTTGACATGGTGGTAGACTGGACCTCCCATGTTCATATGTGAGTGTTGGGACTTTCTGACATGGATGCTGGATGTGTTCCTCCCATGGTCAGATTTAAGTGTTGGACATGCCTTTCTGACATGGATGTTGGATGTGTTCCTCCCATGTTTAGATATAAGTGTTGGGCGGGCCTTTCTGACATGGATTTTGGATGTGTTCCTCCCATGGTCAGATATAAGTGCTGAAGAATATGAATACCTACATGGAGGCTAGGACTACAACTAGTATGAAAAAGGGTTGGATCTATAGAAATTCTTGTGACAAGTAGAATTGAGTGATATCACCATTTGATTGAGATAGCGAGAGCAATAATGATGATCCAGTGATGATCCATCTTTTATGATGATCCATATTTGATGATGATACAGTGACAAAGACTTGTGCTAATGAATTATGTAAAGAGAATACCTTCCTAGTTAAGAGGGAGTGTTGATGTATTCGTAACTTTGGAATGTATTCAATTGTATATTTCATATATTGTATTCCATTCATCCCCGATGTTACTATCGAGAGAATCATTAATGTAATCAAGTCATGTAAAATCATAGAGGTTAACCCTCCTTGTTGATCGAGGGGCAAAGTCTAGACTCTCCTAGAGAAGTCAGCCCTTGTAAGTAATTGTCAAGTTGGTAACTAGTATAAATAGAGAGTGAGCCTCTCTATTTGTAACACACACTCACCCAGCTATAGCACATAGGTGAGAGAGGAGGATTTCACACAAGTGAGAGAGAGAACAACTGTTGGAGATCATCTTTCTGTATTTAGGTTTTATTGCTGCCATTGGTGCTCATTGTGTCTCTAAGGAAGTTGTGGGGTTTTCTCCTTTATGGTTTCCCTAAGGAAAATATGTGTGTCTATTGTCTCTTGTGATTGATTGTTGGGCATTTTATTCACTTAGATAAGATCCTAAGATCATATTGCTTAAATGATAAAAATCTAGCATAAATCATAGGAACAAATTGTTCAAAATGTACAGAAGAAATTGAAAGTGGCACAAGATCACCAAAAGAGTTATGCTAACTTGAAAATACAACATAAATAGTTTTCTGTTGGAGACCACATATAACTTTGAGTCAAGCCCAAAAAGAGCTCCGTCAAATTGGGAAGTTGTACCAAATTGGCTCCGTGGTTTTGTAGACCCTTTCAAAACTTGGAAAGAATTGGATCGTGGCGTACAAAATTGCGCTTTCGACACATTTAAGAATTCATAATGTTTTTTTTATGTTCTTTTATTAAAGAAATATATTTATGGTTCCACTCATATCATTGAATCGAATGTGATTCAGATGGAACCAAAAGGCAAGTTTCCAGTGGAACCTTTCGCATTCTGGACATGAAAGAAACAATGCTTTGGGACAGAGTCATCACTCGGATAAAGGTGCAATGGAAGCACTTTATCCCCGAGGAAGCAACTTGGGAATTTGAAGAAGATATGTGAAGAAAGTACCCAAAATTGCTTCCATAACCAAAGGAGGAAGAATAAAAACGCTGGGGATAGTGTTTGTAATAAGGGGGCGAGGATGTAACATCCCCCAAGAAATAAACATTATTTAGTAATTATGATTTTATTTTGAGTTATTATTTTAAATAAAATTGGCTGGATCTGAAATTTGTTAATAGGTCCTTGGAGGATAGATGTAATAAAAAAATATGGTTGAATAAAATTATGATTGAAGGAGGACAACCACGTTGAATGAGGAAGTTATGCATGCAAGAGTGGGGGCCAAGGAAGAGTTAACCTCATGGATAATGAAACAAGTGTCAAGAGTGCAATTATGGCACTAGACACACCCTGGAAATCAGGGATTTGTTAACTACAAAAATTCCATGAGGAATTGGCTGCTTGTAGAAAATACCTAGGCAAAATAAACTATAAAAAGGAAGCATATGAGGGAGGTAGGATGCTGCTTAGTATGCGGGATCACTCTGTGTTAGGAAATCCATTCAATCCTTGTTGTGTGGGCACTCTGGTGTTAGGAAAGTTATTTCTCACTTATTGACTGAGATCTATGTCTGAGGTTGACTATCACCACTCATGGCATGCATAATTTAGCTCGGGGGTGATTAAGGGCAGAGAGAAAGTTGTTCCTAATATACGATTGGCTGGAACGTGGTTGTTCCTACCAAATTCTGGATCATGGTATTTCCAGGTTCAATTAAAGTATTATATTATGCAAACTGTTTATTTCTTTAAATGTATATGTATGTCATTGACAGGAATGTATCTATATAATTTTTAGGTTTCTAGATGAATGCTTTAAATGAATGGTATATCTTGTTTTGATAGAATCCAAGTTAAGGGTTGTGATAATCCTAATACATGGAATCAATTCTTTTATTTCAAATCATTTCAGGATAGAAATATGTCTAATTAGGATTCCTGTTGGTTTAAGTAGTCATATAGGCATATTAGCATTGTTCTATTATCAATGATTATTTTTGAAAAGATTTACTGGTTATAATGCAAATTCTTAAGTATTCTTTTTACATGTAAGAATCAATGCATCCTCTGTAGTATTCTATAGGTTGCATCTGAATAAGAATAAATCCCAACTAGTCTGGTATAGTCTCGTTCACCATCTTAAGGGTTATTGTCAGTTTGATTTAAGGGGAAGCTAAGATCTACAGAAAAGAACTTCCATGTTAATGAGTGTATCTTCCAGATCTTAATTAATGCAACCAATCATACATAAAGATATGAACAGACTCATCATATCGGAATCAGGTTCAAAGGATACGCTACCTATATCCATTGTAGTCTCTGAATCTTGTTAGTTCCATTAAATGATTAAAGTATTTTGTTTTACCAAAATCTTGTAATTGAGCTTACGACTCTCATGGTGAAATAACAATTAAACCTTATCGAATAGTACTCTACCTGTTAACAACCACAAATCAAGGTAATTGAAGTAAATCCAATTTATGGTGAAGCCATCACTAAATCTTCTAAGAATTGTTTCCAGATCGTATTAGCTAAACATACGGGATTATACCCAGGAAAAAGTGTATTTTAATACTAAAGAATTCCTTTTGAAAGGATCTAGATATCCCTATAAGAATCGAATCTTACCAGTAAACATCTAAGTGCAAAAGACGGTTGCAGAAGCTTTTTCCTACAAGTTTTAAGTCAACCCGTAATCTGTAATTGCATAAGGCTTTTCAGAAACGTTTTAAGTCAACCCACAACCCGCAATACACAATATGGAAGGGTTTCTGTGGAAGGTTTTTCATAAAAATTCTTAATTCAACCCGCAACCCACAATCCGCAATTGCGGAAGGGTTTTTGCAAAAGTTTTTTTGGAAAAGTTTTAAGTCAAACCGCAACCCGCAATCCACAATTGTAAAAGGGTAATTGCGGATATTTTTTCAATAAATAATTTTAAGTCAACCCGCAATCTGCAATTGCAAAAGGCTTACCTATGGATTTATCATTGCAGAAAGGTAAATTTCGGAAGGATCCTTGCAGAAGGAACAATGCAGAATGCTCATTGTAGAGATGTCAATAAAGTTAGAATTTTAGGACTAAATATATAATTGATTCAAAACCAATAATTCCAAAGCTGAATTCGAAGATTAAAGAACAAGATTTTTGATTATAAAACATCACCTATAAGATGCAGAACACTTGAGGACATTGTCCCTTAACAAACTGATGTCTCTAGCAGCATGTAGGGACTTGTATGATGTGTCTTATGTATATATAATATGTCAGAAAATAAAATTGAAGGATATTTGAGGTGTGAATTTGGGAATTTTTACATCAAGAATGTGGGAAACCACAAATTCATTCAAAATTTTACATTAAGCACACTACAGAAAAATAAATACCTGACCTCAAAGTGTGAGACCTAAAGAAAAATCATGTATTGTGCTATAGAAATAAACTTATTCTTCACTGCATTCGATCCAAAGAGCTATAGAGTGTATCTGAAGTGACTTTCAAACTTTTAAGAAATACTTCATTGTTTTCTTACAATGTTTACACAAAATTAACATGCATATGAAACCATGTCTGCTCCAATAAATTCATATTAAAATAAGGTTCTAATACCATGTTATAAACTAGGATAAATAATAATCACAACAATTATAAAAGAAAGACACCAAGTTTATACTAGAGAAACCCAATACACATCTATTTCAACCAATTATTCCATTACATTATTTTACAATGCATTGCATTGGCTATACATGGGAAATCATGGCCACTCAAGATTTTTACATTAGTCATGCAAGCCTTTAAGAATGCATTATTAGACCCCTTTATATAATGATTCTATTTTTAACATAACTATTTCATTAATTACATAATAATAGACCACCTTATAACTATCATATTAAAAACTAGCCATAATGGCATTTCATCAATGACACTTAATATCGACAAAGACGACCAATTAAAAATCGCATGTCAAATGTTACATATAACACTTATGTAAAGGACAACAAACATAAATGGTGACATCCTACATTTACATTTACCTTGGTGTTTCACTCTAACTTATCTTAAATATGATACTTGCAAAATAATAAATATTTAGAAGAGATTACACAATGCAAACAACCTTGAAAAGGCAATGCTTGGGGAATCAATTTCAAGATATTGTACCTAATCTTTTTACCTTTACCTTTCACACTTTGACGACACCTTCCTACCTCAAATTGTGACATTTTGGAAACCACGAGTTGCACAAAGAAGGTGATCATTACTTTTTATATATATATATATATATATATATATATATATATATATACGCGCGAAGAGAACAAATGTGTACTCTATTATCTTCTTCACGATCTTTATTAGTCCCTACCTTCAAGCCAGCAAGGACTCAAGGACTAGGCTTGCCACAGTTTCATTTATTTTGCACAATGATAAAAAAATATATATTTTAAATATTTATTCTAAGTTTTTAATTAAAAATATACAACAATATTTCCTCTACCAATCATCTCTTACAAAAGGATCCTTTATTAGTCCCTACCTTCATGTGGGCACGGACTTTATGACTACGCTTGCGGTCGTTTCATTTATTCTCCATGAAGATAAAAAAAAAAGTATATTTTAAATATTTATTCTAAGTTTTTAATTAAAAATATGCAACAATATTTTGTCCATCAATCAACAACTTAGACCTCTTATTTGGCCTCATATCCAAGAAAGAGGGCATTTTTCCATAAGAATCTTATGAAATATTAATATGCATTTTTCTCTTATGTGACTTCATATAAACAAAAGGGTAATTTTCCATAAAAATCTTGTGAAATATTACTATGCATTCTTCCATTTTTATTTTTCTTGTATCCTTTAGAAGTAATGCTATCCCTAATGTTAGCATTAGTTCCTAGCTTTAAATGTTTAATGTTCATACTAGTGCCCCCTTATACCACCTCCCATCACCCACATCTTCCACTTATTGCAACAAATGGTTTACTCTTTCGATGAAGCAACCAAGAACCTTTCATGCTTCAGTCCATCCATCCTGAAGGTCTGTTCACGCTATCCCAAGACATTCACACAAGGTTTAAGTTTAGCTACCTCTTATGGCTATGTTGACACTGTTCTTTTTGCAAGGTTTTACAAAGTCTCTAGCGATGGAAGTTTGCAAATTAAGCTTTATATCAGTGTCTGTAAAAAGTAAAATTGATCAAAGAAACTAGAGGATACAACAAATATTAATAGCCATGAAGTTGGGTGCATTTGTCATTTCAACAAATTTAACATGAACTTTGAAAACAGAAGAGGAATGGGTAGAAGCAGACCTGAGCTTCCTAATTACATTGCCTAGGGTAATCAAGATGAGATCAATTTGGCGACCTTCCTTCAATATAAATCCTACTGAAAGAGTTATGTTGGATTCATTTATTGAACTAGTACATACAACAAAACGTTGATAAATAGAAAAATTGTTTGCATGCCAAACTCACAGCTAAAGAGCTCAAAGTGTTGTATTTTGGTCATGTTTATCGAACAGAGCTAAATGTGGCACCTAATTGATAGGATTGAGGAATGTGCATGGACTAAGTGTTTGTATTTTTAGGTCGATATAATTTTTGAGATTTGGGGTGCACTATGACTTATGCTTTTTCATCTATGGACAAGGATGAGACAAGTGTAGTGTCGAGATTGATAAAAAAGAATGGGTAGTTGATGTCATGGATAACTAGTTGATGAATGGATAATTGGTAGCCATAAATGGACATCCATTTATGAATGTGACATAATACATATATATAATTTTAAGAATGTCAATGACACCATGTAGCTAGATATAGATAAAGCACAAAAACCCCAACAACAAATTAGCTAGCTCCCAAGCTATTATTTCCTATTTCTACATTTTACAATGGTCCAAGATGACCTCCAAATCCGCCACCTCCTATGCCCACTACTGGAATATATAAACGACTGTCTGTTTATATGAATCTAAATAAATAAATACATGAGACAATTTCAAGCTGATATGTCTATTTATCCATTAGCTAATTTGCAAGGGAGACCAACTTTGATAGCCCTCGTTAGAATAAAGTTCAGGACTGTGCTATACATGATCGGATTACAAAATTCCTAAAGGAATTCAAGTAAAATTATAAAAGAATTAACATATGAAATTCCTGACATGCATGAATAGTTTTTTGGTTGTGTTGATTTTTCTTTATTGTATCGAACAGATATTGGAACATGATGCAATAATGTGGAAGAAAGTTTAATCAATCTTTGCATTTTATTGCACCGAGAGGCGCTCTACAGCCCAGTATGGGGGAGATCTTGTAATGTAACGTTCCTCATGTAAATGACGGCTATAAATTTTGAGGGAGATGTTGTAACGTTATGTAACGTTCCTCATGTAAATGTCGGCTATAAATATTTACTTCTATTTACTTATTATTTCCGATTATGAGGTAGATGTTGTAAAGTTATGTGAGGTTCCTCATGTAAATGTCGGCTATAAATATTTACTTCTATTGAATTTTGATTTTAGATTATGAGGGATATGTTGTAACTTTATGTAACATTCCTCATGTAAATGTAGGCTATAAATATTTACTTCTATTTACTTATGATGTATATTTAATTAAAAGTAAATATTTTTTTCAGGCCCATTAAAATTAAAATTAAAACCTATGGAACAGATCTTGTAAAATTGTGTAAAGTATGTAATACCACTGATCAAAGAGAGATCAAATAAGAGTTAAGATTGACTAAGAAAATTTTATATTCACCCATGGGATGTCGCCATCCTCCATGTTGATGATATAACTGTCTCACAAATTGCAATGGCTGCCCACTTTCTCGATATGAATCTTTCTCATACAGTTGCCAACTCAATTGATGGTGTAAACAATTGTCTATTGCTAATGGTGGTTGACATAAAATAAACAATATTAATGTAGTTAAAGCACAACTAAATTGTCCTTACAACATTATTAAAATTTACACACAAATTTCACATTGCATAGTGCAGGCATGGTGAGTCGTTATAAAGTCAGCCTACTTCTTTCTTTTGGGCTTCACGAAATGTCTTGGAATCTTGCTGATCACTTTGTCAAAGAAGGTACTATAATGTTTCTGCATTTCCTCACCTGCCCCGATGGCAATCAAATCCATCCTATCTTGGTATTTAATGTAAAGGATTGGCACCGTGTGACCAGCAACAAACACTGTCACAAAAACCCAATCAACAACAATTGAATATTACTCACATGTTTGTTGGTTGTTGCTCATCCAAATCAAGCAGAGGCTGAATTGAATTTTCTTACCCAAGTAAACCAGAGTGGAAAAATTACACCAACTGCTGACGACGGCGGAATTGAATTTTTTAAATCAATGTTTTCTATAAAATTGTCTTAATATTTGGCCTAAAAAAATTAAGGAAAAACCAAGTAAAACGTTTTAAATCAACACTTCTCTAAAAACAAAATTAAGAAAAAAATGGAGGCATGCTATTTCGAGATTTTAATTAAGGCAAATCCAACATGTTTAAGATTATAATTCAGGCAAATTAAATGTAAATCAGGCAAAGAAAAAGATATTACCGGCATTTATCATGGTGGAGATACCACCCAGTGAGCAAATTTCCAAAGGAACAATCGCCTCCTTAAAAAAAAGATAAATTTATCTTTACTAATTATGGTAAAGATAAACGCTAGCCCTAAAATAATTAATTTGCATTTCTTTTATAATTATACTGAGTTTCATAGTTTTCTGAATATTGAATTACTATTTACTAAATAGTGTTTTACTCTCATTTTAGCTTTAGCTTTATCATAATTAATTATCTTTGAGCTAACTTAACTTAGTTATTTTAACTTATATCATCAATTTAACTTAGCTAAGTATTTATTCCTACCGAGTTCATCCCTATAAAAATTACAAATTTCCAAATTATTAATCCAAGCAATTTAATATACCTAAACTTTTTAACTATGAAATCAACTCATTGGCTTAGTCATATATATATATATATATATATATATATATAT
>LPNX011006647.1:1769689-1807176 GCA_001517045.1 Pseudotsuga menziesii
TCTATTAAAGAATGTCGGCTTTATGTCACACAACCAATGAACACCAGGAATCACATCACACATTGCTCGATCTTTAATGTTATAATCTCAATATGGACTTCTTGTTCCGGAAGGTGTTTACATGTTACACTTAGTGTTTGGTCTTGTTTCTTTATGTATTTTCTTGATGGGGTTTCTCACAAATATTCCACACTATTTTTCTCAAGGAAGAGGTAAACCTTAAATTCGTTCAATTCACTTATTCCTTGTGCATGGGTGGGTCTGAAAATTCAAGATTGCAAGTAGTCTCAAATGTTAAGTGGTAGCCAATACCTTTCCTTATTGTTGATTTTGTTTTCTTTTTATCATACCTTTCCTTATTGTTGATTTTGTTTTCTTTTTATCAATGACTCCCTTATCATCCTCATTATGTACCTTTCTCTTCCTCTTATTGTTTTGCATGGTGTTTTCTTTGTGTCTCATTTAGTGTTTGGTCTTCATGCATTGTGGCTTGTCTCGACAACCCCATATTTTTTGTAGGTATAAGGACGGAGGCCTTGAAATATTCCATGCCACTGGTCTCATGGAAGTGGGAAAGTCCAAATTCATCCAAGTCCCCATCACTTATTCCTTGAGCATTGGCGGGCTTGCAATTCATCAAAAAAATGTAAATGGTGACCAATACTTCTTCTTATTTCTCAATTTTGTTATATTTTTACCAAGTGCTCCCTTCTAATTTCATTGCTTCATCCTTGTTTTTAACCTTCATCTCTCTCTTCTCATTCCACATGGTGTTTGCCTTGTGTTTTATTTAGTTTTTGGTCTTATTGACTTCTGGATTGTTTCAAAAACCCTGTATTTTGGAAGGTGTTGTATGGAGGCACGCATAAGTATTCCATGACACTTGTCACATGGAAATGGAAAAAAACAAATTTATTCAAGGTATTCTCACTTATTCCATGTGCATAGGCAAGCTTGCCAATTTGGGATTGAAAGTCATCACAAAAGAATTAAGTAGTGACCAAGGAATCTCCTTATTTTTAAATTGTGTTGTATTTTTTGTTAAGTTCTCCTTTGTGGCTTCACTTCCTCCATGATGTTGGTTTCCTCCATATTTATTTTCTTGTTCCACATTGTAGTGTCCCCATCCATCATTTTGATGGATGCACGAAGTAGTTGTGAATTTCATGTTTCTAAATTTTTCCCCATGGTTCATTAGTTGTAATCGCAACTTATCTCAACAACTAATGGGAAACATAAATTAAGAAATGCAAGCACATGTGCATGAGTTTAAAACACATTTGAATTAAAACTATACTTCACCCACACATCATGCATGAAGAATCATATTCATAATGGGAAGTAAATACAATTATTGTACATTCATACAAAAAAAATACTTATCTTTTAATAGGAGACGATCCAAGAAACTGGTTGTGCAAGAAAAAATTTTCACCCAACCATAGGTATTAGTTGTAGATACCACCCCAAATATAGGCTATGAGGCCATCGAGGTGTAGGAAACACCTATAGGATTCTCTCTCTCATCCCAAAACAAATTTCTTAATCGTTAGCCAATATTTTCAGCATTGACAACTACATGCATCTTATCCATCCATCCCAACCACTAAAATCTTTTCCAGTACTACACCATGCAAAACAAGGAATGTCTACTCCTTTGCTCAACAATCCCTCTGAGTACCTAACCCTTGTAGTTCTCTTTAGTGTGTGCAGAAATACTCCAACCTGTTGTATGCTTTTAGAGAACCTCATGTAACATCAATTCATGGATTATCATGCACACAAGAGTACGAAATACACAGTCGATAAGGTTTCCTATATTTTCTATCGTCTATGTCACATACATCTTTCCTCTTCATTCTATTGTCTACAATTTCCTCTTCACAAATGCTATTTTTTGGTTAATTTCATGGTTTGATAATTGGCTATCGAGAAAAAACCATGAATGCTACGTCGCGTATGAATTATGCATGGAGAACGAGTTAGAATCCAAACAAGATGAGATGATTGGTTAAAAAGACAACTTGCATTGCTTATGATCATAGAAGTAAGGAATATTTACATTATCATAAGAGTATATTCATCCCATGCTTCCATAACTACATGAGAAGACATTCCCACCAACCTCACACATGCATTCATTGATTTATTTAATAAGTCAAAATAGGTAAATGATTCATTTAAGGCACATGGAAGCAAATGGACAGGTTCTAAGGATGACACCTGGAAAAAGAGGATTTAATATCTCACATAGGCCCCCTTTTCTCTTCCCCTCTAGTGGAATCATAACTCCTCCAGTTCTCTTTACACAACCATGTTGGACCATTTTATTATTTACCAATATAATATTTACATATCTTTTGAGTCACCAAGAAAATGTAATAACTTTGTCCATGTTAAAATATTTACTTATACACACTGAACCATTCACTAGTTGGGCCTTGGCCTTGAGGTTCGCACTAGGAATCCATACTAGAATATTTACATAATATTACATAATCTGATTTAGGACATTCCAAAGATCAAATTTTGGGTATGACAGTCTTCTCCCCATTGGATTTACATTGTCCTTTGTGTTTCCCCAAAATCATTACAAAAATGGATATGTCTCTTTGATTGAATCCTCAAATTCCTAGGTAGCCTCATTTGGACCAAAGTGCTTCAATTGTATATTCACCTATCCAATGGATTGGTTCCAGAGCAATGTTACTTTCTTATCAAGGATGCACAGTGGATTTGTCTAGAACTCTTCCTTGAGTTACACCCAAATCACATCTCAACCATTCACATGGTTAAGATCATGCACATATTTCTTAAGTAGTGAAAACTGAAAAAAAATCATGAACTTTATTATTAGTAGGAAATGCAATTCTGTATGCAACTAACTCTAACCTCTCAAGCACTTCAAATGGCCCAAGGATCAAAGAACTCTTCCTTAGCCTCACTTCAAGTAAACATGATCCCCAACATTGAATACCCTCTGCACTATATTCTTGTTTGCACAACTTTTCTATATATCTTGGGCCACCTTCAAATTCCGTCTAATCATTGCAATTTCTTGTTTCATTTCCTTCAATATATTTTGGCCCAAACAAAATTCTTCTTACTTGGTTATCCCAACTCATAGGTTCCCTACATATTTTTCCATACAAAGATTCAAATGGTCTCATTCTCAATGATGCTTGATTCCCATTGTTATATGAAAATCCTACCAATGTAGATACTATTCCCACTTTGATGGTTTATCCATCACATACATGCAAAGAATATATTCAATCCCCTTATTTACTCTTTTTTTTTCCCATATGTTTGTGGATGATAGGTGGTACTACAATTCAGTTGTGTACCCAAATATGAATTTTTTTATCAACGTTTGGATGTAAAATTTTCTATCTTGGTCAAATACAATTGATTTGGGTAAACCATGCAATTTGAATATTTATTTCATGAATATTCTTGATATCTTATCATCCTTGTTAGTATATTTAACAAGAATAAAATATGTTGCCTTGGATAATTATCCAAAAAAATCACAATGGAATAGTGCTTCCTTAAAGTAGTTGGTAACCCGATCATAAAATCCACAATTACCACTTCTCATTTCCATTTTTGAATTAGAAAAGGTCACAATAAACCTATTGGGTGTTGATGTTTAGTCTTTACTTTCTAGCATTTCATACATCTAGAATATACTTAATAACATCCTTCTTCAATCCTGGCCAAAAATATTGATTCCTTCCTATATTAATTATTATATAGCATCCTAGATGTACAAAATATGGCATTTTATGGATTTCATCCATAAAATAATTCTCAAATATACAACATTAGGAATAAACATTCTATTGTCATAAGTAAGAAGTCTATGTTCCTCCAAATGATAACCTTCATACCTATTTTCTAAATTATGTGATTGTAGTTTATCTTTTACTTCCATGAAGTGTTCAATTTCATAAAGGGAATTTACAATCCTTTGCCTTAAATATGTTTGGAAATTATTAATGGTTTCTACATGCATTACACGCATGTTTTTTAAGTGCATTAGTCACTTTATTTTATTTCCCTTTTTATGTGTTTGATTTCAAAACCAAATTCACATAAAAAATCATCCATCTAGCTTGCCTTGCATGCAATGTTGGCAGCTCAAACAAATATTTTATACCACAATAATCAGTTATGACCTCAAATTTCTTTCCCATCAAATAGAGCTTCCACATTTTCAAAGCATGCAGTATGGAATCAATCTCTTTTCATGTTCCTTTAGATTACTTTCCTCATAACATATCACATTTTTTCATTAGATTCCTTCACTCATAACATATCACATTATTGCATTTCATGAGAACTCTCCCATTTCTTACATGCATCATTGCACATTACACCTTCTCTAGATTTGTAATTATCATAATGGGAGCACTAGAAAGAAGTTTTTTCAATAGCTAGAATCTTTACTCACATTCTTGTTTCCACGCAAATTTTATTTTGCAAATAAGTAATGGGATGTGAAACCTTAGAGAATCCTTCAGTGAACGCCCTATGATAATCAACAAGACCCATAAAAGATCTCACATCTGTCACATTCTTTGGGGTTAGACAATTCATAATGGCCTCATTTTTTTTAATCCAAATATATTCCTTCCTCTGAAATAATGTGACTCAAATAATTACTTTTCTTTTGATAAAATTCACATTTTTTTAACTTTGCATACAAATTATGTTCTCTTAGCACTTGAAAAACCATTCTCAAATGTTCTTTATGCTACTCATTGTTCTTAGAATAAATAAGAATATCATTCACAAAACTAGCTCAAACTTATCCAAGTACTTGCAAAAAATACTATAGATCAGACACATGAACGTAGTTAGTGCATTCGTGAGACAAATAAAGGTACTTGTTCTTCACTATAACCTTATTTATATGACTATAATAAATGCTCAACTTAAGAGTTCCATTCTTCTTTTTCTCGAATAACATTGGTTCTCCCATTGGAGATACACTTAGCTAAGTGTATTTATTTTCCAACAACTGTTGCAATTGCACTTTCATCTATAACAATTATAGCGTAGTCATTTTATAAGGTGTATTGGAGACTAGTGTATCTCTTGGCACAAGGTCAATTGTGAAATCAATATCCCTATTTGGAGGGAACCCTAACTCTTCATGATGGAACAAATCACTTTATCTTTGTAATAATTGATAGTCCTCCTACTCTGTTGGGGCGCGCACCCTAATGGTCCTTAAGGTGGGTAACTCCGCGGAGTTATGGGAGTTTGTAAGCGGAGTTACGACTCAAAATAGTCTTAGGGGTGTCGGGGTTGAGTAAAAACCTCCTTTTGTAATAAACCCATGGTTTAAGTCCAGGGTTTAGGGTTCGGGGTGCCCATGGTTTAAGCCCATGGTTTTGTAATAAGTGCACTATAAATAAGCACTCTTGTAAAGAAGTCAGTTTAGGCTTTTGATGTAAGATGAATTGATGCAAAGCTAAGGATTGTTTTGTAAGAAGGTTAAGTCCCAGCTGTGTGCGTGGATGACCTCTGCAGCTGTGTGCGCAAAGGGTTTTGGGTGATAAAGGAAATCTGCATCTGTGTGCGCAGAGGCTTGCAGCTATGTGCGTGGCTTTAAGGACTTGAAGGGATCTGCAGCTGAGTGCGCAGATCAGAACTGTGGTTTTTGTAAAAAGTTGAATAAAACACAGTTCTGTGGATGTAACCCCTAAACTGGGGGTGAACCACGTTATATCGTGTGTTGTGGTTTTTGTTGTGTTGTTGTTATGTTCTTTTATGCATTGATAAATATATATCTGATAAGTAAGATCACTGCTAAATACTAACTTCGGTGGAATTCCTAGTAAAGGATTAAGAAAGGCACTGTTTGTTTATCTAACCACGAAGCTAAATAAGTAACTATTAAAGCTCTACATTTTATGATTATAACTGTTAAAAGCTAAGGTACAGTAATATCCCTCTTCTGCTTGCAGAAACCTGATTCTACGACACCCCATAGCTATTTCGGGTGAGACTGCAACTTGTTCGTAGGTTGTTGCTGAAAGGGCCAACACTGTGGATCTTTTGTTGGTGCGAAGTTAATGGTATAAAGCCCGAGTCTGCCCTATAGCCCAACAAATTGGTTCCGTTGCCAGTTGAACTCAGTATCTGCTCAAGAGGGGTTTACGTCGTACCTCGAGGGCTATGTTCTAGAGACCCCCTGTGAAAGAAATTGGTGATTGGCTTGATGAGACTTATCTGAAATTCGCTGAGCAAGAGAACAAAGATCCACGTCGTAGTGCAAACGACTTTTTACAAAGGTATGTTTTCTGTGATGTTTATGAAATTTTCTTTAGTAGTATCCACATAGAGTTGCACCAGTGGTTATCCAGGTTAACAGAGAGAAGGACGAACTTCCAAGAACGTCAGTTTCCTGATTGGACCCCCGCAAGAATTAACATACTGAAAAGGGTGAACAACGAGATATCCCGCGCTGTTGATTTCTAGACAACGCGAACCCTTGAAGCATTTGTGATGGAGTTCACCATCGACACGAGTACTTCCTTTAGTGAAGCCGAGCGGCAGTTTTTCAAAGGACCAAGGGGTAAGTTTTTGAATTCATTTAGTTTGAGAATTAAAATGCTATTAGCTGAAAAAGGTATATTTCTCATTGAATCAGACTGTCACAATTTAGTATTACTAATCTATGTTTGCAAGTGAAAATACCTTCGACGAGCAAAGTGGTTTGCTGCGAAGTGGAAAAAGGTACAAGAGATATTTTGGATCTTATTCCCAGGGTCAGCATACCGAGTATTCCCCTGTCAATCCCACAGATTCAGAACCCGAAGAAACCCTCCGGTAACCCCGCAGCGCAGACATGTTATCCCTGAGAACCCGTCGCAGTCTGAAAGTAACCCTAGCTCGAGTGTTCCTGTCGCAGGTCAGTCTACCCCAGTAAGTTCCCCCTCACCTACTTCCAGTCCCCCTCCAACCCCCCCTAAATCCACTATGGCCCACATGCATGATGATATTAAGCTCCCTGTTTTCAAAGGAACTGGATCAGAGGATCCAGAACAGTTCTGGTTTTTATGTGAAGCAGTGTGTATTGCTAAGAGCATTACAGATCAAGATACAAAAAGAGCACAGCTAGTTACTTCTTTCAAAGACCGTGCTCTGACCTGGTTCATGAAGTTTTCCAGCACTCAGAACCATGTCTTGGCTGATATAAAAGCAGCAATGATAAAGGAATTTAAGAATCCGAAGTCAGAGTCGCAGTGTATCACTGAATTGAAAGAGATTCATCAGAGGCACGATGAATCAGTGTGGGACTTTGATCAGAGGTTCAAAGTTCTGCTAGACCAAGTTAGTTTCACCATTGGACCTGCGCAGCACAAGGAATGGTTCATTGCAGCATTGCTACCGCATATCAGAACTCCACTCATGCAACAGAAGGTTGCTGACTAGCAGGAGGCTCTGGAAATCGCGATGAAGCTTGAAACCGATCCTGTCGAAGACAATTTTGGTATCGCTCAAATCCAAGCGCAATTGGAAGTAATGGATCTGGAGCTTCGCGATATGAAGAAAGGAAAAATCGGTCGCGAAGAGGTTTGGTGCACACAATGTCGGACATAAGGTCACGACAAGGAACAATGTCATGTGGTAAGAAATTACCTGAATACTGGTGCGCCAAACCCGTTCAACCCTATTGTTCTATATTGTGAGATCTGTCAGACAACTGGCCAGCATCGACCTGAGAATTGCTATCTGCTACAGAGGTATGTGCAAGTCCACAAGAATCCCTACTACAAGTTCTGTAAGTCCGTAGGACATAATGAAGATGAGTGTCACAGTTATGACCTCATGAGAGAGCGCACCTATGACGCCTATCGGGTACAAAATGAGGGACAGAGCAATGATGGCTATGGCTACACTGGTGGTGCATCAGGTAGAGATGCTTTTGGAGGTCGTGGGCGAGGTGGTATGGCCGGAAGAGGAAGAGGCTAGGTTGTGTGTTACAACTGTAACCAGTCCGGGCATCTAGCAAGATACTGCCGGAACCCAACTACGACATGTCGGTATTGCCGAGCAGTAGATCATGTGATCGAGCAGTGCCCGCAGTTGATAGCTAATATTTAGGAAAGAAACAGTGCCCCTACTCAGAATATTCAGATGATTTCCATCGATCAAAGACTTGCCCTAGCCATTAATGTTGTTACCCGAAGTGGCGCTACGATGGAAGTATAGAATAAGGAGCAACAGCCTGACAAGGCTTGGGTTCGTAAGGCCCCAGTGAAAGTCCCAGCCTTTGATATCGAAAGAGAAAAAGAGACATTCATGGAATCCAAGAGAGATTTTGCTACTCCTAGCACATCAGTAGCACCTGCACAACAACATCAGCAGCAGTCGCAGATGCAAGAAGCTTCGACAGACAAAGTAAGTTCACTGTCCTCCTTTTTACAGAGTTGTCTGAAGCTCTTGAGAAATCAGAATGGTTTAAGTGAGTTGCAGAAAGTTATTGCTTCCTGTGAACCTCAGTAAAGTCCTGGTCAGGAAAAAGCTATTAATAGAGTCAGGAGAACTGGCAGGGAAATGAGATTGAATGCTCAGATAGGAGAGTATGATATGACTGATGTTATCTTGGACCTAGGATCAGAGGTAAATGTCTTAACTAAGAAAACCTGGGAACAAATGGGAAAACCTACCCTTAATTGGTCCCCTATATAGTTGAGATTATCCAATCAGCAGAAGATTGTGCCCCTAGGACGATTCCCTAATGTTCCAGTAGATATTGATGGCATCTGTACTGTAGCAGACTTCGAAGTTATTGAGCTCATTGACGAAAGCAACCTCTATCCAGCATTGCTAGGTATTGCATGGGCATTAGATAATGATGTAGTCATTAACCTTAAGAAGAGACAGATGAATTTCGAAGGGAAAGGACTGAGAGTCATAGTCCCATTGGATACTTCTCAAGGAGAGAGATACACAGAGCCAGTAAGAGATGAAGACCATGATGTTTTGGACCACATCTATAATATCACAGCTAAGGAAGAAGATTATGTTGATCCTACTGCCGAAGGTATCATGGATTGGTAGTGTGACAGCTCCTGCATGACGGATTCATATGATGGGTTAGAAAACTGGCAGAACAGACTTTATGAGTTGCATGGACATAGATGTGCCATAATTACCAAGTCTCTCAGATGGCTTGGCTCACAGACAAGAACCTTACCTGTTTTTGATGGTTTGACAGACCCAGAACAGTTTATTGTGCAATTTTTAGAGCAGGTACCAGATTCACAGAAAATGGAGACTCTGGATTTAGCATTCAGAGCCACAGCAGCCAGATGGTGGAATGGTCACAAAAAGTACATTCATAGTTGGGAAGCATGCCAGAAGTCTCTTTACCTAAGATTTAGGGACCAACCTCAGGAGGTGCGAAGCAGGTTTAATGGTAAGACTAGTCCTCAGGTACATTTGGAGCAATGCTACAAGGCATGGAAGCATGTACCTCGTGAAGAATGGGTACATAGGTTTTTGCACACCCTGGAACCTATAGCAAAGAACTGGTATGCAGAGGTCGAGCTTCGCCGCGGTACTGTAAGTTGGGATTGTCTTGTTGATAGTTTTGTGCTGACATTTTCTATTAATGAGGTTTCTCCTACTTTGTACGCGGTTGTTAGGTTGATCCATACTAAAGTATTTGATGATCAAGAAATAGCAGAATACCAACCTGATTGGAAGGCACAGGAAGCCAATGCAGTAGAATGTTATAACCTCACAATTGACGAGGATGACAATCCGCGTAACATTAACATTCCTGAGTCAGAAGGACACTGCGAAGTACATGGACCAGCAATTGAGGCACTTGAAGTGACTCAACCCCTGAAGACGCGGACCGTAAACATTGGGTCAGAAGAAAACCCTAAGTATGCTACCATTGGAGATTATTCGAATGATGAAATGGTAAGCAAGGTGACCCAACTTCTCCATGAATATCAGGATCTATTTCCGACGAAGTTCTCAGAGATGAAAGATATCCTTGGTGATATAGGAGTGATAAAGATCCCTTTGAAACCTGATGCGAAGCCTATGAAATAGCGCCCTTATAGGCTGAACCCTAAGTATAAGGAAAAAGTCTGAATGGAGCTAGATAAGATGCTTGCTGCAGGAATCATTGAGCCTATTGAAGAGTCCGAGTGGGTCAGTCCTATGGTGGTGCAAGAAAAGAAGACTAAGGGAGAAATTAGAATATGTGTCGATCTGAGGAAGCTGAATGATGCCTGTTTGCATGATCCTTTCCCCACTCCCTTTACCGATGAAGTTTTAGACAATGTTGGAGGTCAAGAAGTGTACTCTTTTACTGATGATTTTTAGGTTACCATCAAATTCGAATTGCTCCAAAAGATCGACATAAGACAACCTTCGCTATAGAAATGGGATCCTTCCAGTATACAGTTGTGCCCTTTGGCTTGAATAATGCACCTGCCATGTTTTCTAGAGTAGTCATCTCTGCTTTTAAGGAATTCATACATAAATTCTTAGAAGTTTATTTTGATGATTGGACTATCTTCGGATTATTAAAATACCACATAGCTAGTTTAAGACTTATGTTGGACAAATGTAGACAGTATCAGATTTCCTTGAACTTGAAAAAGTGTATCTTTTGTGCCCCTTTTGGAATTCTGCTAGGTCACATTGTCTATAAGCAAGGATTGATGATGGATCATGCGAAGATATCCATTATTGTGAACCTGCCACCTCCGAAGTCTGTTAAACAACTGCACACTACGCTTGGTCATACTGGTTATTATAGGAAATTCATTAAAGGATATGCTCAGATAACAGCTCTTATGGAAAAATAGTTGAAGAAGGATATTAGGTTTGAATGGACACCTGAGTGTCAAGCAAGCTTGGATATTTTGAAGGAAAAGATGGTAACTACCCCTATCTTAGTATTCCCTGATTGGAATAAGGAGTTTCATGTACATGTCGATCCATCCTCTATTGCTCTGGGAATACTATTGGCTCAGTTAGGTGAAGGTAATATCGATCACCCTATTTCTTTTACAAGTAGAAAATTGTCCATAGCAGAAAAAAATTATACTACTACAGAACGAAAAGGTTTAGCTATGGTTTATGCATTACAGAAGTTTCGACATTATCTTTTAGGATCTCATTTTAAGATGTTCACTAATCACTCTGCTTTGAAGTATTTGGTTAACAAGCCTGTGCTAGGTGGAAGGATATGCAGATGGTTGATTATGTTTCAGGAATATGACTTTGAGATCATAGTCAAACCTGGAAGACTGAACCTAGGTCCTGACCACTTTTCGAGGCTCGAGTCAGGAGAAGAGCCCATTAGCTTGGACGAAGGTCTTCCAGATGCCCAGTTATTTGCCATCCAGATGGTTGATGATTATTTCCAGGATATTGTTCAGTATTTGTCTACAGGTTTTGCACCCGCCAAAATAACAATGCAGCAGAAGAAATAGCTGGTGGTTAGAGCAACCGACTTTACCTTAATAGCAAGACAAGTATATAAGATGGGACCAGATGAAATACTACGCAGATGTGTCCTAGAACATGAAAAGCTATTAATTTTGGCTAAGGCACACTCTGGCGTAGCAGGAGGTCATTACGTAGGAAAAGCTATAGCACAGAAGATTCTGACAGCCGGATTGTGGTGGCCCACAATTCATAAGGATGCAAGATAATATTGCCACAGCTGCGACATTTGTCAGAGGATAGGCAAACCATCCAGGAGGGATGAGATGCCTCTAGTTCCGCAGGTAACTTTACAACCCTTTGATAAATGGGCTATTGATTTTGTTGGACCTATCAATCCCCCTGCAAAGAAATCCGGAGCAAGATACATTATTACAGCAACTGACTACCTTACTAGTTGGGCCAAAGCTCAACCAGTCAATACCTATAGTGCTGCTACAGCCGCGAAGTTTATCTTCGATAACATCTTGTCAAGATTTGGGTGTCCTAGAATTCTTATGAGTGATCAAGGATCACATTTCTTAAATAAGACTATTGAAGTATCGACTGAAGAATTTCAAGTATATCATCAAAAGAGTACTACCTATCATCCTCAAGCAAATGGAACTGTCGAATCCTTTAACAAGATCCTTGAACACGCTCTGACGAAGGTTTGCAATGCTAACAGAAATTATTGGGACCTTAGAATTCCAGCAGTACTATGGGCTTATAGAACCACCTGCAAGAAGTTGACAGGCCATACACCTTTTAGGTTGGTTTATGGACAAGAAGCAGCCATGCCCATGGAGTACATTGTCCCTGGCCTCAGAATATATGCTTTTACAGAGATGGATGACCCAGATATGATGAAAGAAAGGCTGGCAAAGATACTAGAACTTGAAGAGGATAGATTCATTGCAGGGTTCCAGCAACAAGTACAGAAAGCTAGAGAAAAAGCATGGCATGATAGACACATCAAGAAGAAGCAGTTCCAGCGGGGTGATCTTGTGCTCTTATATGACAGCAAATTCATGAAATTCCCGGATAAGTTCAAGACACATTGGAAAGGACCATACATAGTGCAGAAAGTTATTGATGGTGGCGCAGTCCAGTTAGCTAAATTGAATGGAGAAATTTTACCTTCCATGGTGAATGGAAGTAGATTAAAGAAGTACAGGGACAAACTGGGACCCCCTGATCAGGAGTAACAGCATGAAGGACAGTCTAAGTACCAAGAACAGTTGGAATTGGGTACTAGACTATAATGAAGTTGTTCTCAAAGCTACGAAGTGTTGAACACTGTCAAAGTCTGAAGGTTGAAGTTTGGTTGCCGTATAGGTCAGGATGGGTCGAAGGTACTTATCAAGGCGAAGTTGAAGTTCATGGTTATGTCAAAGATCAAAGGTGTGTCGCAGCCTAAAATGTGACGGATGGGACAAACTACACTTGGCGGCGTCGACACGAGAACTGCCCTAACTGCCTGCAATGATGAGATTTTGGGAAAATCTGGCGCCGTGTGGACAAGATTTCCGCCACTCCATCAGATTCGGTGTCATTAAGGCACCATGATGATAGATTCTGTTGTGGGATTCTATAAGATGCTACACTGGCCTGCGACTCCTGCATTGTGCATTTCTTTGAGTTTCTTCAGTTAGAACTATGTCGAATGATCGTGAAGTCCGTGAGTTATTACGATTGGTCAGGGAGAGAGCTCTGCTGAACCTTCTGAGCAATCCAACCGTGCTGCCATGTTCGACCAAGGAACAAAGAAAGGCAGAAGTTCGCTCTAAGAGGAAGGAAGAAAGGCAAAAGTGCGCTCTAAGCCGCACAAAGAAAAGCACCGGTCTTCACAGGAAGCCTCTGAAACATCCCAAGATGTATCCTCTTGGTTTGGTAGAACCGGGGTGACTGTTTGTCTTATGCACCTTGACACACAATTCTGGGGACCCTAAGTTGTGGATGGTCAAATGTTTGGCAAGCGGATCGAAGGATGGGGTCGCTGATAGATCCAGAAGGCCTTAACTAGCATAAATATTACAAAGGAAAGGAACAAGCAGCCGACAACCGCATGTATGGCTTCAGCAAGCAACGCACTATGATTCGACCACCAGAAAAGCAGCTGAGTGTCCCGGGATGGGACACTGGTGAGTCTTAGGGGCCTGTTGGGGCGTGCACCCTAACGGTCCTTAAGGTGGGTAAATCCGCGGAGTTATGGGAGTTTGTAAGCGGATTTACGACTCAAAATAGTCTTAGGGGTGTCGGGGTTGGGTAAAAACCTCCTTATGTAATAAACCCATGGTTTAAGTCCACGGTTTAGGGTTCGGGGTGCCCATGGTTTAAGCCCATGGTTTTGTAATAAGTGCACTATAAATAAGCACTCTTGTAAATAAGTCAGTTTAGGCTTTTGATGTAAGATGATTTGATGTGAAGCTAAGGCTTGTTTTGTAAAAAGGTTAAGTCCCAGCTGTGTGCATGGACGACCTCTGCAGTTGTGTGCGCAGAGGGTTTCAGGTGATAAAGGAAATCTGCAGATGTGTGCGCAGAGGCCTGCAGCTGTGTGCACGGCTTTAAGGACTTGAAGGGATCTGTAGCTAAGTGCGCAGATCAGAACTGTGGTTTTTGTAAAGAGTTGAATAAAACACAGTTCTGTGGACGTAACCCCTAAACTGGGGGTGAACCACGTTATTTCATGTGTTGTGGTTTTTGTTGTGTTGTTGTTATATTCTTTTATGCATTGATAAATATATATCTGATAAGTAAGATCACTGCTAAATACTAACTTCGCTGGAATTCCCAGTAAAGGGTTAAGCAAGGAACTGTTTGTTTATCTAACCGCGAAGCTAAATAAGTAACTATTAAAGCTCTTCATTTTATGATTATAACTATTAAAAGATAAGGTACAGTAATATCCCTCTTCTTCTTGTAGAAACCTGATTCTGCGGCACCCCATAGCTGTTTTGGGTGAGACTGCAACCTGTTCGCAGGTTGTTGCCGAAATGGCCAACACTGTGGGTCTTTTGTTGGTGCGAAGTTAATGGTATAAAGCCTGGGTCTGCCCTATAGCCCAACATACTTGTAAACTTCATTTTCTATTCTCTCTAATGTATGGGATGCATACAATTGACAACTTTTCCTAAAACATTTTAGATACAAGGCTGAAATCTACCTAATAGAAACTATCTTTGGGATCCATTTACTATCCTTGTTCTTTATCAATGCGTTCAAAAGTCTTGTTGTTGCAATCAAGTTTAACTCGATGTTATTCAAACCAATCCGTTCCTATGAGAACATCATATGAACCAAGTGGAAAAATATTTACATTTTCCATCCATTTCTAATGGACATTTCTTCAACATTCTGCAAACTTTTCTCTTGGTTCTAGTTGCTAGTTTGACCAGCCATGATTTATTATGCTTTATTTTCTCAAAATAATAAATCTAATAATTCTAGGAGTAACATAATTGTGAGTAGACCGAAGTGTTTATGCTCAGAATGAAACGGTTCGAGAAACAACACTAACACCCTTGAAGGGCTAGTCAAGGGGAGGTAAGGAAATTGAATCTTGGGTTATGTTTAGAGCCCTTTGATAGATATGATTCACTAGTAGTATCAATGGAATTATGTACATGAATAAATGAAGGCATAGTTAGATATATGTAAATAAATGCAAAGAGAAAGCTCGTGACAAAGATGCTAGTCCATTAATGAAACTATATGCATTTTACTATAGTCATGCAGCAAAATTGATTAACTAATTAATTTAGTGAAAATAAATTAGTGCAGTATATTTACAAAATGAGAATTCATTAAAACAATTAACTATCTAAGAAAATAAATCCTTATTAATTAGTATGAATATGCATGAATAATTAGAATTAGAACTATTTTGACACCAATAGATAATGGTAGCTGCTTGCAATGCTTGGAAAGAAATCCAAAATTTCATTTAATTTCTTAATTTATAGAGGCATGCAAAGTCAAAGTTCCATTTATTAAATAATGAGCTGGATGTTAGTATGAAATTATAACGATACTTCACTTTTCCTCTACACCTAAGTAGATATATAGTTCAACTTCTATTGCATAAAGAGAAATATGAGGTTTCGATCAAATTTGAAATTTTTAAATGCCTTTGTAAAATCAGATTGGTTAATGCAATAACATTAATTAATGAATATGAACTTCCGAATTAATCATTTAGTAAAATTTGGCTTCATAAATTTAGTAGATTGCATAGGATGAGAGATAAAAAAGAAGAAGATTGTATGACTACTTTAGTCTTAAAAATGGGGCGTCAGATAGGCTTGTGACTAAAGGTGAAAAATATGATTTGTATATACAAGTTAGTAACTAAAATAAAACTATCTACATTTCATTTATGCATATCGTACAACTTGTGAAATGTAAAAAAATATAGAAAACAATAGCAAAGATGAATAGTAAAAGTGGGGGAAAGACATATATATGCCTAAATGAGTTTTTATTAAAACATCAAATTTTTATAGTCATTAAGTACAATAGGTCATGGCCAGTTCAACCCCTGAGAACAAGAGGTTTAAGAGACTCTATGCAGCTCTCAACATTCTAGGTTCACCCGAGTGAAACTGATACAACAAGAGTACTCTCCACTTAAATTGTGTTGATGGTAACCCGAACACATAAAGACACGAGTCATAAAAAATATAAACATGAAATTACAATGCATGCAGAAAAACAAAACATACCTCTAGTGGAAGGAAAAATTGGATTCACCCTAATGGATGGACATGAAACGTAGTCTTACATATATCCACCTATTAGGACCATTGATAACTAAGTATGAAAGGAAAAAATGGAGTCATAGAATATAGTAGTACTCACCTGTTACCTCCAATGTGAGATGCTTGTTTTGACATCATCATCGAGATTTTAAAGGATATATCAAGGTACGTGAAGTGATTTGGCTTCCGTGGAAGCTGAATGGTCACATGTATTTTGGTATTTCACATGTCCATAAAGAGGGTGAGCCACAAGTAACTAACGCTCACCTTGAAATGCAAAATGAAGTTCATGGTTTTGGGATTCATGAATTGTTATCCTTTCACGAATGGTATTTGATGTTCTCTTTCTAATCTTTGAGTTGTTGATAGCAAAAATGCTCCATGCTATTTTCATTCCCCTCATCTTAATATTGTTCTGGTGTGTTGTTGTGTTCATAATACTCCTTGTGTATTTGGCCAAGAAGATCAAGTTCTCTCATACCCCAAGCTTCTTTATTAAAAAAAAACTATGTATCTTTTGTTTGTAGTCCAAGGATTTTGCATTATGCCAAGATGATTGTTCATGCCAACAAGTTATATTTTTTTTTGAACCAAGACGACTTGCCCCTAAGGAATGACATTTGCCATTTAACCTCTATCGAGCTAGAACAAGAAAAATATTTTCCTTTGCTTGCGGCCTCTTCAGAAAAGCATTCCTGGTATTGATAAAAGCCACATAACCCAAGAGTGTCACAATGTCTATAGGAAAATACCATCACTATAGGGAAGGCCTTTGACACCCTTTGCAGTTGTCTATGGGGTGCATCTTTTGGGAAAAAAGTATTGGTCCACAATTGGCGAGAGATAGCTCCTCTTCCATTGCAGAGTTTCAATTGTTAGCATAAGACTCCAAAAAAAGAAAGTAGAATGGTAGAACATTGCGTTTACTATTTCATGTAGTGCAAGTCATGTCGGGTGGTCTTCTTTGTCCAAAATATAGTAGAGAAATGTCTAATGAAATTGCAAATTTTTTTATTGCTCTCTATGTCTACATATTGTCTAATGGCTGGTTTGCAATTTTGATGCCTCTTCCTTGCATGGAGTGTACTTTCTAGTGTTATTCCAATGGATTGCAATGTGGAGTTAACACAAGTCATCCTTCTGTGTATGCCTGAATATTCATCTTTGTTTTCAAGTTGGCAATGCCACAGTGGTGTTTTTTTTTAACTGTTATTATCTACAAGGTGGCAATTTTTTTTATCATTTCTTGTATATTGTTGCCCTTACTAAATTTCGCATGTGTTTGTTTTTCACCATTGGTGTTTCTCTACCAATTGTGACCTATCATTTTTTTTCTTTTTCTTTTTCTTTGCTGGTTCTTATTCAAACAACCCTGCCATCATGTGTCCTATCAAACTACATCCACACTATTGTGTTTCTTAGTATTTATGTCCCGGGTGCTCCATGTTTCAACCACTGTGCATGTATTCCACAAGGCACCCGCCGCAAGGTCATTCTTCCACGTGCCAATCCTTCAAGCTAATGGCTTCCTAACTCGTCGGTGTAATCCAATTATACGAATCGTAAGTTTAAATTCTTCAAAGCTTGTTGGATAGGGGTCCCATTCATAACTCGAGCAAAACATATCGACCTTCAGAGGTTCCTTGAAACATAGTTCGATAGGATAAACAAAAATTTTAATGATGGGAATAAAAAAAATATGTGTAAAAGGAGTATTTGAAAAAAGGTCATTAGGGAGATGATAGGAAAATGGGTTTTAAACAATAATAGAACAATAGCCTTCGTCTGTAAAACAAGATGGATAGGGATTAAAAAACGGAGTATTTGAAAAGGTCATTAGGGAGATAATAGGTAAATGAGTTTTAAACAATAATAGAACAATAGCCTTAGTCTGTAAAACATGATGGACAGGGATTCAAAAATGGGGTATTTGAAAAGGTCACTAGGGAGATAATACGAAAATGGGTTTTAAACAATAATAGAACCATAGCCTTAGTCTGTAAAACATGATGGATAGGGATTTAAAAGGTTTTTGCTTTAAGTTTAATATTTTTTTTCTTTTGGTTTTTAAAAAGTCCCATTTCTAATCAAGGGGAAATAAAAATTTTCTATTTTTAATATTATACTAAAAAAATTGTAGTAGAGAATAACTAAGAAAGGGATAAAAGGGAATTAATGTAAATACGAAACGATAAAAAAACATCTAGTGGGGAACAAGTAAGAAAGGGATAAAAGGGAATTAATGTGAATGGGAAAGGATTAGTTATGAAAAGGAAAGGAGTTAGGGAAAAATAGGATACAAAGAATATGTAGTGGGGAACAACTAAGAAAGAGATAAAAGGGAATTAATGTGAAGGGGAAAGGATTAGTTAGGAAAGGGAAAGGAGTCAGGGAGAAATATGGGCCGGGAGGAGTGGGGTTTTATTTTTTTTTAAAGAGTTTATTGGAATTTGTTTGGGCTGGGTTGGGCGGGGCGGGGGGGGGGGGGGGAGGGGAGGGGTATATATATATATATTCCAGGGGTAAGGTTTTATTTTCTTTTAAAAAAGGGTTTATTGGAATTTTTTTGTAAGGAGATGCCCAAGAGGAATATTTTTTAACTTTTTAAACTTTTAAATATATGTATGGCGAGAAGATTGGAAGATGGGTATAACTCACTAATTAACTGAGAAAATTGGAAGATGGGTATAACTCACTAATTAACGTACGACATAAAATTGGTGAATTTCATTGACAAAACGTAAAAATCTCATGCTTGGAGAAACTTTGACTAAATAATTAAAGGGTCAAATGACGATGGTTTTGGCCAAAACAAATATGAGCATGATAAGTGTGATGAGATGAATTACATGTAAATCACTCCTTTGCATGATGGTGCATGAGACAAGACATGACCAAATTCCAAGACTTCAATTGACAATGCATGATGAAACTTAGAAGATGTGTCAAAGGGGTCATATAGAAGTGAAAATGGAAAAACAAGAAATGGGCATGACAAGCAATGAACACGACGGTGTAGATGGAATGGTATTGAGATAAAGTTCATTAGATTCACCTTTGGCATCATGTTTTTAATCTTCAAACTCATGTTGATGTTGAGCATATCCTAACAAAAAAAACAACGTAACATGATGACTCGACAAGACAAAGTCATAACCATGAATAAAGTGCATGTACTTGCTTTCATCCTTGAAAAGGGTAAGGAGTGAAAATAGTAAGGCTAGTATTTCACAATGAGCAAAGCAGAGGGAACAAAGAAGTGTTGGGAAACCAAAGTAAAATGCAAATAACATTCTAACATACCCCTACGCTGATCATTAGGAACCGTCCAATAGTTATTCCCTCTCCATGTCGCGTCATTTCCTATATAATAAGAATTATCATCATCATGTCAGAGTTTATCATCAAAATACTTTGGTGAAAGAGCTTAGTGACACATTGTACTTTAAGACGTCAAATTCCATAATAAATCATTTGGGAAATGATATGGATTTACGTGAGAACAAAATGAAAGAAAAAATATAATATCATAGACATGGGCATATTGCAATGGAAACAGAGATACAATAAACACATATTCTATTAAATGGTAGAAATAGAACAGATTGTAAATACAATAGCTAGAATGGTGGTAGCTATCTCCGAGAAGATATGTGTCTGCTACGCTCATCCATTCCAAGATGAAAACAAAATGAGTCCAAAGGGGCCTATTTATAATAAGCATGAGGGCGAGAACCCTAAATGTCCAAAACATAAACCTTGAAGATGAATTGTCATAAATTTTGTGGCCCCAAGGTGGTTAGTTGAACAATCATCTTCCCAAGGTCATAACTTTTGCATATGATCTCTTATTTGGGAACTCGATAGCGGTTGGAAAAGTTTATCAGATATTTACATATTCCAATTGCGTCTAAATGGTTGTCATTGTAAACCATTTATCTCCTCGAATCACAAAAAACATCGTTTAGGGCCTCAAACCGACCTCAGAAGTTTGGGACTCAAAAAACTGTAGAAACCTTACTGGAAAATTACCAAAATGGAGAATTGTTTTGAGATAGTGGAATGAGTGGGTGGCCACTGATCTCCATTTGGATCAATCCTCCCCCCTTAGGAAGAAATGGTATCCATTGCGTCAAATCCCTTATCATCTCTCAAAATGTGTGTTGAGTTGAGCTCATGTTGTGACATTTTCTGAAGTGAATAAGCTTCCTTTATTTGACATCTTCAAAGGGTTGTAATTTTTGTTGATGGATGTTCTGGAGCTATTGAACAATTTTTGTTTCCATGTTATCCTTGGTATGAACCAGTGTGGATGGTTCCTTCCTAGAGGAGCACCTTGAATGCGTGGTCTGGAACTGTGGAGGTACTCGAATAGATGAGGCAACAATGACTTTGTGTACTTCATGTTTCTGCTAAGTAGAGACAACCTATGCAAATCTTGTGGAGGTATCTGTGATCTGATGTTTTCCTTCAAAGGAATTTGTGAAGAGGGGAAATTTCCAATTGTGGGAGATTATCTTCTTTCCCCGCAAAACTATGGAAGGTGCAGTTGTCTCTAGTATCAGATAGATTTTTCCTCCCACAATGGGTACATTGGTCATTGTTTCTGCCGAACGGGCATAGCATTGGGCCATGTGTTGATCCGGTGTTCAAAAATTGAGGGATTAAGACCATGCATCTTAGTGTAAGATGAAGCAAAAATGTTGTTCAATTCTTGGAAAAGGGATTTGTATACAACGACCTCTTCTGGGGTGCATGATGCCCCCATTGTGATGTTTTCCACTATTCCAGGCTTGATGAAAATATCAACCTGAATTATAGGTGATATGTTAGCCATGTTACCTTCCTTAAAGGCATTGGGTGTTGAGACTGGATGTTTGAACCAATCGACATTATAGAGAGGGAGGAAGTCATTTGACTCAATGCTAAATTGGTTTGAAGTTGGTTTGAATGGAGCATAAGGAATTAAATATGCATGGTGGTGCATGCCATCCCAGGGAATGTCTGGCTCTATTAATTCCTTGAGGATTTCTTTGTCACTGTGAAATAACCATGTAGTATGATCGGAATACTTTCCCACAAGTGGTGGCACAGGAAAAGGATCACTTGCCGAGATAACATAAATGGTGTTAACCTCGTTCACAGAGGATTCTAGGGGGTGTATCTCTTATACAATGGTAATATATGATTCCAAATAGAGCTTGCGTACGTTAGCCAAAATAGTGAGGTATTATGAAAAATTCGATGAAATGATGGAGTAGTGTTGTAAATTCCACAGATTGCATATGGGTGGTTTGTTCAAAGAGACTTGATACTGGGCTAGTTAGCGTTAGGAACCTTGACCATCAAAACATTCTCATCATCATTGATAATTTGCACGTATGTTCATAGGATAGGAAATTGTGGACAATTCTGGTTAGCATGAATGGTGATGTCACGCAATGCACAAGGAGGTGGAATTCATGTCGAAGTAGAGGAAGGTGTACTCATGGCATTTCTCTAATTGGTACTGGATGTGTTTCTCACACCTTCTTCTTGGGAGGAGGTAGGGGTTTTCTAGGAGCTAGATGAGGGGCAGCCTAAGGGGCCATCAAAAGTGATGGTACATTAGGGGGTGGGTGGTTGGAAGTGTTAGTAAGTTGAACTAGTGTCAAAATGATATGTGGGATCAGAGGAGGGTTTGGAAGTGTAAGGTACCAAACTAGGATTCCCAATGTTAGACCCAACAAGTTGAGGGTTTCCATCATGGGAGTGTTCATGATGCCTGAGGGTGGGAATATAAAGGGTATCTTTTGAATGGGTGTGGCTCCCCATTAATTACCAGGTAGTGGATTCGGGAGGGAGGATGTAATCAGTTGCGGTTGCGGCTGTGGTTGGTTGTCATGTCCCAAATTTTGCATTGGGTCACAATGGCCTAATCACATTTTCCATATTCATGAGAGTTTGTCAAATTGATGCTAAGGGTCAAATAATTGCCAAGGAGGAAAATTACTAGTTTCCTAGGTTGGGGATGGAAGCTTTGGGATTTGGAATAAGGGGGCCAATAAATGATGTTTGAACATTATAATGGCACAAATATTTAATAAAGGATCTAAATAAATAAATACAAAGGAAAATAAAAGTGACAATTCAGCATGGAGACACATGGAGACTATGGGACCCACACAAGCTAGAATTTATGTGCCACATGGCATGCTCCTCTTGTGATTTTGAATCCATGGGAAGCCTAAATGTTATTGGATGAGTTATAAGGCTAATGCACTTGGCCATATACATCATATTTCAAATTTGGAAGGAAATGTAACTTACATGGGAGAGGAAGAGTCATTTTGGAGCTAGTGAGACACTTGGACTAGATCCCCTAGCTCTATGACAAAAATGATGAAGATGCTATGACACCTATGAAAAAAATCAGATATGAAGGCTGACATCTGAAATATTTGACATGTCAGGTCGAAATAGAGCATCCAATAGGGCACTCGTGTGAGTCAAGGAAGCTCAATGGGTTCCTACTCAAATTGGGAGAAGATGGAAGGCTAGGAAAGGGAGGACACATGGAAAATCTTGAGCCCACACCCAAATTTGAATTGGATTGATTTCGTGGATGGATTGGTAACCTTAGAATTCTAAGGAAGTTTATAAAATATAGGAATCAACCAAGAGAATAGATTTTGATCATTTGAGAAATTTTCATTTGTGAATTGTGAGAGCTAGTGGATGACTAGGTTTCTTTCCTTAGCCAATTTCAAGGGTGAAAGATTCCCATCCAAGTTGCTGTTTGGAGAGGCCAATCAGGTATTTCAAGGAGATTTAATGGAGTTGTAATTGCAGGTGTAAGCTACAGGGAATCTCATGGTTTCTTCTATTTCATCACTTTCTCTCAACCATTTCTAGTTTTGATTGCATATTCATGTTCATGGAGGGATTGCTCCTTGGGTGAGCTCTTGTAATCTTTGGGAGAGATATTCCTGATATATTTATGATTTTAATTAGTTAAATATTCTATTTTATTCATTCTCAGAAAATTTCAAGTCTAAATACCCAAGAGTTCTATGTCAAAATGACTTTTAATGACCAAACAATGACCATTTCCACTCTATTTTGATATATGCCATGGTAATGCTTATTATTTCGAATGGAGGAATGTATATCTGATAAATGTATGATTAATGGAATTCCATTAATGTGTATTTCAATTCTCATGTTCAGTAATTAATCATTGGAATCCATTTTACTCATTTTTATTGCATTGGGAGAAGATTTGGTGCATTTTCCACAAGGGTCGAACTTGTGATTTGGGAGCTATTTTAGAAAGAGTCATAACAGACTGTATAAACTAAATGATTATGCATATGAGACTTTAAAAATGTCCCTTACACATCCCCTACATCTATTCATAAATTAGAGTGGGTTTTGGAGTTTTTGAGAAGCCACTATCAGCATTTACCCAGGGGGGAATTGGAACCCCAAATTGCTAGTAAAGACTCCTACTTTGATAAGAATATAAAACTAGATTTTAGGAGTGATTGGAGGGTTATAAATAATATCTGAACATAATATTTAAGTATTAATATCATTCATTCACCTTTTGTGAATATTTTGGAGCATTTGGACCAATTTAGATACCTATACATCAAAACTAGTCAAAGGTCGAAATAGGAGAAAAAGTGAAAAATTGGCCATTGAATAAATTTTCTTAAAAAGGGACATTACATTGGGGTGGTTGTTGGGTTATTCATATATTATAAGAGAGGGGGAAAATTTCTAATATTTGGACCACTACCAAGGGTGGCAGCAATGTCAAAAAAGTGGCACTCATTGGGGCCTCCTGAAAAACACCTGGTGCCATGGCGGACAACGAGAGAATAGAAACATTGTTGACACAGTCGTCCACCATGTGGAGGATGTTTTCTATGGTGGTGGGCCTATTAGGGTCGTAGTATGTTAATTGGTCGAATTTGACTATCTTCTCGTTGTGTAACATCATGGTCTAAAAAACGATTGAGGTGACGACTTTCATAGTGTACATGTAAGTACGTTGAAGGAGGAGGTTGTAATAAAGCTGAGTGTTGAACACCTTAATGTCTATGTGGACTTTCTTGCTGAACAATTCAATTGATACATTCGGAAGGAGTCCTTAAGGTTAGGCCGCAGGCCCAACATAAGCATGCAAGGAGTTCAAGTATGGATCTAACTTGGTTGACCCAATATTTTTCCAGACAAAGGTGGACATGATGCATTTGGATGCACCCTTGAAAAAATGAAACAATGAATGACCATGTTCCAAATGGTGAAAAGTATTTGGAAACCAATTAATGACGAAAATTATGGAGTAGACTAATTAAGTTCAAAGGTCATCAAATGCACATATGTGCAGTTAATGGAACTCTAATGTGGTAAATAATGCTTTGTCCTATATCATAAATACTCTTAAGGACTTCCAAAGTGGATATCATTGTGGGGGACTGGGCCAATTCATCAACGATAATATAGTTGGGTTCGACCTAGGCATTGGCATTGGTCGTGAAGCATCATAACATAAAATTTGGAGCCCTAGGGTTTACATCCATTGGGGGTCATGGTAATTGAAAGGATAGGTTAACATGGGTTGAGTCACTATCCTAGCTAGTAGAAGCAATCTCGATGGCCGTGTTATTTTTTCAACATTAAGCTAGCATTATGTTAGGATCTTTACTGAGAGAATAACAAGTACATCAATATAACATAAGCACATCACAAGAGACAAGAGACACAAATAGTTTTTCTCGGGGAAACCATAAAGGAGAAAACCCCACAACTTCCTCAGAGATAGAATCAGCACCAAAACAGTAAAAGCCCCAAAGCAGTAATCTTCTTCTTCTGTCTAGTCCCAGTATTTCCTTTCTCACTAATGCGCCACACTTGAGTGAGTGAATGATGTGTGTTACAAGTGATAAATAGAGAGGCTCTCACTCTCTATTTATATTCTTCCGTTCACTTGAAGTGCACTCAATTATGTCGGCCTAAATTAACAATTACTTACTAGAGCCTACATCTCTATGAGTGTATAATAACCCTAGTGCCCCGAAACTGTGGGGACTTTAACAATGACTTGACATGACTTGTTTACATTATTGATCCTCCCAATCGGAACATCGGGGCATGACAACATGACTCAAATACATAATAGAAACATCCCGGAATAAACATCGGGTTACAATACATAAGATACATAGATGAATACATTCCGAAGTTACATATACATCAACACTCCCTCTTAACTAAGAAGGTATTCTTTCGACACAATTTTCAGCACTGGTCTTCTTCTCTGTATCAACTGGATCATCTCATCATCAGCATCTTGAGTCTTCAGAGTCTTCAAGTCATCTTCATCTTCAAGTCAACTTCACTGGATCTGGATCATCTCTCGATCTGGATCATCATGGAACATCATCACTGGATCTGGATCATCTCTCGATCTGGATCATCATGGAACATCATCACTGGATCTGGATCATCTCTCGATCTGGATCAACATCACTAGACTGGATTTGGATCATCACTCGATCTGTATCATCACTACTGGATCTAGATCATCACTCGATCTAGATCATCACTGGATCTGGATCATCACTGGTGCTATCTCATGATTCTTCTCGTCACAGGAAGTTCTACAGAGCCAGCCCTTTTTCATGCTGGTTGTAGGCCTACCCATCATGTAGGTCTTTTCCCAGCACTTACATCTGACCTACTCGTCAGAAAGGCACATCCATCCAGACAGGAACACATCCTATCACAGTGATGGAAGACTCCCATCTAGACAGGAACACATCCTATCACAGTGATGGAAGATTTCAGCACTTACATCTGACCTACTCGTCAGAAGGGCACATCCATCTAGACAGGAACACATCCTATCACAGTGATGGAAGACTCCCATCTAGAAAGGAACACATCCTATCACATTGATGAGAGATTTTAGCACTTACATCTGAGCACGTGGGAACAAATCCCTTGGTCGCTCCAGAAAGGCTCTGCACTTACATCCATCTAGACAGGAACACATCCCATCACAGTGATGGAAGGGCTTGTACTCACATCTGATCCTACGAGAACACATCCCAGCAGTCATATCAGAATGGCCCCCAGTCATGGACTGAGCTACCTGGTAATTGACCAGGTGCCTCCATTCTCCTAGAGAATGGAAGTTTCCCTTACATCCGACCTGCTCATCGGAATGGGCAACACTCACATCTGACATGGAAGGAACTTAATCCTTTAGCCATGACAGATTGGTTCAGCCCTTACATCTGATCAAGTGGGAACACATCCCTCTATCACATCATAATGGCTACTCAGTCCTACACTGAGTGATCCTGGTAACTGACCAGGTGCCTCCATTCCTAGAATGGCAATTTCCCTTACATCTGTCCTGCTCGACAGAATGGACAACACTCATATCTAACATGGAAGGAACCAATCCTCTCACCATGAAAAAATGGCTCAACCCTTACATCTGACCATGGAAGGAACCAATCCTCTCACCATGTCAGAATGGCTATGGGTCTCATCACTTTCTCTTGGAGGAAACCTCGATCTGGAGAACACCAAGATTCTCCCTGAAGTACTCAAACTTTAGCCTAGCCAATGGCTCCATCAATACATCAGCTATCTATTCCTCTGTCGCAATATACTGGAGCTTCACTGCTCCTCTCTGCACCATATCCCTGATATAGTGGTACTTGATCTCAATATGCTTCGACTTATCATGGAACACTGGATTCTCTGACAACTTCACGCAACTCTGGTTGTCACAATGTATACAAGTAGCATCCAACTGGAGATCAAATATATCAGATAGTAGCTTCTGCAGCCATACTACCTCATAACTAGATGAACAAGCTGCGACATACTTTGCTTCAGCTGTACTCAGTGCCACATAGGATTGCTTCCTACTAAACCAAGAGATCACACCTGATCCCATACTGAAGCAACATCCTGAAGTACTCTTCCTGTCGATGGCACTACCTGCCCAATGTGAATCAACATAGCCCTCTAGGTTAATCTTTTGATTTGCATCATACTTGAGCCCATAATAAACTGTACCCTTCAGGTACCTCAGAATATGCTTTGCAACAGTCAAGTGAACACTTCTCGGATCTATCAAGTGCTGGCTCAAGGTGTTCACAGCAAAGAAAATGTCTGGTCTCGTGTTTTTCAGGTACATCAATGACCCAATCATTTGACGATACATCGTAGCATCAACCGAATATGATGAAGCATCACTCAATAGCTTCAGGTTCGATGCCATAGGTGTGGCCATATCTTTGTAGTCCATCATCCCAAACCTCTTCAGGATCTCTACTGCATACTTCCCTTGTCCAAGGAAGATTCCATCTGTACTCTGCCACACCTCCATACCTAGAAAATAATGCATCATCCCCAAGTCCTTCATTTTGAACTCAGCAGCAATATTTCTCTGTGTATCAGCAATCAACCCATCTATACCTGTCACAAATAGATCATCTACATACAGTAGGAGTATCGCTGGGTTGCCATCTTCAACCTTGCAGTAAAGGTTGGAATCTGGTTTACTCTTGGTAAATCCCAAATTGGATAGAAAGCTGTCAATTCTGCCATACCAGGTCCTGGGTGCCTATTTCAAACCATACAGGGCTTTCTTTAATCTGCATACATGAGACTCACTGTCATGTGTCTCAAAACCGAGTGGCTATTCTACATACACTTCCTCTTCTACTACACCATTCAAGAAGGCAGTCTTGACATCCATCTGGTGTATCTTCCATTTCATCACTGCAACCAGAGCGAGTACTGATCTGATGGAAGTGTATCTGGCGACAGGTGCAAAGGTCTCTTCATAGTCTACTCCCTCTTTCTGAGAAAATCCTCAAGCTACAAATATTTCCTTATACTTTTCAATGCTACCGTCTGCAGCATGCTTAATCTTGTAGATCCATTTGGAAGTTACAACTGACTTCCCTTCTGGTCTTGGGACAACATCCCAAACATCATTCTTCATGATCGATTGATATTCTTCGATCATAGCATCCTTCCATTCTTTCTGTTCTGCCACTTCTACATAACTGGAAGGTTCTTTATCAATAAAATCACATAGTAAAGCTACATACCCGGAATTATATCTGGTCCTCTTTCTTTCTCTGTGATTCTCTTATGGAGCCCCATATCTTTCCGCACCTTGGATAAGTTCACGTACCCAAGCAGGTTTCCTCTTATGAGGATTCTTCTCCAGAGGTGGATCTATAGGTCTTTGTGGTTCCTCGAACTCTCGATCTTCTTCTTGAGCTTCTTCATCCATGATTGTATCATGGATCCTGGGTACTTCTACTTCTGCTTCTTCAGGTTCTTCAGCAGGTTTCTTTCTGGATTTGTTGTAAGTTGTACCTTCATCAAAAGTCACATCCCTGCTGATGTCAATCTTCTTGTATCCTGGAAAATAGATTCTGTAAGCCTTCGAGCTTTCAGAGTATGCCACAAATATGCCCTTCTTTCCTGAAGGATCTAATTTTGTTCTCTTCTCTTTTGGAATGTGTATGAACACAGGATAGCTGAATATTCTGAGATGGCTGACTTCTGGTTTCTTGCCGGAGAAGACTTCTTTAGGAGTCTTGTTCTCGATTACTCTATGTGGAGTACGGTTCTGTACATACACCGCTGTGCTGGCAGCTTCCGCCCAAAGATGCATAGGAAGGTCTTGATCATGAAGCATTTCTCTTGTAGCTTCCATGATAGTTCTATTCTTCCGTTCTGCAATCCCATTCTGTTGTGGATTATAATGAGTGGACAACTCCCTCTTAATCCCTGATTCTTTACATAGCTCTTTGAATTCATTCGAAGTGAATTCTCCACCATTATCTAATCAAATGGTCTTGATCTTCTTTTCAGTATGGTTTTCGATCAAGGCTTTGAATTCCTTGAATTTGCTGAATACTTCATCTTTGTTCTTCATAAAGTAAATCCATGTATTTCTAGAAAAATCATCAATAAAAGAAACATAGTATGCATACCCACTTAGTGAGTTTGATGACATAGGTCCGCATACATCGGAGTGGATGATTTCTAGAATGCTTTTGGCTTTGCTTTCGCTGCTGGGAAATGTCTTCTTTGTATTATTTCCTTTCGCACAACCTTTGTAGACACCATCATGTTTGGCTTGAAATTCTGGAAGACCTTCAACAGCTTTGCTTGCAATAGGTAGTTCTCTGTAATGCACATGTGCAAGCCTTCTATGCCAAAGCTCATTTGGTTCTACTGTATCATGGATCAAGGCTTGTTCTGGATGACCCTTCAATTTGTACAAGCCTCCTTCTTGTTCTCCAATTACCACCGCATCATCGATGGTCTTTCCTTTTGGCCACATGATTACTTGACCATCTATGAATGCAACCCGCATTCCTTTTGCATCCAATGCTGAAATGGATAGAAGGTTCTTCTTGAGTCCTGGAACAAACAATACTTCTTTCATTGTTAGAGACTTACCAGAGTCTAGCTTGTATGAATATTCCCCACTACCTTTTATTGGATATTGGTAGTCATCTCCTAGTTTCACCTTGTGAAGTGATTCATGTTCTAACAGTCTTACAAAAGATTCCTTGAATCCCGTCATATGTTTGGAAGCCCCACTGTCTATAAGCGAAAAATCACAATCTCTGCATTTTCCACTTCTTCATCAACAGCTTCTAGTTGTTCCTTGATCTGAGAAACCCTTGTGAAGTATGACTGGATAGTTTCTGCATTCTGAATCTTCACATTCTTCAGTTGGTTCCTCAGGGTCATCTTCCAATTGATGTTCTTTCCTTCAAACAATTTGGTTAGGGCATCAAACATAGCTTTAGGTGTCTTGAGAGAGGACACCTATGGAATAAGGTGATCCTTGATAGAATCAGCAATGATCCTCTTTGCCATAACCATCTTCTTCTTATGTAATGCCTTTTCCTCATCTCCCTCTGGAATTGGAACCTCCTCATGAATGTAGGAGTATAATTCATTCTCTTCCAGGACCAAGGAGATCCTATACTTCCAAGCTCGAAAGTTATCAGCTCCCTCAGGCTTTTCATCAAGCTTGGTATGATGAGACATATTTAAATGAGAACCTCAAATAGAAATACAAATATTTTAGATCTTACCAGGTTCAAGATGTCAGATCTGAAACTTGAGCTGAAATCCTGCAGAGCTGGTTCAGGGGCAAATTAGGGTTTTTCTTTTCCGGAGTTCTGTCCACCCAAATGCCTTGAAATTTGCCCCCAAATTTGATTTTTGGGAGGAGATCAATCCAGGCCTGGGCTCACTGAAAAATTCATCTCCTGTAAAAAGCCCTAATTTCCGACCCTAGTGACAGGTCCAAAACTGAAAAACCTCAGAATTGGATTATGTTTCGATAGAAAGATGCGCCCTAAGGAGGAGAGTTGTTCCACCTTACTTTTGCTGAAAATCTATGGAGGAAGGTCCACAAACTAGGAAGCCCTAGTGCCCGCAGCTGCACAGTGTCTTGTTCTCAGGTTAGCTCTGATACCATGTTATTTTTTCAACATTAAGCTCTCATTATGTTAGGATCTTTACTGAGAGAATAAAAACTACAGCAATATAACATAAGCACATCACAAGAGACAAGAGACACAAAGAGTTTTTCTCAGGGAAACCATAAAGGAGAAAACCCCACAACTTCCTCAGAGATAGAATCAACACCAAAACAGTAAAAGCCCCAAAGCAGTAGTCTTCTTCTTTTGTCTAGTCCCAGTATTTCCTTCCTCACTAATGCGCCACACTTGAGTGAGTGAATGATGTGTGTTACAAGTGATAAATAGAGAGGCTCTCACTCTCTATTTATATTCTTTCGTTCACTTGAAGTGCACTCAATTATGTCGGCCTAACTTAACAATTACGTACTAGATCCTACATCTCTATGAGTGTATAATAACCCTAGTGCCCCGAAACTATGGGGACTTTAACAATGACTTGACATGACTTGTTTACATTATTGATCCTCCCGATCGGAACATCGGGGCATGACAACATAACTCAAATACATAATAGAAACATCCCAGAATAAACATCGGGTTACAATACATAAGATACATAGATGAATACATTCCGAAGTTACATATACATCAATAGGCCGAACTATATTAATTTTATCTCATTTGTAGGTTTACCTCTGAAGATAGTGTAAATAAATGTTGGACTCCTAAGTGGGGGGATTGGCTTAAATATGTGTCATGTTGTGTCATTGATTGTGTTGTGGCTACCCCTTGATTAGGAAAAGGGTTTTACAACACCATAGGTAGCTAGGTCAGTTGAGGTTGGAGAGGATGCACCTAAGGGGAGGCGGTAGTATCATGATGGTGGGACTCATCCCAAATATGGTAGTCTATAGATAAGTGAGGACAATGGTTAGTGTAGTGTCAGTAAACATTGCAAAAGGGACAAGGATGGTTAGTTTTCAACTGTTGGTTCTTTCCTTATCGTGGGGGTTTATTAGGATCATGATTTACAGTATTGTATCCATTATTACTTGCAGGGTTAGGAGGTGGTATGTCCCCTCCTCGACGTTGGTTATTTCCGTGATTATTCCCTTGTATTATATTTTGTTGGCCTTGATGGTTGTTGGGGGTAGGTTTATTTGGTGGTGGGTAATGTTGACAATAGACTTGTTGATGTGGTGAGGAGGGAGATTGAAGGGGTGCCAACGTAGTGGTGTTAGGATTATTAAAATACTCCCTTGTCCATATATAGTTTATTGATAATTTTTTCTAGCATAGGGAGACATATTTACTATACTGGAGTATGGGGAACACATATAGAGGTTAACTGCGACTTACTGCATGTTTATGCATGAGTTTAAGTGCCTCTAAGACCATTCCCTACATTTTAGGAGCCACTCTGAGTGCCACCAGCAACCTCCATCAGTTGGTTGTGGTAGGTAACCAGTTATGCTGAGTCAATCTTCAGTTACATTCAGTTAGATCACTCTCAGTTATTCTAGCGCCAATTTTGCATGGATGCATGGGAAAGTGGCACCTTTTTCACCTACCTTGTCAATTTAACTAGTTTAACTGATTGTCAGACTAATTTAGTTATCCAGAGTTAGACTCGTGGCTCCCATGTCATGATTTAGACACTAGTCCTAGTTAGCCAATCAGTCAGGTTGAGTTGGTAGATTCAAATCTTATCCACATGATTCAAATTCTCCTTATCATAACACTGTTGTATATTGTTGGGAATTAATGAATATTAATATTGTAATTTAATTATCAATTCTTATAAGTTTTCTCTGAAATTTTTATTGTTCAATGTACATTGTTCTTACTATTCCACTGCACAATTTACTTCTCAGTTTCTCTCATTTCCCCGTAGATCAATGGTTCAATAATTTAACATGGTACTAGAGTCTTGTTCAGGCTAGCAACAAGTCTTATCTGATCTCCATTGTACACCAGAAGCAACTGAGTTTCCACATAAATCTTGGAATGATAACCTTTCTCCCTTTGAATTCTGTTCAAAGAATTCTATGCAAGTGCGACGGACTCTGAGAAAGTGTACATGTCAAGGTGGAAAGGATTAACACCGGCATGATTGTGAATTGATTTTGTTTTTGCAATGTAATTTGCAGGTACCTACATAGCTACTTGAGGAATTGATTGTTTCACCATAAAGATAGATGGATTCCTCAACTCTCGTACCCTGAATCCTTACACCTTTCAACTATTCATATTGTAGGAAAGATATGCAAGTAGCCTTCCACAAGCTTGGCCTATATAGGATGAATATGGGCAGAGAGACTGAGCCCTAGCAGCATGTTGAAAATAATAATTTTTTGAATCGTCTTGATGAGGCTTTCAACTTCATGTGTACTCATATCTCCTGGGATATTTTTTTCCACCTTGAGGGATTTAGGACTCTAAAGGAAGCTTGGGAAAACATTGAATCTTTTTTTGGAAAAGAAGATGATATTTGAGGGCACATATTGGAGAATGAGCTCATATCCCTACAACATAGCAGTTTCGAATCCATTCAGCAATTCTTCACAAAGTATAAGTCTCTAGTACAACAATGCAAACAATGTGGATTGGAGAGGAAACATGAGAATATTTTGTTGTCCGTGCTAAGAAAAATTGGCTCTAAGTACTCTGTATTTGTTTCTAATTTCCATTTCGGAAGATATTCCATCCCCAATTGGAGTATGACTTCTGTATATGCTTTTTTTGAGTCCTTAATAGAGGATCAAGATAAATTGGATCAAATGGGAGTGATTCAATCCTCCAAGAATCAAGCTCTCTTGATTTTAGACTCAAACAATGCACAAGCCAGAGGGAAGCATAAGGGGAAGGATCCCAAATACACTGATTCAAATCCAAAAGAGAACCAGAGATATTTCAAAGGAGACTCGGGTTCTGGGAAAAAGAATAAATTCAAGAACACTAGATTTCCATATTGTATGAGGGGCTTTCATCTAGAAAACCAATGCATGAAGAAGACCATCGACCCGTTTTCAAAAATCCTTGAACAAAACATTATTTCTCTTCCATAAAGAATAAAGAAGTCTGATGCTGGACAACTGACACAATATCATGAGAGGTGTCATGCCTTGAAGGAAAGCCTCACTCAGTGGAAGGCTTATTTGATAGATTCTGGAGCATCCAACCACATGGTTTCCTCTAGGGAATCCTTTACCAGTCTCATTGTATCAGTAGGACCTATCATTCACATGGGGGATAATTCACAGATCTCGATAGAAGGTAGAGGTTCTATTAAAATACAACATGGTGAGTTCAAGAATGTACTCTATGTTCCCTCTCTTGCAACAAATTTGTTATCCATTTATTAGATGACACATACTGGCTCGCCAAAGAAACTTGTATTTAGTCCTGACTTAGTGGAGATATCATATATCTCAACTGGGAAAATTATAGAGAAGGGTGTTGTAAATCATGCCTTCAAGGCATCCAACATTATCACAATCTCAACATCCATTCGAAAGGGGAGGTGTAAACTCTCTTTCATCTCCATTTGCAGATAATGATATGTTGTCTAATATTTTAGTTTCAAAAGATGAGGAACAAAATCATTATGATATTGATATTGAGATTGTACCTCAAGATCATCCAAATCCAGATCCCTCTCCTATTCTGAATCATAATCCTAAATGGGCTGAAAATCTCATTGAATCAGTAGGGAATGATGCTGGGGATCCAGATGATAGAAGAAAAATGAGGTCCCAGTATCAGAAGGAATGTGTTGCACTCTCTCACACAACTTCACTACCTACATAGTGGTGCAACAAACTTCCACATAGATGCTACTTAATGATATTGAATGATCCATAATTTATCCCAGTGAAGAACAAAATGGATCATTACATTCCTCCTCTAGCAATAAGATACTAAAGAAAAATTCAACAGATCATAAGAAGATGGAAAGGTTCACATGCATAGTCCCAGGATGCTGATGCATAGAAGAACCACGATTATGTATGGCTGCTCCACAGAGCTGCAAATTGCAACAAAATTTTACAATTTTTTTCCCAAAGAGGAAAATTTCCTCTTAAGTATAACTTGTTTTTTCGATTCAATGCTTATTTTAAGGGAGGGCGGGTTTCCCATGAGGTTTTCCCCATTTTTCTTAGTTTATTAAGAAGTTTTAATTTTCATTAGATTGTATGGTGACTTTTGGCCTAGTTTCCAGATCCCAAAGTTGTCCAAGTCAGGATTAAGGGGGGGCGTTAGGATGATTATAATCCTCCCTTGTCCATATATATTCTATTGATCATTTTGTCTAGCATAGGGAGACATATTTATTGTATTGTAGTTTGGAGAACACATGTAGAGGCTAAATGCCACCTACTGCATGTTCATGCATGAGTTTAAGTGCCTCTAAGACCATTCCTGTAATACCCCCATGACATTAATTTTATTTTTCATGTTTTGAAAAATTATTATTTTTATTATGTAATGAGTTATAAAACTCAAAGACTGAAATAACATTTGCACAAACAAACATTTTATTTATTTATTAATAAAGAAAATGACACTTGGAGAACTCAACTACATGAGGGGACACCAACCATGGCACCAAAGAACATGTGTAAGAAAGCTAGACTGATTGATACCAATCAAATCCAATCCAAAACTCAACAACCAGACAAGATCCTAAATCATAGGGATTTAGAGATCTGATTGGAGATTTGATTGGGATGGCATAAGACCTAGGCAAAAGCTATATATATGAGCACACTGGAATAGCACGGGACGCCATGTTGTGCATGGAGAAACTTTGCTGGGAATGCATGTGTTGAGTGTTTCTCCCGTTTCATAAGTCCATCGCTTAGCTTATTACGGAATCTGAGAGAGAGTGCCGCGTGGAATCTTTCTTGTTGTAGCTTGTTACGAACTCTGAGGATTGAGTGCCGCTAGGAAATTACTTGCTGTTCTGGTGCATGGTTGGTGATCCAGCTCGGGGGTGGAGCGGAGAAAACCGTTGAGTTGCTGCCTCCTATGGTTGGGAGGAGTTGATTCTCCAAGTGTGTTTCCCTTGGATTCAAGTAAGTAGATCTGATTTAGTTTCTCATATATTTCGGCTTGACTTATGGTTATTCGCATGATCAATAAAATATCTCGACAGTCGAAACAAACCCTTTGTCTGTGTTTCTTTTGATTAATTAAAATATTTCCCGATGTATTGTTTATGCTGGGGATGTTACATATGGTATCAGAGCTTAAAGACAGCACGGGTGAAGCCGTTCCCAGTTTGAGTCAGTTGGACTTCCTAAAACCTGGATAGAAGTAGGCTCACTCTCAAGATATATGCAGCCATGCTAAGTTGATCTTGAGAAATCTATGTGCAAATAGTTTCTCTGAAAGGATAGCTGAATCCATTACCAATTTGAGCAGGCTTGAGCAAAGATTTTCAGCCGGTGCCATCTTTACCTTGATACTCACAATATCTTAGGTACTATTCCCAAATCCAAAACAACATTTCTAGGAACATGGTTGAAAATTTTAGTGGTTTGCTCCTTTACTTTCACTTCAGCTTATGGATCTAGCAGAAAACAGCGAGGAGAGATTTAGTGATTCCCCAATGCACTTGAAGTTTATGAGCGAGTAGACAGAATACTGTTAACTTAAAAACATATGCATTTTTTTACAAAGACTAAAGGTGTCCCAGATCTAAGCTGAATACAGTCTTTTCAGCTTCTATGGCTGTTATCTATGCTCATTTTAATCTTTATTTGCCAATATTTGGGATCTTTGGCTACTTGTATAGAAGCTTCAGTTGCTACTCATTGGAAATCTGGACACAGTTTCTCCAGCTTCTCTAGCACTTCTGGTCATTGGAATCACTTCTTTGGCACTATGCCAGAGTCTTGGGTTGAATGTATGAAGCTGCTGGATGCAACAGAAGATGCATTGACAGGTGAATTTCCTTGGGCACCTTGCATTTTTTCAGAGAGAATCTTAAGTTGTGGATTGGTTTTTTGTATTCCTCAATTTATCACAGATCTTATTAAGTTGCTTGTTTTTTTTTTGGTAAATCTATCTTGTATGTGTTTACCTTTGTTTTGATGATCATTATTCCTTTCACTGTATGCATTGCCAATGATCTGCGTTTGAATACATGGTATGTGTTTGAATACATGGTATATGGTATGTGTTTTGTGTATAAAATTTAGATCTGATCAGTCAACTCCGATTTGGATTTCCTTTGCAGATCCGAGAGAAATCCTTGACTGCCCTTTTTCTTTTTATTTTATTTCCTTTTCACAATGCCTAGAGAAATAGATTTCCTTCATTAATAAATGATTGAATGTTTATTTAAATGTATAAAGTGGACGGGTTTATATAGTTCGGATTTTATATTAATTCCAAAGTTTATATATATCACGAATGTATGCTTTAGAATTAAGTATCGATACATGTAAGTGTCATTTTCGTAATGCATTATTACATGTTTTATTACCATTTATTAAAGGAAGGAACGCACATGCATACTTTAGGATTTTACTAGTTACTTTATTGAAAAAGATGGCATTTTTAAGTTATTCTGAATATAATGCATGAGAAGAAAATTTTATTATATTTTTTATTTTAAAGAAATATGTACTTTAGTAGTAACTTACAAATTATAGCTTGCAGTGGATGTATTGAGTAATGATAATATTTGCTTATGAATATGGAATAAAGATGTAGTTTGGTCATTGTTAAAAAGAATGAAGATATTGTAATTGAATTGTTATGTAGGACA
>LPNX011006647.1:1809469-1867687 GCA_001517045.1 Pseudotsuga menziesii
GCTTAGAATAAAAAGAACACTGAGGACGGTGTTAAAAATAAGGGGGGGAGAAATGTAATACCCCCATGACATTAATTTTATTTTTCATGTTTTGAAAAATTATTATTTTTATTATGTAATGAGATATAAAACTCAAAGACTGAAATAATATTTGCACAAACAAACATTTTATTTATTTATTAATAAAGAAAATGACACTTGGAGAACTCAACTACATGAGGGGACACCAACCATGGCACCAAAGAACATGTGTAAGCAAGCTAGACTGATTGATACCAATCAAATCCAATCCAAAACTCAACAACCAGACAAGATCCTAAATCATAGGGATTTAGAGATCTGATTGGATATTTGATTGGGATGGCATAAGACCTGGGCAAAAGCTATATATATGAGTGCACTGGAATAGCACGGGATGCTGTGTTGTGCATGGAGAAACTTTGCTAGGAATGCATGTGTTGAGTGTTTCTCCCGTTTCATAAGTCCATCGCTTAGCTTGTTATGGACTCTGAGAGAGAGTGCCGCGTGGAAGATTTCTTGTTGTAGCTTTTTACGGACTCTGAGGATTGAGTGCCGCTAGGAAATTACTTGCTGTTCTGGTGCATCGTTGGTGATCCAGCTCGGGGGTGGAGCGGAGCAAACCGTTGAGTTGCTGCCTCCTATGGTTGGGAGGAGTTGATTCTCCAAGTGTGTTTCCCTTGGATTCAAGTAAGTAGATCTAATTTAGTTTCTCATATATTTCAGCCTAACTTATGGTTATTCGCATGATCAATAAAATATCTCGACAGTCGAAACAAACCCTTTGTCTGTGTTTCTTTTGATTAATTAAAATCTTTCCTGATGTATTGTTTATGCTGGGGATGTTACAATTCCCTACATTTTTGGAGCCACTTTGAGTGCCACCAACAACCTCCATCAGTTGGTTGTGGTAGGTAACCAGTTATGTTGAGTCAACCTTAAGTTACATTCAGTTAGATCACTCTCAGTTAGTCTAGCACTAGTTTTCCATGGTTTCATGGGGAAGTGGCACCTTTTTCCACCTACTTTATGAGCTTAACTAGTTTAACTGATTATTAGTCTGATTTAGTTATCCATGGTTAGACTAGTGGCTCCCATGCAATTATTTAGACACTCCTAGTTATCCAGTCAGTCAGGTTGAGCTGGTATATCTAAATCTTATCCACATGATTCAAATTATCCTTATTGTAACATTGTTGTATATTGTTGGGAATTAATGAAGATTGATGGTGTAATTTACTAATCAATTCTAAATAGTTTTCTCTGAAATTTGTCTTGTTTAGTGTATATTGTTCTTACTATTCCACTACACAATTTACCTCTCAATTGCTCTTATTTTCCTGTAGATCAATGGTTCAATAATTTAACAAGTGGTAGCTCGAGGGAGGTCTGGGAAAGGTTATTAAGGATTGGATGTAAAGGGTTGAGCATACCCTTGAGGTGGATTCCCGTATGTTGGTACTAGGTAAGGTGATCATTGGGATTGAGGAGCCGGGATCGAGGTCATATAGGAAGGTGTCTCTCTAGAATTGGAGGTTGGTTGAGAAATATCAAGACCATAACCTGGGACAGGAAAAGGTCCAATCATCGGTGGGGTGGTAGTAGATGGATTTCCATATGTATGATTATCCATGGGAGGAATGTGAGCATAAGGTTGAAGTACGGATGTGATGGAACCAATAAAACCATTGGCGACATGTGATTCCCTTAATGGGTATTTGCAAACAGAATCATCGTGGGGTGCGTTTGGAAAAATGGTGTATAGGTAACCTAACAGGGCATAAATCAATTAGAACTATTGGGATTTGAGGATATCCTCTTCTTCCATTTGTGGTTGTTAATATGAAACATCCTTAGCAATGGATGGGTTCAAAGAATTTAAAAAGTAGTAGAGGAATATCCTATCATGTAGCTTGATTTTTCACAAACCGTGTCCTCTACTACATTCATGGATGTGGTCCATGATATGGTAGCAATGTTATGGTGATAAGAAAAAATGATTTCAATGTTGATGTTATATGTCACAAGCATCTAGAAGAACTGCAAAATGTGGAGGATAATGATGTAAAGGTGGAGTGGGTTCCATGTGGTTGATCGATGTACCTTTGGACGCAACACTAGTGAGGTCCTATGGAAGAGGCATAATCTAACCGAGTCATCAACTATGGAGTTCGAAGAACATCACATGTGAAAGGACATGTTGTGGTTTTGATGATCTTCTCCAGCCTTCGAATTTAATTTAGGGATATCCAAAGGGATTTTTGTATGCACCATGTTAGCTGGAAATACACACCTCCTACAGACAAGAATTGGTTCCCTAGTCTGAATGGTTCATATCCAGAACAAAACACAAACATGGAATGGTAGACTCTCCCTAGATCTGGTTCATCACTAGAATATGATGCCATAATATTTTTCTCAAATTTTGTCCTCACTATCCTTGAAGCTTACTGTAGAAGAACCTCTAAAAGATGGAAAACAACAAGAGAAACATGATAGCATACAATATAATCAACTAGATCTATGCTTGTGACCAAGGAATCAAGCAATACATACATATAAAATAGTAAATATGGGAAAGAAAATACATTCTTTATTGATAAATGATTGGAGAGACTACAACCTTCATGCCTTGGTGTTGAGAGTTCCTTCCAATGGCTCCTTGCCTCTAACTTCACCTTGCCTCCAAAGACTCAAGAATNCTTTCCCATGGGGGGTGAGCCAGTATTTAAATGCATGGGAGGATAGGTATGGTTGAGGATCTCATGGGTGAGGTGGATATTAGATCATAAAAGGGAGGATCTCAAGCTCCAGCTAGTCCTAAACCATAGGTATGAGGCTCCATGAAGGCAAGCTTCGAGAATCCTCTCAAAGCTTCTCTTTTTTGCCTTGAAAACTCGAGCACCGCTTCTCCAATGAATAAAATAGGTGGTGTTAAGGGGGCACTACTTCTTGTAGTAGGGCTAGAAGTGGTGGCACCTCTCTTTGATCATGTATCAGGAGCGGTGCTTCCCTAGCACCACTTTTTGTCAATGGAAGAGGAGCGTTACCAGCTCAACATAGGGAAAAATTGCAAGGGGATAATTTTTTCCTTCATTTCTCTATGGAAAACTTTTAGGGATTGGAGAAGACAAGGGGATACCTATCTCATAACATGAGGGTGACGAGATTTTGGTATAACAGAATGCCCCCCAAATTATAATGGCTAGAGGGAAACTATTAGCAATATACTTTGAAAGAACAAGGTGTAGTATCGAGGAAAAGGTCTAATGGTCGGAACTTCTCAAACATCACAAACTTTCTGCAGCATATTTTGATACTTGTCCCAAATGACTCACAACATGACCCCGCCCCCCAAGAACCCCCTTGAGTGTGTATGAATTCATATGTATTTTCAAGAATTGTGATTGGTGGTGGTCTTTCAAGCTTCATATTTGGCCTTGATTAGAACTTGGTTTTGATTGATCTTTGATTTTTGTCTTCTTTGACAGAACAAGAAAAGATTCATTCCAGTTTTTCTTCATTTGTTATACACGATTTTTGTATGGTTTTTCATTTTTTCAAAAATTGTGAAAGAATCCATATAAAAGTTATTGTAGAATGTTACTATTAGTTCATTCTTGCTTTAGTTGAAAAATCTAAACACTTTTGTATAAAATTTGTATTATCTTTTCTTTCTTTTAATTAGAGATATCACTTCTTTTTCCATTCAAAAGAGAAGATTTTGTTTGTTTCAGTTAGTAAAGGACCATATAAGAAAGTGTCTTTTATTTTTTAATGGGATTTATTCTATGTTTCAAATGAATTGAACCTCTCTCTCCCTTCCTTAAGTACGGCATACTTTGAAAGTGAAAGTAAAATTTTGCACATCATACTACATGGTTTTAATTTTTATGTCCTCACCTCATGCATTCACCTAGCCATTCAAGATAAAATCAAGCATTAGACTTAGGTTAAAGTTTTTAGCAATTTGTGTGATAGGTTAGTGACGTGTTCAGGCGTCGTAAAATGTAGGAGTTGTCGTTAATTTGCATGCACTGCTGCTCGGGACTCACGCGGTTCTTCCACGTACCATCGGTATATCAAATGGCCTTTCACGTACTCTTGAGGTATATAGAAAGGTACTTCGCGTACTTGATTGTATATCGGAAAGCCCCTTGTGAATGGTTGTGCATTAGACAACACTACTAATGATTTGAGATCCCACGTACCTTGCATATATCATGAGACACTTTTAGGAATCCTGAGACCATCTGAGTTAACCTTTTGACCGTCTTAGCATCACACTAGTTGTGAAGCCTTGATAATCCCATTAGGTTCTAGACCTTTGATCCAATCCTCTCACATATTTTGCTTGCTTCTTTACTTTGAGTAGCGCTTTTTGTCTGTACAGGATTTTTTTAGAAGAGAGAGATAGTTTTGTTACATAGTTATGGCTTCTCCTTCTAGGACTACCAACCTAGAGACTCCTTTACCAAGCATGTCTTTTGTGTTCCCTCCATATGGGGGTGTTGGTCCTCCTCTCATGGCTACATTAAGCCTTCCTAGATTGACTATTGGATTACCTATTTGGTTATTCTCCAGTCTAGTTATCCCATGTACACCAATTGCTTCTGATCCTAATCCTTCATCACAAGAGAATCAACCTCATGTTGATCCCTCTCCTTCTTTACTAGATATGTCTTCTCCCGTTTCTCTCTCTTCTCCTATTGAAAGTTGTAGTGCTAGTAGTCAGGTGGATAAGAAGAAGAAGAAAAGGAATATTAAGAAGAAGCAAAACAAACAAAAAAAAAAGTCTCAACCAATTACTCCTATGAGTGCAGAGAGTGTTGATCTACACACCCAAAGATCGCGTAAGCCCAAATTCCCTTGTAGGATTTGCAAGGGTGATCACCTTCTGAAAGATTGTCATGGTCTATCCCTACTTTTATAAGAATGGTATAGGGATTCCCAACAACAGATGCCATCATCCTCTGGTCATCATACTGATGATCCCCCCTCAGCCAGTGACTCTGTGCTTAAGAGTTGAAAGGGTAAAGTCAGAAATCCTTTGTTGCTTTGTAAGGACATGCAATTTACTTACCTTTGTCCTCTCATGGCTGAAGATTCTAAGTTGTTGGAAGATATTATTGTTTGTTATCAACGGCTTCCAATAGGTTATCGTAAGTTGTCTCTTGAACCCCCATTGGTTGATTAAGTGGTCGATTTGGTTTCATCGATATTTGATCCCACTCTTCCCTCCAAGAGTGAATTTCAAGTGGTCAATCTAGATTCATCTGTGGTTGATCCCACTCTTCCTTCGGAGAGTGAAGTTAAAGTGGTCGAGTTGATGTCATCTCCACCTGATCCCACTCTTTCATCAGAGAGTGTTAAGAGTGAAGTAGTTGCGTTGACCAATTATTTGTCTTGTTCTTCTCTTCCAGTAGAGAGTGAAATAAAACCTGCTGAAGTTTTTATGCTTCGTTCCGATTGTTCTCGAAAAGAGGAAATTTTTTCTATTTTGAAAGAACCCTCTCTGAGTAGTGAGGTTGTTTCCTTTGACTGGAGTAACCTAATAGAATCTCATCTTCATTCGAGTGTTCCTTTCCAGATAGTTGTGTGAATTATATCTAAGAGTAAAATATGCACTATTGTTGATGAAGGGGCTTCTGTTAGTATTCTATCCTCTACTACTTGGCAATCCATAGCTTCTCCTGTGCTTGTGCCAGCCATCGATCAGACACTAGTTTTTAATTGAATACCCACAGCGCCTTTAGGGATCCTTCCTCATTTTCCTATTACTTTGGAAGGAAAAACTGTCTGTATCAATGTTATGGTAGTCCAAGGTCCTTTAGATTTTAATATGCTCCTTGGGCGTGATTATGTTTATGCCATGAAATTTGTAGTGTCCACACTCTTTCTAGTGATGTATTTTCCCCATGATGGGAATATTGTGACCGTTGATCAACTTTCCTTCATTAAACCTGATTATCATGTGACTCCTAGTCATCAAACTTCCTTGAATGTCCCGCATGTTCTTATGACTCTCTCCCCTTCGAGTTACCTTCTTCCCATCATAGGTAGAATGGGGGGCATGGCTCTAGTATAGGTATATCATACTAGATTTAAGTCGCTTGCTTCTTATGTAAGGGGTCAACCTACCAACCTCTGGATATCATGTTGGGTAGGAGCAGGTTCTTGAGCAAAGTTCCCATTCTATGTCAAGCTCGTTAAAAAATGAAATGGATATCCTCAAGCATAGTTTACCTTTTGGTTTCAATCTTGCATAAAAATGAAACCATTACTGAGCATAGTTCATTTTCTATTTCAATCTCGTTAAAAAATGAAGTAAGTTTTATTAAGTATAGTTTACCTTTTGGTTTCAAGCTTACATAAAAATGAAACCATGTTTCAAGCAAAGTTATTTTTCTATTTCAAGCTTGTGTAAAAATGAAACAGGTCATTTTGAGCATAGTTCTTTCTTTGTTACAATCTAATTAAAAAATGAAGCAGATACCCTAAGCATTCTTTTGACTGATCTTTAAGCTCGTTAAAAATAATAAAATGATGTTGAGCTTCCTTTTCATTTTTCACTCTCTGATTAAAACATGAAAACTAGTTTGAGCTTAGTTTATTACTTTTTCATGCTCTAGATTCAAACATGAAAAGGGTTAATAGAGTCCTATTTAAGATCTTTTTAGACTCTTAAAATGTGAAAATATTTCTGAGTGAACTTGTCTTCTTCACGCTCGTGAAAGGACCTAAAGAGTCGTCTTCTTGGTGATAGTTTACCCCTTTTTCGGACCAGGGGGCACTACTTATGAAAAAGGTACACTACAGCCAATCATGACTAGAAGAGTTCTCTAAGGTATTATTTTATACTTTTTCAGGCCCTAGGGACTAAATCATATGAAAAAGGACCCTTCGGATTTTTCTTTAGTTTGTTCAGACTCTCTAAACATGAATTACACCGAGTTTTCTTTCATTGGACTCGTTAAATTAAACATTGAAAGACCCTTTTTGGGAACGAACCCATCCTTTCTTAGGTTCGTAAAACATATGAGTTTGGACTTGTCCAACGGATGAGCTATATCGAGTGTTTATTACCCTCTTTGAACTCGTAGAAATGAAAAGAGGCACTCATCAATGATGATGGGGAAATTAAGGGAAGGGAAATACATTTTCATTTGCAATAAATGGCAATTATTAGTCACCTTTGAACATAGAACTTGTCTACATTTCATTCAGTAAATTGGGTATTCAGTTTGTCTTTGAGTCGATCCACTTTCATGAGTCATGCCACTCCTTTGAGTCATGTCCATTGTTGCATTGTGTTCCGCCTCATCAAGTCAATGCTACCAAGTCTTTGGTCGTGCCTCCCGATGTTCAAAGGGAAGTTATGTTGATATTTTACACCTGTAGTCAAAACAAATTTTTTGAGTCAGTCCTATGGTTACATCATACTCAAAATTACAGAACTTTGTTCCGAGTTTCGTGTCGTTGATGTGGGATTCATCATGACCCTCCTTCGACGAGACTATTCCTGTCGACATTAGCTCATCATCCAGGAATTAGTCTTAGAAACAGAAAGATAGTACCTTGAGGTCTATATGCCTCAATGATAGATTCTCTCGCTCTCAACATAGGTTCACATCATTGACCTTTTATCAAGAGATTCGACTAGGTGTTCAACATCAAAACATCTATTCACACTAAGTAGATTGTACTAGGGTACCTTGGGAATCATTGACATTAATGGTGATCTCCCTCACACTTGTTATCAGTTCACATCATTAACCGGTAATCAAGTTGTTTCTACCATGTTCGACTTCAGATCATTGTAATCACATGGATAGAATCATACTTTGCATAAGATGAGACGAAGACCTTGGGTACTTGTTAAGCACTCATTGCTTTCCCCAGGTTTCGATGGAGTATTTGTATGAGTCCTAGCATGGATCCACATTTGTATGTTCATGGCTATGCTCAAATTTGTGTCTATATGACATAGATCTACATTGTATGTCTAGTAGCTATGTCCAAATTTGAGTCTTCTTCACATGGATCTACGTTGTATTTTAGTATCCATGACTTTTTTGTATCTCACATAGATTTGTGTTGTATTGGTCTTCCAAATACTCCATGAATTTTTTTGTATCCTGAGTAGATTCACCACTTTTGTTAGCTGGAAATACACACCTCCTGTGGACAAGAGCTAGTTCCCTAGTCTGAATGGTTCAGATTTAGAACAAAACACAAACACGGAATGCTATACTCTCCCTAGATTTGGTTCATCACTAGAATATGATAACATAATACTTTTCTCAAAGGTTGTCGTCATTATCCTTGAATCTTACTGCAGAAGAACCTGTAAAAGACGAAAAAAAACAAGAGAAACGTGACAGCATACAATGTAATCAACTAGATCTATGCTTGTGACCAAGGAATTAAGCAATACATACATATAAATTAGTAAATATGGGAAAGAAAAGACATTCTTTATTGATAAATGATTGGAGAGACTGCAGAATTCATGCCTTGGTGTTGAAAGTTCCTTCCAATGGCTCCTTTCCTCTAACTTCACCTTGCCTCCAAAGACTCAAGAATTATTTTGACAGAGTTTAGGTATGAAACACAATTCTTCCTCCTCTTTCCCATGGGGGGTGATCCAGTATTTAAAGGCATGGGACGATAGGTATGGTTGAGTATCTCATGGGTGAGGTGGATATTAGATCCTAAAAGAGAGGATCTCGAGCTCCAGCCGTTCCTAAACCATAGGGATGAGGCTCCACGAAGGAAATCTTAGAGAATCCTCTCAAAGCTTCTCTTTTTTTCCTTGAAAAATCGAGCACGGCTCCTCCAATGAATAAAACGGGCAGTGTTAAGGGAAAACTGCTTCTTGCAGTAGGGATAGAAGCGGTGGCACCTCTCTTTTCTCATGTATTAGGAGCAGTGCTTCCCTAGCACCACTTTTTTTCAATGGAAGAGGAGCTTTACCATCTCAACATAGGGAAAAATTGCAAGGGGTTAATTTCTTCCTTCATTTCTCTAGGGAAAACTTTGAGGGATTGGAGCAGACAAGGGGATACCTATATCATAACATGAGGGTGATGAGATTTTGGTATAACACACTAGCATCCAGGTAGAATCGTGATGAATTGGTGTTAGTGTAGTATTATACGATTGAAGCTATATCCTACTCTACTATTTCTATGGAGTGGGTGAATCCTAATCAACAGAAAACAAATCAATTATCACAATAATCCTAAGATCTTAAACCTTCTTTCATGGAGTTTGAGAAGGGGAGGAAGATAGGAGAATACCTCTTGTAGCCTTGAAGTTTGATGGAGTTCCTTGATGGCTATCCTCGTAGCTCCCTGAATCTCCTTCACACCTGCAAATATCACCAAAAAATACTTCCTATTATCCTACAAAACTATCTTTAATAAATATAGGTTAGGTCTATTTTCCTACCAATTCTACATCAACATAAAACTTGAAGGAAAAACATTGAACAAGAATTAGGAAGAAAACTGAATTGATTAATAATAGATGGACATAGAGAAATACTTACAACCCTTGAAGGTTCCTTCCTACTCCATATCCTAGACCTACTCCTCTACCATGCATGCCTTTTATGCCCAAAAATGTTTTAGTATAAAAGTGATTTCTAGCCCTCAATTCTTCTAGCATGCCTTTTCTCTAAATTTTGTCTCCTCTAATTCACCTCATGTGCCTTACTTATATATGATTGGGGTTCTTGCACCCAATCAATTAAACATGAATATGGAATTAGTATTTGAATTTTTTTTATTATTTCCTTCAAAAAACCCACTTTACCTAGTTTTTTAGGCATCAAACTTGATTTTGAGTATTTCTAGGACAATTAATACCCGTGTTAGGAATTTTTTCCACTGTGTGAGTCACAGGAGCTAGGTTCTAGCCCTTAAGTGGTCATGGACTAGGCCTATTTAGAGCTACCTTGTATTCAAACATTTCTTCCTTTGTGGAATTAGTCGTCAAATGAGAGATTGAAGCTCTCAATTTTTCCAAAACTCTAATCTTCATGTTGCATGCGAAATATAAATATGTTTTTAGAACAACACTCTCAAGGGTGTTAATTTTATTGTTAACAATCGGTTCATTGATTAGTTGTGCCAGATCAAGAAGGTTAAGTCTATCCATGAATGGTAGGCTCGCGATATTGGAGGCTCCATGTGCGGGTAATTTCATGGAGGGGTTTCCTAAAGGAGGCTTCTCGAAAAGCATATTTCCTACATGGGGGTTATTGGAGGGAAGGTTTTGAATTGAAAAATAACTTGTGTATGGGTACCCCAATATGGCATGCCCTATGCATGGGTTTCCTATGGGGATATTACTGGTAGGGAGGTTTTTGGTAGGTGGGTTTCGAATCAGAGGGTTCCCCATAGGTGGGTTCCTAATGGGAGGGTTCCTAGAATATTGGTTCCCAATGGAAGGGTTCCCAGAAGGTGGGTTCCCAGAAGGTGGGTTCCCAATGGGAGGGTTCCTAGTAGGCGGGTTCCCAATATATGGGGTGCCTATAGGTAAAGGTCTACAACCAGAACTGCCTCCAACCCTTCTTTTGTTATAGAGAAAAACCTTACATGCTTCGGGTGGATCACAATAGAAAGTATGACACCAGAAATCAATCCATTCTTAAGCATTCTAGATACATAAAATCAACTAATAACTAAGGGATAAGAACTTTACATCAACCGAATGTTCCAAGAATACCACCATTGATCTCTCGATCAAAACTTGTCCCTACACTTTGTCCTCAACAACAAAGACGTATATAATCATGATATATAAGGTGTTAGTGTTTATTATAGCATATTCAATTTAAACATGTATACAATGTAATTACATCCATGGATACAAATATTCATAAACACGGGAGATTGGATGAGAAATAGATAATTCTATTAATCTAAAAATATATACAAAATGACAACTTATGTCAGCACCTTGTCGAAACCAATAAACCGAGTCCCTCCACCTGGGCCTCCACCACTTCAATCCTTTAAAAAATGGCAAGCTCACAAAGACAGTGGAAATATTGGGAAAATAGCACTAATGGATTCCTCAAAGGACAAATGGATGCCAAACAACTCAAGCATATAAGAATGGGGAAAAATTCCACTATAATCTCCTTACCCTCCAAGTTTCTCCTCCCTCAATGTTTCGCAATAGCTCATAATATATCCATTCAATAGGAATTGAAGGGTCGAATTGGAGCGTTTCCTAACATATGGAAGGAAAACGATTAAGTCATTCATTACTTGATGAAGAAACCTCCAACTATTTTTTTTGTTTTGAGCATAAAACCCAATATACGTGGGTGATAGTGGTGCAATCTGCGTATACGGGAGCTATAGACTTGTGACCTACATGTATCTTCAAAAGTGTTTTTTACAAGGTTAAACTAGAGCATTAGGGCTATGGTGAGTAAATGGGTTATAGTGAGTCTACATAGGGACAAGGGAAGGCCATCAAGGCATGATGCAATAGGTGTGGAAAATCATGCTATAACAGATGCACCCTAATTTGTGAGGTCAGAGAGGTACATGATGGTCGAAATACATAATAATAATTCCAAGAGTGGAGTAGTGAAGAACCAGGTGGAAGGACTATCCAATCGTTAGCATGATACAATGATAATTCTCTACATATGACTGTAGATATGAAGTATACATAGCAATCATAGATACATATCAGTACGATGTTCATGAATAGGCATAATATACATATGTCATGAGTGGTCATGGGACCAGCGTAGATCCAAATCCTAGGCTCTATCAAGCGCCAAGATGGATCAAATCTCTCGAGGTGCAAACCTCTTCTTAGGTATCCATTTATTTGATTCAAACCAAAAGACACATCTTTTTATTTAAGTTCCACATATAATTTTATTATTAATAATATTTAATATTATTTATGGCAGACATATAATATTTTTTATTTTGTTAGGAACGAACATTGCATCATTTCCCCACACATGGTTTTAAAACCATATGCAAGGCCCTCCTACAATCATGGGTTGTTTAGGAGGCCTTGCACATGGTTTAGAACCCATGTGCAAAGCCTCCTAAACCATGGGTTGTTTAGAATGCATTACACATGTTTTTAAAACCATGTGCACATGGTTTTAAAACCATGTGCACATGGTTTTAAAACCATGTGCAAGGCCAACATTTTTTTGCGAATAATTCAATTTTGTGTTTTTTTCTTAACCCACATATTTTTTAACGGATAATTTTTTTTTTACTTTTTTATTGTTTTGTTAGGTAGGAAGATTACAACATGTCCGCCATATTAGATTGTTTTTGTGGCCGACATTTATTTTGGCCTATTAGAAATTTTATTTTTTATTAAAATAAAAATAACTTTATGAAAGTGATATTATTTTTTATTTTGTGTTGCAAAATCTCTCCCATAATATTCATTATCACTATTATTTTTTGCCGACATGTTACAAACGTTACATCACGTTACAAGATCTCTCCTATAATATTCACTATCACTATTATTTGTTGCCGACATGTTACAAGCGTTACTAACGTTACATCACGTTACAAGATCTCCCCCCTATTGGGTTGTAGAGCGCCTCTCGATGCAACAAGCGTTATTAACGTTACATCTTGTTACAAGGTCTCCCCCATACTGGGATATAGAGCGCCTCTCAGCGCAAACATACAGTACACAGTGAAGTATGGTCTCTATTCTGAATGAAGACATCTAGTACATAAGAAGGTACACTGTCTTGGTAATCCTAGAACTCAGGAAAAAGGTAATATTTTTCGTTACACTTGGCTATTAATCTGCATTTCTAGTTGGATGGAAGGAACCAGAAGGAAGTCAGTTCTTTGATCGAAACAGAAAACCCTTTTTAGGTGCAAGATTTAAAAATATGTGGTTCTCTACAATTGCACAAAGACAGGAGTAGAACGATATAAATTTTTGTGTCTACTATGAAGAAATTAGATTTGTTCTATGGGAAACTCCTTAAATACACCCCCGCATGTGGTAGAAGCGTACAACGTGATAGTGAGTTTCAAGATTGGGATGCATTATACCTATGTATAGGAAAAGAGAGACCAAATTAGGCAATGGCAGATATGCACAAATATCATTTGTGTGAGAGTTATGAATCAAGAACATGAAACATAAACTTGTCTGTAATATTCCCACAAATAAAATGGTATATGGTATGAAGACTTGTGAAGAGAAATGAGCCTATGTGAAAAAGTCCCACAAGTAAGTTAGCATATGTGCGCCAAATCCCACACAAATATGAATTGCTATAAGAAACATGCTGATGCAGACCTTAACTTGTAGAAGATGAAAACAAGTGGAGTGTTATCTAAGGATAAGGAACTTCACCAAGTGCACACATATCTTGAGCCAAGAAGACTATAAATAAGAAAGAAACAGATGTGGTGAAGTAATCTTGAAAGATGAAGATATGAGATAATATGGTTAGATAGGATTCAAAACTGTTGGGGTATCAATAGCTTGTTGATCACAAAATATGTTTTAAGAAGCGGAATCGAAGTGCTCAAATCAATAGATGTTGAATGGAAAGAAGTGCACCATATGAAAAGGATACACATATTCAGGATGTGCGATGTTCTTACTCAGATCGCAGAACAACATAAGTGAATGAGTTAGGAACTCTATCCAGTGTAAATACATTTATTGCATTTATTATCACACGTCGTAATTTTGGTAATTATTTTCCTTGACACGTATATTCAGAAGAAATTTACATGCATAAGAAGTTAAATTAGTTGTGGATTGTGAATACATTCATCAAATAAAAGGTATTTTGTTATTGTAATCATTTAATGCATTCTTATTTCATACTAAGGAGGTTGGACAGGGAAAGGAACAGGGGGTTGTAGCCTCCTTCTAGTTGGTGCTAGAAAATCACTTCAAGGTGTTGCGGCATCCTTTTTAATGGATAAGCTAGAACCTAGGGTGTTGTAGCATCCTTTCTGTTGGAGCAGATAAAACCTACAGTGTTGTAGCATCCTTTCTTTTGGACCAAATAAAATCCATGGGGTTGGAGCTGGATAATATAATTCGGCAGTCGTTTCTTCCACAACTGGAGATCACAATTATTCACAGGTCAGAGATTGATTGCTACAAGTCATAGTTTGTGCAGTTAGACAAATTTATGTTCGGGTCAGTTCCTAAATATTGTGAGTTGGTGCTTGCACCGATTGAAGTCGTTGCCGAGCGGTGCTGATAACTAGAAGATTGTATTTGAGGATCAGGTCAACACTTGAAATGAGTGGGTGCTCATGTTTGGAGATTTCCATATCCCATTGATGTAATATTCACACACACACACTTCTATTCTCATATATATGTACATTGTTGTATTTGTTACTATTCTTGCTGAAAATATGACAAAGTAAAAGAATATTAGACATATCTACATTATTACTGATTCACCCCCCCTCTTAGTAATAAGATAAATCCAACAAGTTATTTGTTACATCTATTGCTATATGATCCAAGGCTAAGTGTTTGGATCCTTTTAGACAACATTTCCATGAATGCCTCTTAGTGAGGTGATCCTCCTCTATCTGTATCTTATCCTTGGCATCCTTCATATCAATGATCACTACATCTCTCTTTTATGCCATGTGATTCAAAATGTCTACTCCCTCTTCTTTCTTCCCGAGTTCTTGATTTTTCTCAACTTAAATTCCTTAAGGTTCATGGCTACAAATGTTCTGTCTAGCTAGTCGACTAGGCCACCTAATGCAGATGCAAGCATGGAAACACCTTTTGCATATATCAGGTTGCAATATTGATGCTTTAGGTTACTGGCCTCTTTCTATAGCTTCTATATTTTTCCTTTACATTCTTAGGAAATCTTAACCATCTGATCCTTTTCTTCCTAGACTACTAGTATCTTTGGTGTCTAAAAATGTTCAATGGTTGGGAATTTTAGCTTAATATTTAGAATTTGAATCTCATTCCCTTATTTTTTAATAAATTATGTACATGGGCAGTATCCAATGGGCCTATCCTATTTTCCACTATCTTTTTCTCCAATTCTATTATTTTAAGTTGCTTTTCCTTGTTGGAATTTTATTTATTTATGATTTGTCTCTCCAATTTGTTAATTATGATTTGCATCTTGTTAGAATTCATGGTATACCTTAACACATACCTAATACATAGCTCTCTTATCCACCTATTCCATTCAATTTTGTGAGTAGGGGTAAATTGAGTGGCTTTATACTTATATGGAGTCAACCTTCCTCCTAAAGTGTTTGGCTCTAGAAAAACCATATTAAAGTTCCCTTTATTTAAATACACTATTTATAATAACCTAGGATATCTTCTATAAGATATTTATGCTTTGGGGGGAAATTACTTCTTCAAATGAACATCCTCAACCTAAATTTGAGAAAATAATACAATTAATCCAGATTTGAAAGCAAGAGTCTAAGGAGAATATCCTTTCTTTTAGGTCCATTGAGTAGTTGGAAAACTTTATATCGTAATGGTTGGTCTAGATAAATATGAGGTTATCTTCCCTTGAGCTTGATGGGAAATGATAGATGACTATTTCTGTAACACCTCGGTTTTGACCCCATTGCATTTAAATAAATGATGTAAATAATCATGGTGTGGATCTAGGAAAAAGCCCCACCATCGATTTAGTATTTATGTTTTGGAAATTATGGTGTGGCTGATGGTATTTTTTTATGCTAGTTGAACATTAAAAAGCTGGACATTTTGTTAAAACTGCAATTTTTAATTAAAACCCACAACTGGCTATGTCAATGCAACTAAATGAGATGGGGGCATGATTTTTCCTAAGGATGAGGGAGTGGGGAATTGGAAGAGGGGGGAGAAATTCAAAATGGACAGAGCACCATTTCTGGAAAAATGTTTTTAAATTTTCTTGGGAAAGAAAACACCAAAAATGGCCACCTTTCCCTCATGTGGCAGCATTTCACCTTCCCTCACGATTGTGAATGGAAAATCAATTTTGGGAAAACCAATTGGGCATTCACGCAACAGCAAGTAAGAAAAAATGATTTTGAGTCTGAACCTTTCACGATTTTCTCCTATTTGCTAGTTGTTTTCCTGAACACGATTTCCCTGAATCCAATTTTGTGTCTTTGTTTTGAAAGGCCAACAATGTTTTCGTTTTGGTATTTTGCAACAGTCGTTTTGGCACTGACAATGTTCAGAAATTCATAAATTTATCTATGTGTATGTAGTAATCCATTGCATCTACTATGTTTTGATAAATACCAGGACTGAGATCACTTTGTGTGCATCCATGTTTGGCATTTGAATTGATTGAAGGATGGAAATAGAGTCTATACTTTCTTGATAAACCTAGTGTGTAAAAGAACCTCACATACCAATCTAGAAGGATGGTTTTCTTATTTTCATGCCCTGAATAGAACTGGAAGGGAAGGCATGGCCTAAGGGACTATGTAGCAGAGAAGGGAATGTTTCCTTGTGTTGGGTGTGTAATTGTTTAGAAATCAGGCTAGATCTAGTGTGGGTGTTCATAGCTCTGGGGTTGAGCTCACTAGCATAGAAGTCAGTCTTTCCACTTCCCTAGCATCCTAATAAACCCAACAAGAAGGATGGCTTGGTTGGTATCCTGATAAACCCATCGGTTGGCTTGGTTGTGTCTCATGTGAATTTGGCTAAGTGTAAACCACTTCCTTTGTAAGTCTAATAAACCCAACTGTGTTGGCTTGAATGAATTTTAATTGTATCATTGGCTATGGGTGAAGTCTGCTAGAGTCCTTATTCCTTGGGGAAGATCATGCCCAGCTCGGGGGTGGTAGTGTTCTTGAGATATTAAAGAGCACACTGGCCTATGGTTGGGTGGAACGTTGCAGTGACATAGTTGGTTGCGGGATGAGCATCTTCCAAAGATAAGTATTCTTGTGTATTTAAGTTCTGCAACTATATTTTATTATGAATTATTATGAAATTATCATGAACATTATGTCTAAAAATCATATCATGCATTCTAAGACAAAACATATACCAATCAAGTATCACTATCTAAGAGAACAAGTATCTCAAAAAGCTGTCAAAATAGAATACCTTGACAAAAAAGAACAGATTGCTGACATTTTCACCAAACCACTACCTAAGGAAGCCTTTGAGTGTCCTAGGCAGAAAATGGGAGTAATTCCCTTACAAAAGTACTAAGAGGAGAAAGCTCAATATCAGGGGGAGAAATGCTGACATGGGGAGCTGTGAGATAGAAAGGTTCCTTTGTAATTATTGTCAAAGGTGGAGAATGGCTAGAGGTTGCCATCAATGCCAAAGGGGGAGATTGTTGAGTATATAGTTGTCATTGATGTCAAAGGTGTTCACGAATGACAAAGGAATGACCAATGAATATGATGGCAGGACAAACTCAGTGAAAGACTAAGGTAGTGATGGCATGGCATGGCATAGTTGAGAATGTAGCATGACACATATGAGATGAATGATATGGACATGGATGATAAGACAATATGAGTGACTAATCTAAAGACTTACCAGATAGTGTCGACAATATGATGTAAACAATGGTTAATAAAATAAAGAATAGAGGTCGAGTGGAAATAGAGATGCGGTATGAATGACAAAACTGTTAGAAATAGTCGCAGATGATTTCCGCAAAGAAATCGTGCAGATCCGCGAAGTCATAATGATATCCGAATTCAATATGAAATCGACGGTCAGGAAGAATCCCGCACGAGGTCCAACGGCTGAGGATCTGTTCCGCCAAAAGAGACCGATGGTGCAAAATAAAAATGCGGAAAGGGAATTGCGGAAAGTCGAGATACAATTTGGGGAAATGTTACATCCTGCATCCCTCAATCTAGAGAGATCGGACAGTTGAAGTTAGTTCCGCTAAAACATATTAGCGGTTCGGAAAAAGAAGTATGGAAATAAGTTTGCGTAAAGTCGAGATACGATTTTTGGAAATGTTACATCCCGCATCTCGCAATCTGAAGATCGACACTCATGGAGAATCCCAGTGAAGATCAACGATGGGGAATCATTGAAACAAAAACCTAGTGTGGAAATACAAATTCAAGAGGAAATCTGCAGCGTAGATCAATGGTCCGGAGAGATTTGGACATAAGATCAATGATTTGGATTGGATATGGAGAAGAATATTACAGAAGCACCAGACATGGATGCAGAAATGAATTCTAGGTTGTGAGAAGAACGAAACGGTGTGTTTCTTGAAACCTAACGATGAAATGATGCGACAGTTGAATGGGTAAATGATGAAGAGGTATGTCTGTAAGTAAACAGTCATGATCCAAAATGAAAGAACGCAGCTATGGAGAGATGTGTTGGTAGGTAAAAGGTAAAAGGTATTTATTGAATGAATGTGTAAAGAATAAAGCGTCTTTGTTAGTAAGTCTAATAAAGTCCAAAGTGAATAGTTTTTCAATTGTTCTTAAAAACTGAGAACATCAGTCTAGGGTGGTAGGGTGGTGCTAGGGCAGGCTACAAGTCTGCAGGGGGTGGTAGCAACCTTCCAGTCATAGCTATAGAACATGGTGTCATAGCATCCTTGTCTGTTGAAGCAGGAAGAAAACTATGGGGGTTTTGTAGCATCCTAGTCTATAGTTGTAGGAAAACTCTAGGTTGTATCTACATCCTTTCTGTTGCAGCGGATAAACAATTTTGTAAATTCATCTTATTAATGAGTTTGTGTTGGTGGTTTTCTCTTCTGAGGTTTACACGATAAAATCTGTGTCTTGATTGTTTATTTTGTGTATTTTAAAAGTAAAAATTGACAATATTGATTCACCCCCCCCTTTTAGTATTTTGGGATAAACCAACACCTTTCATATTGTCGATGAGTTCATCAATTCGTGGAAGAGGGTATATGTTCTTCACTGGAATCTTGTTGAGATCTCGATAGTCAATGCACATGCACAAAGTCTCATCTTTCTTTGGAACTAGGACAACTGGAATTCCACAAGGAGAGAAGCTGGGGCGGATATGACCCTTGTCAATCAAATACTGGATTTGTCTGTGAATCTCTTAATTTTTCGAGAATGGATCTTCTATAAATAGATGCGTTAGGTAGTGAAGAACTAGGAACAAGTTCAATGGATTGTTTTACCTAACAATGTGGAGGTACTCCATCTGGTGCTTAAAATATGTTCTCGTATTCCTCAAGAATGTCGTTGATCTGTTATTGTTGTCGGGAGTTGTGATGGTTGATTATTCGACTTGTTGCTACAGTATTCCTGGAATGTTGAGGCTTTATCATGATTAATGCAAACTTTTGAGCATGATTGATAAGATTCCTTGTTTTCTTGGCAGATATCTTAGCAACGGTTGATGTGGGTTGTCTCTCTGGTATGCCATACCATTGCTTCTGGATTTTGACAATCACCTTCTGAGGTCGTGACTGATATGTACCATTTTGATCCCATAGGTAGGGTTTACTGAATAGAGCATCGTCTATGGAAAGCGATGCCACATCACATAGTACTTCATCTTCAAAGGGCTTAATGAAGTAGGTGAGTCAACATTGTCGTGTGATCCTTATTTCTTGTCCATCCTTCATCCAATCGATATTGTAAGGTTAAGGATGTGGAGTGGTGACAACACCTAATTTCTTCACAAGATCTTCATAAACGAAGTTTTTATGGCTACCATTATCCACAATCAGATGTAATGGATTTTGCTGAACCCATATCCGTGTATGGAATAGGCACTCTTGTTCCTCCTCATCGACGATGGTCAAGACTGTCAAAGTGGTCAAGGTCAAAGACAAGAGGATTGATGCATATGGATCATATTCTACCAGGGTTCTGTCGGACAAGTCAAATGTCGACAATTTTTCCAAAAAATGTCTTCTGAGCTTTGTATTCTAATGTATCATGCCATGTTGAACTGTGATAATCACACCATTTCCCGGTATGAGTTTGTTTGTTGTGATCCCTCTTATCTTTCTGAAAGTTCTTCTTTTGATGATAGGGCTTTGGAGGAGTCGACTGAGAAGGGTTCTTGAACTTGTGGGAGTCAACTGGTGACTTCTTGTCAGATGTTAGACCTATTGGCTTGTTCGCGAAACGTATTTTTTTTTTATGTTTAGCTTTAAGCTTGATTGCCTAATGAAATGCATCCACAAGCATGTTGATAGTCAGAAACTCCATCTCTTGCTAAACATACGGGGATAAACCACTGGCATACTTTAGGCAAGCAATTTCTCTTCTTCTTGGACACCAATTCTAGCCATGATTCGATAGAACTCGTTAGTGTAACTATGTACAGACTGGTCTTTCCTTTGCCTTAGCTGCTGCCACTCCTTATACTGTTCTTCGAGGTACTTGGGGGGGGTAGAAATCCTTTCGAACATATTAGACAAATTTTACCCATGTTTTTATGGGGTCTTCTTCTTTTTCAATCTTTGTCAATAGATTGTCCCACCAGAAGTGTACAGAGGTTGACATATTTAAGGAAAAAATGGTGATTTTTTCCACTTAGGAGAGTTGATTCACCGCATAGTAATATTCCAGTTCTTGTACCCAATTGTTGACAGATTTTGCATCAATATTTCCTTCAAGGTTCGGTATGTCCAGATTGATTTTCACTTTAAAGGGGATTATTTTATCGGAGTGAGGTCGCATTAAGGATTCCCTAGAGTTCGCAGTGACTCACATGAGAATCTCATTGATCTGGGCAAACATTTCGGTTCGTTGGTGAGCCAGTTCTTTTTCTATGAGTTGCTCTGTCTCGTCAATTGAATGTCTATTGTTTGCTTCTTTGGCCATATTTTATGAATTCGAAGGAAGTGTCTTCTTGTGTTGCTGATTTTGCGAGCGTGTTTAAACATGCATAAGTTAAATAATTTCGATGGAATTGCTTATGTAGCTTAATACTCTGAACAAGATCTTACTCTGATATCAATGATCCAATTTGTGCCCAGGTGCACACTGGGTACAACAATCGACTGAATGAGTCAAGTTCTATTATGGTGGAAGCATATAAAAGAATCAACAAAGTAAGAAACACACCAGGTCAACAAGAAATATACACACAAAGAATATGCAAGAATTCGAACCAATTTATTACTTCTACTCCATGAAAGATGCAGGAATCAGATAGATGATAAAAAAGATACTATATTATATTAATGTACATGCTTATATAGGATGTTGAGATTCTTGGGTGACTACCCGTTACGTTCAGTTACAAAGAAATTATAACGATTTAGAAGTTCAACCATCACAAAGCATGTTGGTATGTTGTATGTCGAGGCGAACATGTTGAGGTAGACTTGTCGAGGCGAACCTGTCGAATGAACATGTCGAGACGGACCTGTCAGAGGCGAACTTGTTGAATGAGCATGTTGAGGAGGACCTGTCGAAGGTGAACCTTTAGGTTGCTGGTTGGATCAACATTTCCATTGTTTAAATAAGAATAATCTAAAACATCCTTACCAATGGCTATCTATCTCAGATTTAGGGTTACTCTAGCTATACATCTTACGTACTCTATTGCCATAGTTTGATATGGTGTCTTAGCTTTAGGTCTTTCCTTATAGGTTAGATCTGGGTCCCCTCCTTTGTCACTAGGATTATGAATGGCATAAAGCGAAGAGATTCCTAATCGGCGTGACAAATTATCCATATCTAGGGTTTAGGATACTCTAGGTTCACCTCTTTAGTTGTCAGTCTTGTTGTCGCCCTTAACGCACCTAGGGGGTTAGGTTGGTGTGGAAGTAATATTCAAGCCACTAAGTGTGTCATTGGGGGAAAGTATCGAGTCAAGTACTGTCACTTGATATTGACTCCTCCATTTAGGCCAACTCCTAATTCAAGCAAAGAGAGGTATACCCTATTAAATTCTAAGGTTGTTAAGGCTTGAGTGTGTTTGTGGATGAGTGAAATATTTAGGAGTTTATGAAAAATTGGCACAAGAGATTGCAATAGTGATTAAGACAACAAAATGAAATACAAATTAATCCATCTACATAAGATTCACTTTAAGCATAATGATTGTATGATGTAGACCAGTGTTAAAAATGGAGTCTGAAATGGAGCGTTGTTGGAGTGATGAATGTATTGTAATTGTTCTTGGTTGATTTTAAGTTTATGAATTAATGAATGGATTATAAAGGAGGGGGATTCCCGATATACCACAAAGGTATAGGGAATATGTCTAGACTCACTAATTTTGGTAGCACGTGAGAAAATGTGGGTTAAATGGAGTCACGGGGGGATTTCCTACACTACACCAACAAGGATGTAGCATGACGAGGCCCTGCGGTCACTTTTCAGTTGTTCCCGCTTCCTCTGTACAATTTTCCCACATGAAGAAAAATGCAACACTGGATTTTCGTTGTTGGGAGGTTAACTGAAAGTGATACTAATTTTAACTAGTCACCCACGTTACTTTTGATGCATCCAATTGGTCGATTGAGCCATAGAGGTGCAGAGCATACACAATGGAGCCTTGGTAAATTTTAAGGATTTTATTGCGAGGTGTTTTATTGTTTATTAAATCCTCGATAATCTCTTTCAGGCTATAAACCCTAATCAGGAGAGTAAGGGGAGTAAATTACTAGAAAATTTAAAGCAGTACAAAGCAAACAAAAGGTTTTTTTATTAATCCTACCACGCATCTCTTTCTCCTTTCGAGTAACTCGATAATTTGTGGGGTTAGTATTTGTATTACTTTGTAATAATTGAAAATGGAAATGACAAAGTCTATATATCTGTGAAGAAAAACTACACTAAAAAAATAAAAACCATGCAAAAAGTGCACCGATGCAAAACCACCTAGGGGGGATGGGGAGTGGGATCTGAAGGATCCCACTTAAGATATTTTATTACGGTATTTACAATGCTTGAGGTGGATTCCAATGGTCCTTACAGATATGGATCCACAGGCTTACAGGTTTTAGGAATGAAGAATAAAAGATTAAGGTTGTGCCAGGAGACCTTTGATGGCCCAGATTTTTTAATTTTCTAGCAACACTTCTCCTTGTCCAGTCAACAAAAGACAAAATCCAGTCAACTACCTTGCACCAAATGTGCTAAATATAATGTCAAAAGAATAAAATAGTTAAGTACTGAATGATCTAAAAATATGCACAAGCACTTGACAATACGAGATATATTCTAAGAATGATGCTTTAAAATTCTAGATCTAGAAACATGCTTAAAAATATCATCCTCTAGATATTCTTTGAAAAATAAAATAAACTACTTAAGCATGTGAGTAACCGTAACCAAAGGAGAAATTTTGATTTAAAATTTAGGGAGAGAGAAAAAGAAAGAGCTCAAGCTTGGGAATGCTTGGGCTATGTAGTCTGTTGGTGGAGAACAAAGGGACTACGCCTCTTCAACAAGGAGTTCTTCAAGAGTTAGAGAAGCAAGAAAGGTATCACACAAATCCAAGAGAAGCACCTATAAAACACATTTGCACTTGCAAAGAGACTTGTCAAACCTAATAAAAACTCCTGCTAAAGATAAGAAGAACATACCCATAAGAAAATCAACATGCAAATTATAAATCTTGAACATAAATTGATTAAGAAACTACTTCACTCACTCCTACCGATTAGTACGCAAAGAAACTACTTCAATCACTCCTACCGATTAGTACTAATCCTTCAATGAGGCTAGATTTGACAAGGAATAGCAAATGCATAAAAGATATTCTACATATTACATCAACAACAACATGAGACAATGATCATCCAACATTTGAGCCATGCACCACATGAGACCTCCAAATCCTTTTATTATTAAAAAAAATAATGCAATACAATAGAACTAGAGAAAACCTTCGGTCCTCTTACCATGAGAAAATGAGGAAAAGATGTCCTCTTAAGTAACCAAATGAGAGAGGGGAATCCATAAGGGAGAGTTCAAGTCGAGTGAATCAGAGAATAGAGAGATACACTAGAGTTGACCGGAGTGATTATTATGGAGGAGGCGCCACCTCCCATGATGTAGGAGACCTCACTCCACCTACTCGCCACCTCCCATGCAAGAGATACACCCCAATTTGGATTGATTTCCAATCAAATATATTTACGCCACATAAACCAATGCGTGAGTTAAAAGGGAGGGAGTTAGGACACATCCCTTTAATCTTGGTTTGAATTTCCAACTCTCATTTGGTATTCACGTGAGCTACCACCACTAAGATATGATTCGCTTGCATGCTGAAAACAATGTGAACGATAAGATATGACCATGACCCATGCAATTATGGGATGAAAGTGGGCGCACTTCCTCTCTTATGTTGTCATCGCCGTCCTCTTAAATTAATTAAAACACATGCTTTTGACTCCACGCAAGTTTCTTTAATCTTAAAAACATGTGAGATAAAAACCCCACCTCACACAAGTCATTCGACCAAGTTCTCATGGCTTATTACTTTTTTACTTTGATGTCATTTGTCGCATTTTTTAACATTAAATTGATGTTTTGATGCAACTTTAGAGAAATAATTCTATATGGGATGATTTAGCCGCCCGAAACATAAGAAAAGTGGCTTTTGGAGTAAACAGGATTCTCTGAGTGTGAAAACGAGCATTCCCATGCCAAAAATGGACTCCGGGCCCATCTTTTATGCCACTTACAAATTTTGTAATTAAACCATTAAAAAATGGCCTAATTTTGTGGGAAAAAATAATTTTCTTGGAATTGAACAAAAACCTAGGGGGACCTAGAACATGTCCATACGACTCGATTCAAATGCCTAACATGTTTATAATCATTGACACAGATGATCTAATAACCCTCTAAGGCCTAACCACCAAGATGACTACCCAATTTTGGAAGTGTGAGTGAAAAACTTAGAAATTATTAGTTGCTTGTTCAACACCAAATAGTTACTGAGGGAAAAACACTCTGGGCTAGTCGACTTGATGTCTAAGTCTAGGAAGCTGGGTCTTTTATAAAATTGATCATGTTAGCACATTTTTTACAATTTCCCCAAGGGGTATGAACATGTCTTACAAAAAAAATTGAAAAACTCCGAGAAAAAGCTTGGCGGACTTCTGGACTCTGAAGAATGAACAAGTATACTTGTTCTACTTTTTTGGCTCACTTGAAAAATAAACCAAAAAAAAATTAGGTGGTAACATCTAGCTCCAATTGTGAGACATGTGCTCGATCTAGTCATAGGGCAAGGAGAGGATACGAGAACACCGAAATCTCTGGTTTATATAACATGTAAACAAATCTCAACTTGACAAGAAAACCTTAGTAGAACAAGATTCATATAAAATCCAAATGAACCATTAAGTTTCTTTATTAAAACAAAACAAATGTAGCTAACTAATGAAAGAAAAAGTTTTATTATACCTAAGTACATAACAGAAAATCATAAAGTATATGCTCTCTTTAAGGAGCTTATTTTCGTACTCTAAGCATGATAAGGTTAGGTGTAATAAAAAATCCAATGTAACAAGTTAAGCATCTTATTAACATAAAAAAATTTCCATGCCTTTGGTTACCCAGCCGAAGCAAGGACACTTTATTTACAAAATGCAAACATGCGTGATGATCCAGAATGGGCGGGCTGGATGGGAAATCATAGGCATGAATAATGTCGTCAAACTTCTTCCCAAACTGGTAGGTGCTTGCATAGGATGCTTCTATCCATGATTGGATAGGGATGATATACAAATCGCTATGATGATGCAGATTGACTACATCATCATACTGATCATCGTGCCTTATCGAATGATAACTCATTGTATAATCCCCAAGCTGCTCCAAATCATAAGGAACCTATATATGTGAATATGACGGTTAAGACTGATATTCCGTTGACTGCATCACATATTTCTCTTCGCGATGCTTCTTTTCAATGTCTTCATTACTGATACCCATATATGGCTCTAACTGGTCATGTGAAAATTCTTCCTGGTTATGTCCATCCTCAAGTTCACAATAATAATCCTCAGAAATCCTAGTTTCAAAAATATTATGAGTAAATTTTTCCTTAAACCTCATCACTAAGTGGAGAACATAGAGGAGTTTCATCATATACCATACAGACTTTATCAAAATTTTCTTTATAAGTTTTTGTGATGGTTTCTTGTTGAGGTAGATCTAGAGTACATGTATTATCATCATCACTGACATAAACTTGAGGACACTCCAAATTTTCAATGGCATCATGATGAGGTGGATGTTCAATAATATCTTCAATCAAAGGATACTTATGTGCTTCCTTTTTAGCGTCAAGTTGCGTTCTAGGGAGGAGGGCATCATATTCGTTAACAAGTTGCTTAATCTCCCCCATTTCTCCTTCATACCAATGCAAAAGGAAACATTCAAAACCTAGGGGGACCTAGAACATGATTGGATAGGGATGATATACAAATCGCTATGATGATGCAGATTGACTACACCATCATACTGATCATCGTGCCTTATCGAATGATAACTCATCGTATAATCCCCAAGCTGCTCCAAACCATAAGGAACCTATATATGTGAATGTGACGGTTAAGACTGATATTCCGCTGACTGCATCACATATTTCTCTTCGCGATGCTTCTTCTCAATGTCTTCATTACTGATACCCATATATGGCTCTAACTGATCATGTGAAAATTCTTCTTGGTTATGTCCATCCTTGAGTTCACAATAATAATCCTCAGAAAGCCTAGTTTCAAAAATATTACGAGTAAATTTTTCCTTAAACCTCATCACTAAGTGGAGAACATAGAGGACTTTCATCATATACCATACTGACTTTATCAAAATTTTCTTTATAAGTTTTTGTGATGGTTTCTTCTTGAGGTAGATCTAGAGTACATGTATTATCATCATCACTGACATAAACTTGAGGACACTCCAAAGTTTCAATGGCATCATGAGGTGGATGTTCAATAATATCTTCAATCAAAGGATACTTATGTGCTTCCTTTTTAGCGTCAAGTTGCGTTCTAGGGAGGAGGGCATCATATTCTTTAACAATTTGCTTAATCTCCCCCATTTCTCCTTCATACCAATGCAAAAGGAAACATTCAAAAAATAAAGCATGGAGACTATGGATTTATCAAGAAGGTCATAGAACCAATTCTCTACATCCCCTTTAAAGTAAAAGTAGAAAATTACCATCAGATCATCCTCAAGCACCACATTAAAATCAGCCACCAGGTTGAAGAAAGTAGCAATATGATGGGTGACTGATTCACCATCATTTCCAAAAAACTTTGGGGCAACATTATATAGTTTAGTATGGTTATAACAATCGTTAGAAAAACCACATCCATTTCAGAAATCCATTGAGGGGTATTCATCGAGCAACAACATGTGAAGCCCTTCTTTACCCATAGTAGAGTTCAACTTTTTAGATCTAAAGTAACAATGGAGAACATCTGGCACTAAATTAGGAAAGCTGTCAAATAGTGAGATTTAAATTTTATTGTGTCACATGAGCTCATCTACACAAAAAAAAGTCTCAACATATTTATGAGATAAAAGGGTTTTATCCCTTCAATGCAGTTTCCACATGAAAAGAAAATATATGCATCAAAAATCTCTCACATAAAATTATTTTTTGTTTTTCTTTGTAAAAATAAAATTTGAAAAAGGTTAGTGGAGTCGCTAGATGAAAATTAAATATCTACTCTAAGCATTCATCAAACAAAAAAAAAACAAAAAAGGTGAAAAACAAAAGTTGTACTCCAGGAATACATTTTTTTATCCTTGACAACAAACCTAGAAAATGCTGTCACATTTCACGCACCTGGGGGGTTAGGTTGGCATGGTACAAATATTCAATCCACTAAGTGCATCCTTGGAGGAAAGTCTTAAGTAAAGTACTGTGACTTGATCTTGAATCCTCCATTTAGGCCAACTCCTAATCGAATCCAAGGGGGCTAGACACTACTAAATTCTAAGGCTGTTAAGGTTATTAAATTGCCGCACCAAAGTGGAGTAGGTTGTTTCCACTCGAATCCAAATTTTGAAAGGATCCAGCGAAGCCATAAAGATTCCTAACTGAAAATAACTGTGGCTCGATATTATGTTTCTACTGAATAAAGAGAAAGATCTTGTTGTTTCTTACAAGCCCAAGTGACAGGTCCAAATCCCAAACTGAAAACATAACCTATAGTAGACTTTCGATCATCAGGATTATCTTCCCAATCTAAATCAATGAAACCAAATAACAAAGGAGTCCCCCCTATACTGTAATGAATCCCAAATTGAATTGTACCCCGAATATATCAAAGTATTATTTTTGTTGCTTTCTAGTGACTTTCATGGGGTGTTTGCATATAGCGGGAAACACGACCAACGACAAAAGAAACGTCAACATGGGAATGAGTCAAGTATAAGAGACTACCTACAAGATAACGATCCCAGGTAACATCTACTTTAGGTGAAATGAAAATCGCAGAAAGGTTTACTCCATATAGGAAGGGAGAAGTGGCAGGTTTACAATCTTCAATGTGAAAGCGACGAAGAAGGTCACAAACATACTTATACTGAGAAAGAAAGTTTCCTTCTTTGGTTTGCAAGACTTGGAGACGAAGAAAATAATGCAATTGTCCTAAGTCTGTCATTTCAAAATTTCGCTTAAGACTAGTTTTCACATGAGTTAAAAGCTCAAATTCATTGTTATCACATAATGTGTAGCTACCATTAAAGGTATCCCATCTAGGATGGTAGAGGTGGGGTAGCTAACCGGTGACACCGCAAGTGCCTCGTCCACTACAGATGAAGGGTAGTTGTCTTACCAGATGGGCTCTTGTCACTTTAGATCACTTTGAAAAATGACCAAGGTGGAGACCCTACTAGCCTAAGATTGCTAGCGAACGTACTCAAAACACTCCTATAGGTATGAAACGAATGAAAGAGGAGAGATAATGACTGAAGTAAACTAGATCTAGGAAATAGATGTGGTATAGGAGTTAAGGTGGAGTTGGGGAGATTTAGAGAATAGGGAAAATGACCCATCTTAATAAAGAAAATACCACAATGAGTTAAGTGAAGTAGATCTCGACAGATCTAGTCACATACAAAATAAACATAGAGGACTTGTTGCCTCCTTTTATGCACCTGGGGGAATTAGCACAGCAGAAATATTCAAGTTACTAAGTGCATCCTTGGGGGCAAGTCTCGAGTCAGGTGTTGTCACTGGATCTTGACTCCTCTGTTTAGGCCACTCCTAATGGAGCCAAGGGGGGTAGTCCCTAAGAAAGAGTTGCTAAGACTCTTGTTTATTAATGTTTAAATGATCAGAGTGTTTGTTAGGAGTTATGATAAAATCACCAAGTACTGCAATATTAAAACATATAATTCACCACCATGATAATAACATTTACAACAATAATGACTTGAAGCATGTGATAAACAATGATAATATATCCAGTCCCAAAAATGGAGTGTAAAGTAATGTTGCTGAAAAGGAAATAATGTTGTGTAGTGTAGCTTGGTTATTTTTAGATTTTTAAGCAATGATGAGTGAGTTAAGGCGAAAGGGGATTCCCGATATACCATGAGGTACTGGGAACATGTCCGGATTCCGAGAAGAGTGGTTCCACATGGGAAAATGTGGGATAGATGGAGTCGTGGGGGGTTGTTCAACACTACACCAACAAGGATGTAGCCTAAAGGGACCCCACGGTCGCTTTCTAGTTGTTCCCGCTTTCCCTGAAGATTTTTCCCACTACTTCCTAGGCTCGTTACAACGAATTTCCATAATGTTTTGAGGGTTGTAAATTTTATTAACGTGAATTGATTACTTAGATGTGATGATTTAATGAATGCACAATACCACTTTTGATATCCCCAAGTCTCAGACTAAGCTGCAAGGGGTAGATCATACACGGTCTAGGAAAATGTTTGTTTTGATTTAGTGAAAGCAAGTAACAAATGTACTAATCTATACATCCCTTTAAGGACGGATTGTGTGCTTGTGATGTATTCTAAGCAATACATCAGTTTTGCATATAACGAAGCTATAGTCAAGGATTTCTTTCAGGACAAATCCTTATTCAGTAGGTCAAGACTGGGTTAGATCTACAAATATATATAAAAATCTAAAGATTCTAAAGTAACCTTTGAAATATAATCTAGCTATATAATGAATGCAAAACTAATCTAAAATTTTTAGCTGAAAGAAGGAAAGAAAAAGCCAATTACATCAAAGGATGATACAAACTCCCCCCAAATGGGGGAAGAGAGGCGTTGGAGTCGTTATCCCACTTGCTCTTTTATTATTTGTTACAATCAAGCTTATTGAAAAGTAAGGCACTTTTTAACTCTTGAAAATGGATAAAAAAGGCTTAAAAGCATTTCCAGGAAGATGAATGAAGTGGGGGGAGCTAGAATTGAGTATGGGTGCTTTGGATGGCTTAATACTAAAACATTCGACAACATCTCTCTCTCTTTTTCCCTAGACCAGCTAAAACCCAGCAAGCTTAAGATGCCAAATTAGTGGGTTAGATGAAAAAAGAGACTAATAATTTACAACTTTTAACACTTGAAAACATATTGCAAAGTTTAACCTTGAAGTGCTAAAGTGAATGGAAACTAGATCTAAGCTTTTGAGATACAAAACTTCATCTATTTCTTATATCTAAATTGAAGCAAGTAAAAAAGAAGGATAATAAATCTTTTAATGATCAAATTTTAACTTGCAAAAAAAATGAAAGGAAAGAGATTGAGGTTGAGCGTTTTTTCATTGAGAATGAAGAAGAAGAGATCAGGCTTCGAACTTTGAACAAGGTTAAGGAGGAAGGTGCCTACATGGTGAACAAGTTAGATCCAAAATGAAGCGGTGAAGAAGACAAGATGCAACTGAGCTTCGGTCTTACTCCGCCTTGGTGATATGGAAAGCTACACAAGAAACCTTCATGCAAAGATCATATCTAGTATGGTAAGTCACATAAAACCAAAAGCATACAAGTATTACCGACTACAATGTATAAATCTCAAATTTTATATGATTACACATAAATAAGCAATTTGAGCTTTAAATGCCTATTCTACGGATTGGAATACAAACTTCTAAGCTATATATTTGAAACTACATGAACCACAAAGAAAATGCTAAGCATATATCACCTCGGTTACATAACAAGTATTCACCATGAAATAGTATTACACCAGCATATTGTCATCAAAAGACTCAACTTTACTCATAACAAAGATAAACAATTACAATCATATGAGCATAGGTCCCTTTCTTCTGTCAAGAATGAGGAAAAAGAACTTGCTTAAATAGAATTTACAAACCCCTGGAGGTGTACCAAACAACTGAAGTAGACATGAGTTCACTTAAAGAGAGCATGAGTTAGCTGGACCTCGAAAGAGTGATTTGAGGGATTGAATACCGAGAGGAGGTGACACCTCTCATGTGCTCCTACCAAACTCCCCACCAACCCATTCGCTTGCTTATTGGCATCTACACGTTCCACACATGGGAGTCTCCTTCCACCCACTCATTTTCATAATACCATAACTTATATGATAAATTACCAACTTTCTATACCCAACGTTTTAAGTTACTTCAGACATGGAGAGGGGTCCACCCCTACACACTCGCTAGCTTTGTTTTGGGATGGCGTGAAGCTCACATGGTTGACGTCACCACTCAACACAACCATTCATAACCTTCATAACATATAGCATAATACTTTACAACATAACCAAAGTATTAAAAACCCATGACATGGAGAGGGGTCCACCCTCATCCTATTCGCTACCTCTAATGGTGGTAGTATGACCTTTATGTGGGTGATGTCACCACTACTTATTCCAAAGTTTGTTTCACCACTATGTTTGGAGAATAGTCGCATACCCATTTGGACCCACATGCCAAGTCATTTCATTATTTAAAAAATTGATTTTTGACTTTTTAAAATTTTTGACTTTGGTGCATTTCATCAAAATTTAGCAATTTTTTGCCATTTCGTCGCATCAATAGAGAAATAACATCATACCGGACAACTTAACCACCTGGAGCATGAAAAAAGTGGGTCATGGGGTAAAGGAGGTGCTATGAGCTTGAAAATGAGCCCATACATGTGAAAAAAAGACTTTGGATAACACATTTTTTACATTTTGAAGTTTTTCAATTAAACCATTAAAAATGGCTTAAAAACAGAAAAAAAAGGAAAAAAAATCTCAGAATCAAATGAAACTCTAGGGGGACCTAGCACATATCCATATGACTCAATATGATTCCTAACATGCTTATATACATCGACACATGAAATTTAATAACCTCCTAATGCCTAATAACCAAGACAAAAATTTCAGCTTTGGAGAAGTGGTGAAAAACTCGAAAATTATACATCGCTTATTCAGCATTGCATAATTGACAAGGGAAAACACCTTAAAACAATAGGAATGATACCCAGTCCCAGGAATCCAATTCATTTACAAAACATTTTGTCGTGTTAGAGAATCTATTACAACTCCCCCAATGGGTATGAACATGTATTTTATTAAAAAAAAGGGACCACCACTGGTCCTGATGAACCGTGGAACCTTCCGAGTACTGACAATGAACAACTGGCTTGTTCATGGATTCGACAACTCACTAAAAATCCACTAAGTGTAGAATTAGTGGATAAAAAGACCCACGTAGGAAACTATGCAAAAGTGGTCAAAGAGGACCCAAAAAACTAGATCAGGGCATGGGATGACTAGATCGGGACGCTTGAAGGATATATCTGTGAGAATTAGATGGGTTCAAGCATACCCAATTGATATATCTAGAGAGATCAAGCCACACGAATGTAAATCCTAATGGGACCTGTTATCACATATACATTTGTAGTTGAGCTTCCATGATGCAACATGTAGACTTGTCTCTTATTCTATTCCAGGCTACTTTTTATATGAGGTATCAACATAGATCTTTATAGCTTCAGAGCCTTGTTCATCAAATTTTCCTTAACATGATTGAGATTCAGGAGTCCATCTGGTTCAATGTAGTTGAGCAGCAGATCAGAGTTGGTACACACAATTATAGAGGGGCTTATCAGTTGGAAACATGTATATATGGTGAGATTAGGTATACACTTCCTTGGTTTGAATTTTCTCTATGATGTATGCTAGATACCTATGCTTATCATGTTAGGATTATTATGTTGACCTATGCTTATATCTATTGTGCTTTAACTTGTGTTATGATTAATTAAGGAATTTGATGTGAAGATTGTTGCTCATGCCATGCTTGTACAAATTGTAGACCTTGGTGCTATGATGGTTCCATGTCATTTGTCCCCGCCCATCCAGTTCATCCATCTTTGATTTTATTCCATGACTTAGATTGATTGAGACTTGTGAGATTGAAGATCCTTTTACCCATTGTGACCCCTATGTATGATAGACTCCATGCTACTTTGTGTCTCTGGCTATGAAGTGCGTGGCTTGATCAATGTGGTTGGGTTCACAGGGTAGTTCTCCGTTAGTTATCAAAGCAAGTGCTCCATCATAACAATGTTGTAAAACACTAAAGCATTGAAACACATAAAATCTATATCTAAAGCATGCAAAAAGTAAAATTGTTTAAAAGGTAGTCAGTGGCCAAGAGTTTGAGCACTCATTCCATGTATAATGTAAGGTTCAATATGCCCTCTACAAGGGCGGTAGGGAGAGGAAAATCCATCGTGGCTATGGATTGCTCACTGGCAGCGGGTCTAGGACTTAGTCATTTACTAGAGCCCAAAAGGATTTCTAGGGCACCTTCTCTTGTAGGATGGCTACTATCTTGTGTAAATTGTGAAAGTTATTGAAAAAGGTTAATGGTCAAAGGATGAGCACTAAATATTTATATAATGTTTGGATCATGTGCCCGCATAGGGAATCAGGGTGAGACTAGCCTGCAAAGTCTAAGTATTTGTCAGTACTGGATCCCAGAAGGCTTCCAGTGAACCTTCCTTTGAAGGTTGACCTGTATTGCAGTTATAGTGCAAATTCTAAGGGAAGCATATCCAAATACTTTGTCCATCTGTGAGACACCTCCATCCCGTATTGTTATCTGTCATACACATGTTACCTTGGTTGAGGGTATTATTCATCATTCAGATAGATCACTGAGTCAAATTTAGTTAAAATTCATTCCCCTTTGCCTTAACCTTTTTCTTCCATACTCACCCATCTGTAGCACATTGTTTACTCTTTGTAAGTATGGCATGAACAAGCATATTTCCCAAAAGTTCTAAGATTCTTCAAAAGAACAGGTACATCTTATTATTATTATTATTATTATTGGTCACCATGATTATGAATAACTGATTTAAGTTGGGTTTTGATATACACCATTTGAGAATTTCTTATCTTGGATGGTTGCAGGACCATTGATACAATATCTCACTTTGATTTTGGGGTACTTTGACCTGGTCAACTCAGTTGACCAAGCCAATCACAGTTCCCAAGAAAGTGACTAAAAAACACAACATGATCTATATGTGTTCCAAACATGCCCAGGACCAATACTGCAATTTTCCTTTTGAGAGTTTGGCGTTGGTTCTCCAGAAAAATGATTATTGTCACTTAATTATTGGTCAAATGATCAAATTTTAATCCAGATGGCAGTATGATTGGTTCTCCTAGAGTAGATCATTGTTCCAGGGGGTATGAGTAGTCACTTATACCATTCTTCTATGACTCCATATCATCCAGAGCAGTCAGTTTTCCCCAGTTTGCACCTTCGAAAGAGTTATGGTGGATTTATCATTTTCCAAAGATTGTACCAACAAAAATGAACTAGAGAAATCATTGAAAAAATCGATTTGGTCTCCTGTGTCAAGGAAATGGCTTGGAATTTCGGTAGATGATGTTTTTCAGCATCCCAGACAATCCTTAGCAGTTTTTAGTCAGCAGATATCCGAATTATTTTGTACTAGCTCATATAGTGAGGAAAGCCCCCCAAGGGGTGCCCCCTCTCATGGCTAATGATGTATTTCATGATTATGTCATATGATTTGAACTTGTAAAGGGGTCTAGGGTGAGTTAATCCCCTAAGTGACCCCCTCTCATGTATTACTATGTAATACTTTATGTTATATTGTGATTTTGACTTGAGATAAGTGTCCTTGAGCAAAGTGCGCCCCCATGTTGGATCAGTCACTTGATCCATGTATTAATATTGATATTTTTTATCTCCACCATCGAATATTTTTTAATCTCAATCATCGAATGATAGTTCGTTAGAATGTGGGAATACTCTCTAGCTATTTAAGAGAGGTGACCTCCCCCATTGTATTCATGAGCTTTGGCACCAGAATTTAATAAAGAGATTTGTGTCTGGGATTATTCTTTTGTGCATATTTTGGATGGTTTGATGATCTGATGATTGGCATTGCTACTCTTCTATACTGAGCTTGATTCGGGATACATCTTGCAGTTTTTCTTTACCCATATCATTTGCAGGAGGAGGTGCGCTAGGAGAGAGAGAGTGTTTTTGTGGGGAAAATCACCTTCATCTTGACTTCTGGGTGTTCGGATTAGGGAGTATCTTGTTCTTAATGATTTTTATTTCCTTTATTTTCCATATTCTATAGATCTCGTTTGTTTGTCTGATCATTTGATTTTTCTCTGATATGGCAGGTTAAAGGAGGAATTAGGGTGACTGGTTGTGGCACAACAACAACAAGATCTTCCTAAAAAAACTTCATTTCGACAGGAAAGTGGCATTTTTCATCATCTCTCAATTCATATGAAAGATCAATGTATGTCTCACAAGTAATTTTTTCTTCCTTTATTTTTTGGATCTGCATTGCTCATCATTCTATTATATTAAAACCCACATTTCGTATATCTATAGGTTCTAGCTTGCGACAAGATTTAAAAATTAAAATCCACTTCGGATCTAACATAAAACCCCTAAGTTTAAATTTTCATCACAATCAGACTCCATTTTCCCATCTAAAGCACTGGTCCACACTATTTAGGGAAAAACACCCCTCTTGGGGGAAGTGGGTATTTCACAAACCACAAACTGGGTATTGTTGGTTTCAGTTTTATTTGCTTAATATTACATCCAAAAATCACTTTAAGTATCCAATTTCATTAAAATTGACCATTTTTCCTTAAATCTCATTTTTCTACTTAAAACCTTAAGGTCAAATTAAGGCTTTTCACTTGTATGCTCAAAATCTCTTTGTGTCCGTTCTAAAATTTAATTTACCATCCCACTAAGAGATTCTACCAAGTTTCCCTTATCTATCTGTTGATTTTCCTTAAGTTTAGGGTTTCTTGGTCATAGGAACGCCCCCTTGGCTCTGTGTTCTCACCAGGTCTAAAGTGTCAGTATCCTCGACTAGTGTGACATTTGAGTTCTTTCAGATGTCTTGGATATCATAGGTCATGATTTTGGTTTCCTTTTCTCTATCATCATGAATAGGATTACCTCATGGGGAAACTACAATATTCATGATAACAGGCCCTACCTAAGGTTTGTGCAAAAGTGAATGTGGTAGACCCAAAATAGTATATCGGGGCAAGGAGTGACTAGATAGGGACACTTGAAGAATATATCTATGAAAATCAAGTGGATTCAAGCATACCCAACTGATAGATCTGAATATTTAGCCACCCACCCAAAGGGGGTGCCCACATCTAGAGATATTATTGCTAGGTCTTGGGGTAAATGGAGTCTGATTTACATGAAATTCGATATCTATGGTTTATTCAACAATATCCAAGTGGGTTTTGATGGTTCTCATAAAAAACTCACTGAATCTATCAGATCTACAAAACTAGGGTTTGAAGAAAGACAATTTTATGGTGAAAATTGGATTAAGCCCAAGAAAAATAAAACAAATGCAAGTGTATCTGGAAATACTTGCTACTAACCTTGTATGGCGATGATCTTTCCTCTTTGATCAATTACTAGCTTTTTCTATGCCTCTCCAAGTGAAATCGCTAGTCCCTCCAAGATTCCAAGCACTCCCTCCTCCTGCAAAAGACATCTACATTGAGAATCAATTTGCAAAAATATGGACGAAATGACGAAGAGAGATGAATCAAAGCACATCAAGATGGTCATAAGAAACAATAAAGATACTCCCTGAACCAATGGTGATTTGAGAGAATGTTATGGAGCTTTGTCACAATAACGTCCCTACCCAAATAGCTTCCTTCACCAAGTGGATGACAACCTACAAAACATATAAGAATTGAATAGATATGCACGAATGCTAGAGAGAATAAGACTTTCCAATATTCATAGAAGACATTCAACAAATATTCCTAGGGTTTTGCAAAATATTTTTTTATTTCAAGAGCTCAAGGGCTAAAAGTCCCTTTACAAATGAGAGAGCATCTCAATATATAGATTTCTCAAGTACATAAAACCTACATCCAAAAAGATCAAGGGTGAATATCATAAGATAACATCATCCTAATCTACGACTAAGATTAGTCGGATACATCTCACATGGATCAATTCACTAAAAGAAGGGGGTGCATCATTAGAAATGCCCAATGAGGGTGTGCACCACATAAAGTATGATTAATGACCACAAAGTAGCACATGGTGGAGATAGGAGGTCATGTTATCCTTCACTAGCATAGCCCCATGGCACAATAATGTGTGGTGACAAGTACTATAAAGGAGTGATAAAAATCACTAGGTTGTTTCCCTCAAAATACATCAAAACGCCCTTAAACTACACAAATCAAGGATGTGTGGAACCCAAGTAAATTGAAGTTGATGCCGGGTGATGAATGTGACCCAAAAACTATGCCTTGTACCATTTCCATGCCATTCCTTTGTCTCAATTTCCCAAATCGATTTCCTCATTAGCCATTTTGTATTATTAAAATGTTTCCTCGGGAACATAAAACATCCAATATCTCACAGGGGACCAAAAATTGAAGTCAAATGAATGCACGGATGGATCTGGCACCATAGTAGTATGGTACAATCAATTGGGTACACCCCAAGATTCCCTCTGGCGCCCTAGTATATCTCATTGTTCTCCAAACTATGTTTTATCTTCATTTTCCCATGGCAAATCTTCTGCAAAATGCCCAAGAGACCCATATCTTCCCTGTAACTACCCAAAACTGAAAACCAGTTGCACCAATGGACTCGCAATGTCCAAATCAACTAGGAATGAGTACTCATACACAATATGTCCATCACAAAGGTACATTAGAGGCCCCATCCATGTCAGAACCATAATAATAATAAAGCCTGTAAATGATGATAATCATAGAAACAATACAAACCATCATAACAAATCACCATCTAAAGCATGAATATGTCTAATGGACACCTATAGACCATAAATAATCATCATCCATAAATATCTTTGTTATACCCAAATCTTGTCACCAACATGTGATGATATCCTTAACCCCTATGTTTGCTCTAAATCCCAAACTTGGAGTGGAAACTTGCTCTGGGTATCAATTCTACATGAAAAAACCAAGCACTGCGCTTTCCCTTTGGTTGATGAGTGGTACCTTGTTCAGCACCTCCTGTGTCCTGTTATAGAGAAGCGGTGCCACCGTGGAAGTACTTTGTTCTTGAAGCAGTTTTCACCTAAACTGCTCTGTCTTAAGGGAACAAAAGCGGTACTCTTGGTAAAATGGGAAAAAGAGAAGTTTCTCGAGGCTTCTAGATCATGAGCCTCATGTCCTCCCTTATCGATATCAATATGGGTTAGTTGGAGTCGAGATCCCTTTTGGTAGGATCTTAGAGCCACCTCGCCCACAATTCTCTCAACTATCCCTATCCATTGAGCCTTATAAACACAAGCTCATATCCATAGTTGAGGGGGAGATCTGAATGGTATTGTTATGCTGTTGAATTAACTACCTAGTCCAATCCATTGGAGAACACAAGAGAGAAAGTTGGAGCCTTTAGGGATGAGGTGTTTGTCTTATGGAGGAGTTTGTCAACACTAAGGCAAGGGTTGTAAGCTTCTTCATTCATTTCTTAATGCAAAGCTGATTTCCGTCCCACATATCTATTGTTTTGATCTTGCATGTATATGTTATTGGATTCCTTAGTCACTAGTATGGACGTGTAGATGATTTTTTGGTAGCTTTGATGTTTTTGTTTGTTGGACATGTTTGCAAGTACACAGGTTTGTTATCAAAGCATTATTCCAGGTGTTCACAACATTCAGGGAAGGTCTTCATCCTTTGTTGTTCACTCATTTGTTCTAGATCTGAACCATTCAGAACGGAGGAACAACTTCTGTCTGCATAAGGTACAATATTCCTGACTACAAATATGGCGACTCTGCTAGGAAACAAAGCAAATTTTAGTTGATCTGATCTTCCTCAGTCCTTGAACCCTTGTCTGAATCCAGGCTCCAGTTTCTAACTCTCTTTAGTTAGATTTACCATCTAACTTAGTGAATTTTGGTTTGAAACTTTCAGATTTGAACTATTCTGAATTTTTATGCTCTTTTTTAGTGTCAATTCATCAATCTTTACCTTGATTTGATAAATTTATAACTTGAATTATCTTTCTCCTTGTGTTTTGGATCTATTCAGGGAACCGCATATGTTTTGTTGGCAACAAGCGGTGCCACCGCTTCAACTTTGTTATCCATAAGCGATGCCACCGCCTGAACCTCGTTATCCAGAAGCGGTGCTCGTCTAGAACCACTCTATCCAAGACCCCTCCAGCATGGTGCCAGGTATGCCTTGTTCCAAAACTAGTTTTTTGTGGTTTTTTGCAAAAAGTTGGATTTTGTTTGCTTTCAGCCCTGCACTATCAGGCTTGTGTGTTTGAATTTGAATGCTCATGGTTGAAAATTTTGTGGTAAAATTGGTTGTATTGAAAGAATTCAAAATCTAGATTAGGCTTGTTGATTATTCGTTTGCTTTCATGCTTATTGGTTGTGATTTTGAAAGGAATTTTTGAAAGTTTAAGTTTCAGTTAGATCTCTTTTCGTTTCATTTATAAATACTGAAACAAAAACCACTTGGTTATCATCTTAATTTCATTTTTTCCATAGAGGACTTCTTTTTTGCTTTTAAAAATAATTTTTTTTATTGAGATTAGGTAATTATTATTACTGAGCATAGGGCACTGGATCTCTGATTAGCCTCACAAGCTTTCAGGTTCTCTTTGTTCTTTTGTCTCTCTTACATTAGTACTATCTCATCAAAAGAAAAATAGTGTAGTTTTAAGTTAGATCTATCTATGTTTCAAGAAAAATCGAAAAAATAGAGTGCATATGCATGTAGAGTGCTTGTTGTTTTTATTTCAGGAAAATAGACTCTTACCCATCTGATTGCTTTCAAAAAGAAAAATGAGTTTGGAATGTGTTGCTTGTCTTTGGATTTGATTTGTTCAAAGAAGTTGTTTGGGAATTTTTGGTTTTCAAAACGAAAAGAAAATACTCTCTTTCCCTCCCGTAATTAGGCATACCTCAAACGGTAAAGTGAAATATTTGCATCTACATATCTGCATGGTTTTACTTTTTATGTCAAAATTCCATGCGTTCACCTAACCATCCACTTTAAAATTAACGGTAGTTATAGGATTAAAATTTACATAGAAATTTGAGTGATAGGCTAGAGATGTGTTTGGGCGTCATTAGGCGTAGGAGTTTTCGTTACTCGTGCACACTACATCTCGGGACTCACGCGGTTCTTCCACATACTGTCGGTATATCCAACAGCCTTTGATATACCCTTGAGGTATATAGAAAGGTACTTCATGTACTCGATTGTATATAGGAAGGCCCCTTGTGAACGGTTGCATTAGACAACACTACTACCGATTTGATCTCCCATGTACCTTGCGTATATCGGAAGACCCCACTAGGATACCTTATCTATTTGAGAAAATCCCTTTGGCTGTCTTGCTTGGAACCATACACTGAAAACAACATTCGGGGATATTACTATGCACGTACCCTTGAGGTGTATCATGACTGGCACCTTCTTGACAATCCTGGTGAGAGACCGGATTATCTGAACTCCTCCTATCATTTAAGTTTGTTTGTTTGGCCTATAGCTTGAGTAGGGAAATTTTTGGTGTGTTTTCTAGTTTTGAGACCCTAGGTTAGATAAGAACTATACAAAATGGCTGAATTAAGACAGTCCAGAAGAGTACGGGGCTTGCCACCTGATTTTATTCCTGTTTTAGGAGAATATCCCATGGAAGCTATCGACCAAGGAGCTGCTACCAACTCCCAAGTGGGAGAAAATGTGGTTGCAGAAAGTGGAGATCCATATCCTTCGCACGGGCCTCCCTTGGTCCAATAACCTTCTAGGGGAAATATCTCGTTCCATTCTCCCATGGAAGGTCATGTTGATGATACTACCCGTCTAGATTATGGTCCCAATGCTCCGTTTTGGGATACCTCTATGGGACAGGCCATTTCTTCATTTGGCACTTGTACAACCTCTTCTGAAAATATTTCACCAAATGAAGAAGAACGTAGACAATACCAGGAAACTATTCTCTGTGCAAGAGAAATTGAAAAGAAAATAGATAACATATTGGGTACACCACCACCTCGTTCAACAGTTTTTCCCATGGGATATCGCTCACTTGTTGATTCTATGAGACCCATTGAACCTGTTCTAGATCGCACTGCGACTCCACATAATCCAGGTCAAACTACCAACCCCACCACCTACCATATTATGTCTGTTCCAAATCCTCCCAGTTCTTCCGCACCTAGGGAACAACATTCAATTCCTATTTCATCTATACCTTCTAGTGCCAGGGGGTAACCCCCAACATGAACTACGTTACCTGTCACTAGAATTGTAGCTATTCATGGACAGACCTCTAGTATAGAACAATCTACAGTTTATGTCCCTCCTACCCATATGAATGTGGTTAACCCCCCATCCAGTTCAGGTCAGCCCTTGGGGGCACAACCTATAACCAATCAAACCTCTTGGGGGTATGGTTACACAATAAATCAAGTACCTATAGGAAATATTAATTACCAACCTAACCCTACAGGAATTCCTTATGATGGAATTCCATATCCTAGTAATACTTTAACACCATGGGGGCAACCTAACTGGTCCTACATGCCAGCTATGGGAGGGATACCTATACATACTGCGGGGGGTGACGGAGGACCACCTTATGGAGGTCCTCCCCTTGGGGGCCTAACGGTCCTAGAGGGCATGGCGACTTCCCTCCTTATGGTCTTAATGGTCCTGGGATGCTTGGTGGCTTCCCTCCTAATGGTCCCAGAGGGTTTGGTGGCCCTCCTCCTAATGGTTCTGGAGGCTCTAAAGGTTTACCTCCCAGGGGTCTTGAAGGGTCAGGTGGTCCTGCTCTTGGTGGTTCAGGTGGTCCTAGTAGTCTCAACAGTCTTGGTGGTCCCAGAGGCTTCGGTGGTCCTAACGGTCCCAATCCTGAAAATCAACCCCCCACTAGTGGATCTTCTGGCGCTTCTTCATCACAACAACCTGTCTATCAGTCTACTTACGGTCCTACTAGTACTTATATGCCATATCAATACTACTAGTACATACAACCTAATCAGTTACCTTTCCTAGCAACTTTGGACTTGCCTAATTTGTCCAAGTTGATTAATGATCCCATTCGACATAACCCCTCGTGGCCTCCCATTCCGGTAAAGTTACCATCGGACATCCCAAAGTTTGATGGGAAGCCATTAGAGGAAATTTGGGGTCTAAAGTGGGCCTTATAAGAAAATGTGCCAACAATAAATTCTGTGAGTTGGAATTCAAGAACCAATAGAATTTCAATAAAATGAGTCAACCATAATGGTTGAATTGACATATTTGTCATAAAAGAAAACTACTTTTTTTGTTCGTATTTTTGACATATCTCCCTATTTTTTTACTCAAATTTCAAGAGGGAGAGCTTGTTGGATGAGAAATTTAATTCCACATCCAACAAGTAGTCACACTGCATACTTTTGACAGACCCCGCTACCCCAAAAATAAGAAATACCTGAAAAACATGATGATGATGTCATCATCCCATTTTTTCAGGCATTTCTTATTTTTGGGGTAGCAGGGTCCGTCAAAAGTATGCAGTGTTGGTACTCGTTGGATGTAGAATTAAATTCCACATCTAATGAGCTCTCCCGCTCATAATTTGAGTAAAAACACAGGGAGATATGTCGAAAATACGAACAAAAAAAGTAGTTTTTTTCATTCTTCCTCCAAAATTAATAACTATTATTTTATTATTTTAACTATTATTTTATCATTTTCCTTAGGAGGCCCATTTTAAACCTCAAATTTCCTTTAATGAGGGAGATGATCCAAAATACCATGTCATGACATTCCATTTGTGGTGTTCTTCGAACTCTCTAATGGATGATTTAGTTCGTTTAAGACTCTTCCAGTGAACTTTGACCGGTACCGCCATGAAATGGTACATTGAACTTCCGCAACATTCATTTGTGGATTTTGGTTCTTTGGCAACTGTCTTTCTTACATGTTTTCAGCTTCCTATGTGTTATGAAATGGGTACATATCTCTTAACTTCTTTGCGATAGAACACCTCCACCCACATATCCAATCATATACATGAGTGGAGAAGGAGGAGAAGTCTTATTAAGGCTCCTATCCTGGATCAATTGCTAGCTGATTGGTTTACTAAATATTTGTTGCCTCCAATCACTCGAGATGTGGCTATGGGCAGTGCTATTACCGAAGAGCAAGCCATTAGTCGAGCCCAATATCTGTACTTGGTCTATTCCCAATCCGAAACATTATATGACTTGATCCCTCAAGCTCCTCACCCAAGCACCAATCCTACTAAGGCACCAGTAGAAACCCCTGTTGATGGGATTGTTGGTTCAATCTAGTCCCCATCAACAACAAAAACTACCAAGAAACCCCAAACTTCCACCCCTACTCCTTCAACTCACAAGGTTTCCTCTTAGGTAAATTCCATTCAGAGTACTCAAACACCCGGCAACAATAAAAAGAAAGGTAAAGCTAAAAACAAAAAACCTGGAAACCAGCAGGAGAATCCAAAACCAACCATGAATGAGAACGATAAAGGGAAAAGAAAAGCTAAATATCCATGTTTGTTATGCGGAGGTGACCACTTCATGAAGGAGTGTCCTCCTCGTGAAAAAATCACTCAATTTCTAAAAACTAATCCTGCTCCAGCAGTTCTCATGGATCCTTTTCCATCTCAACAACAACTGATAGAACACATGTCTAATAAGGGAAACTGTAGTTCTTTAGATAAAATTTGCATGATGTCCTCGGACACTATTAGTTTGCAAACTTGAAGTCAGAATTATGACAAACACACAGACAAGAAAGAAGACAAATTTTCTTCAGAAAAAAGCTCCTTCTATTGGTTCTTTCGAGTCCTCCTCTACTGGTCCCCTAACCATCGAGAAACCTAATCTAGAGATGGTTTTTCATCCACCTAAGAGTACTCTTAGGAAGACTGTTTTTAATCCTAATGCCTAATCTACCCAATTTTATAATGTACTTGAAGATCTTCCTCAGGCACCATGTGCAATGTCTACCTTGGAAGTACTCCAAAGTTGTCCTACACAACACAAAAAATTGTTAACCACGTTAGGAGCTTTAGACCCAGATAACACTAATTTGATTCATTTCAATGTCGAGAGCTATAAGTCTAGACTACCTCACAAAATCGCTTTTCAAATCATAACAAAAGTAGTCGGAAAGAAAGTCTTTAGGACTGTCTTAGACGAAGGAGCTTCAACTCCGGTTTTGTCCCTATCTTGTTGGAAAGCTATTGGCTCTCCCGTGCTTATAACATCACCTATGACTCTGAAAGCCTTTGATGGACGAGGTTTCCAACCCCATGGTCTCATACCAGCCCTTTCAGTCAAGCTTGGGGGCAAAACTATTTGTATTCAGGTGGAAGTAGTAGATGCCCCGTTAGATTACAACCTCCTATTAGGAAGAAATTGGTTTTACGCCATGACTGCTGTTGCTTCGACGGTATTTCAAATTGTCCAATTTTCGCATCTAGGGAGGATTGTCACCATTGAATAGCTTTATTGCTGTACACCGGATGTCACTACCTCTACGGCTAATAACATCCGTATGTTAGGCTAGTCCCCTCCTCCTTACCAGTCGATTGGGGTAAGCATGTTGAAGGATTCGTCCCTTATGGGGATTTTTTTGTCAACTCCTCCTAACATAAACATGGCGACAGTAAATATGATTTCATCATTTGATTATTATCCAAAGGGAAAACAAATTGTTGAGTCCACCTCGTTGAATCCGCATGAAGAAATGTACAACGTTATCCAAACCCTTTCCGATGACCACACTAATGATCTTCATCTGGTGGCTTCGGATCCTTACCACCTGCCCTACTAGTTAGAACCCTCTCTTCCTATTCTGGATTATCTCTCCTAGAATTTTCCTTCTAATGAGTCCATTATGGATATCATGAATACGAATGAGCCTATATGGGAGGATCATCATCATAGATCCTCATTTCTCCCCAATACTAGTTTGGTAGACCATGATTTTGTATCCCTTTTTTCTATTGATATTGTCAACACACATCAAACTCCTATATTGTTGCAGAACACGGATTCTAAAGGAAACCTATGCAACATCTCTCAAACAAATCCAATTGACATATCAGCTAAGCTTGGCACCCTTGAGCATGTTCATGTTGGGCATAACTGCTCAGCAGAAGAATCTGAAGCATACAGAGCACTTTTCAAAGAATTTCGAGATGTGTTTTCTTGGTCCTACGAAGAAATTCCAGGGATAGACCCATCCATTATGGTTCATGAAATAAAAACCTATCCCATTTACAAACCTGTCAGGCAAAAACTAAGACAAGTCCATCCACGGAAAACCGCAGCTATCAAAGATGAAATAGAAAAACTTCTAAAATTAGGGTTTATTTATCTCGTACCCCTGACGGAATGGGTATCGAACGTCATCCCTATCAATAAAAGGGAGGGCACCATTAGAGTCTGCATCGATTTCAGATATTTGAACAAATATTGTCCAAAAGACAACTTTCCCACTCTGCATATTGACCAGATTATCGACAACTGTGTCAAAAGTGTCATCTTTTCATTTATGGATGGTTTTTTGGGTTACAATGAGATTGAGATTTTACCCACCGATCAGCGCAAGACAACATTTATTTTCCCATGGGGAACCTTTGCATACAGGAATTTACCATTCAACCTGAAAAAATGTTGGAGCCACTTTCCAGCGTGCTATGTCCTATGTGTTTCACCATATAAAACATATTGTAGAACCATACCTTGACGACCTTGCAGCTCATTCACAGCGACGAGAGGAACACCCTAGACATATTAGAGACATTTTCCTAAGATGCCGTCATTATAACATATGGCTCAATCCTCATAAATGTGTTTTTTGCATTGAGACGAGACGCCTATTAGGTTTTTTGGTTTCTAAGGATGGCATTCAGATAGATCGATTGAAAATTGCCACTATTCTAGCTCTACCAGCCCCAACCAACCTTCTATAAATCCAAAGTTTACAAGGGAAGTAAAACTTCCTCCATCGTTTCGTGTGCAATTTTGCAGAGAAAACACACGGTTATGTGCATATCCTTAAGGAGGACACTATGTTCTTTTGGGATGACCAAGCCCAACGAGCCTTTGTTAATCTCAAACACAGTCTAACTCACTCACCCGTGATACACCCCCCAGATTATTCAAAGGATTTTCTCTTATACATTGATGCCTCCACTACTACCATCGCTATGGTTTTGGTGCAGGACAATCCCGACGGTCAAGAGCATGTGATCTACTATGCTAGTAAGAATATCATGGATTCCAAAACTCGATACTCATGTGTGGAGAAATTAGTATTGGCCACAGTCATTGCTGTTTAGAAATTTCGTCACTACATTTTTCTCCACACAACCATCGTATTGTCAGGCCAGAACCTTATGTATTACATCTTGACTCGTCAGGTGCTCAGGGGCAAGTATTCCCAATGGATAGTTATCCTACAAGAGTTTGATATGGAATTTTCCAAAGCTACATCAAAGAAATCCTTGGTATTTCTTGAGCTCATGTGTGATCTTCCCTGTGCTTCTACGGAATCTGAGCCCAATGATTCATTCCTGGATGAATTCCTATTCCTGATAACCACTACTGACCCATGGTATGGATATTTGCTCATTTATCTCTAGACACAAATATTTTAGCCCACTCTATCCCATGACGATCGTCGTCATATCTGTCACCACGCAAAATAGTACCTCATCTTGAATGACACTTTGTATAGACGTGGTATCGATTTCGTTCTTCAGCGATGTTTTACCCATGAGGAAGCTGAACAAGTGTTGAATGATTGCCACTCTAGAGCATGTGGCGGTCATCTATCTGGGATGGCTACAACCCAGAAAATCCTTTGCGCTGGCTATTTATAGCCTTCATTCTTTAAAGATTGCCATGAGGCTGTTGAGAAATGACCACCATATCAACATTTTTATCTGAAAAAGTGTACCCACCCTGCTCCGTTACACCCCATCATTGCCATTGGCCCTTTCACCAAATGGGGGATCGATTATATGCATTGTAAGCCTACCTCATCTGGGGGGCATGGTCACATCATAGTAGCCATTGATTGCTTTACAAAATGGGCTGAGGCCATGCCTACATATGCAGAGGACAGTAAGACTGCCGCTCTCTTCCTGTTCAATCATGTGATAGCAAGATTCGGAGTCCCGCAGTCCATAGTTATTGATCACGGATCACATTTCCGTAATCAAATGATGGAGGAATTAAGTGCCAAGCTAGGTTTTCGTCATGAAAACTATACGCCCTATTATCCACAAGCTAATGTTCAGGTCGAGGCCATTAACAAAGTTTTGAAAATGATGCTATGTCAGATGGTTGGAGACCATAAATCCAACTGGCACCATACTCTTTTCTCTACTCTTTGGGATTACAAGACTTCGGTAAAAATAACTACTGGTTTTACACCTTTTCAGCTTGTCTATGGACTAGAAGTTGTCTTGCTAGTTCAATGTTAGATTCCATCCTTGAAACTTGTCGTCGAACTTCTCCCAGACACTTCCGCAAGGGAAGAGAGATTTCTATACTCGAACAACCTTGACGAAACTAGAAGAGATACTTCCTTAGCTAATGAGGCACACAAGAAATGTGTCAAGGTGCAGTATGAAAAGTCTGTCCAACCTCGTGCATTTAACAAGGGTGACCTAGTTTTGAACTATGATCAGAGATATGACAAACTAGGGAAAGGAAAGTTTGAATCCATGTGGTACTGTCCTTTCATTATTTCCAAAGTTTTAGAGAAAGGGGCCTACGAGTTAGTGGACTATGATGGAATCCCCTTAGGACAACCTTGCAATAGGTTGTATCTGAAGAGGTACTATGCCTAGATATTTCTTGTCTAGTACCTGGTATATATGTATATTACTTGAATTTTAGTGTGCTTAAGTATTTTCAATATGGTTTTGAGTTTAGTGTCTGTATCTGTTTATACCATGTTTTGGTCATGTAGAGCAGATGGCTTTCTACAGCTTCGTTGATGGTGCTTGCCGCCACACCTTGAATCTTGCCTCAGCTGCTTGGGTTCTCTATTCCCCAACTTACAATTTGGTTAGTTAAGGAGAGGTTTGTATTGGTCCTGCTACCAACAATATCGCCAAGTATTGAGCAGTCATAGGTCTTTTGACTGAAGTTTCCTCCCAAGATATTTGCAATTTGGTAGTCTTGATAGACTCACAACTTGTGGTTTGTCATCTAAATCATGTCTATACCATTAGGAATCCTACCCTTCTTCGTCTCTTTTGGAGGGTACGTTTATTAGAAAGGTCATTTGAAACTATTATCTATAGGGATATCCCTAGGGAAGATAATGTAGTTGCCGACTCATTGGTAAATTACATCCTAGACTGGCATATTGCCCATTCATGACATGAAAAGCAAACATGGTTCAATGTAAATAAACTGTAAAATACACATAAAATCATATAAAACACATTCACCATTTGAGACATATAAACACCAAGGTAGAATTCAGTATATATATATATATATATATAAACATGTTTTACAAAAATAGGTCACGAGACCTCATTTGAAGCACTCAGGCATTCAGGTAAAAAATCATCATACAAAAATATTGAAGCTGTCTATCAGCTTTTAGTGAATACATCATGCGACCCATCATCTAGTGATGGTCATGGTAACACATAACCGCCCGGGCTACTCGATGTAGCAGTCTACTGAAACGACCCGGTACTCCCACAGTGGGTCTCTGGTACCTCAGTGGGAGGTCGTCGATTGAGGCATCGGGGATGTCTAGAGTCAACCCCTCGAGGTTATCCTCTAGCTCCCCTGTCACATCATCTCCCTGTGGTACAAAGTGAGCTCTGGCTCACCTTTCTAGTGGGGAGGATCCCCTAGGTCGTGCTGCTGCAACATCTACATGAAAACATTCAAGTCTCGTTACTTCACATAAAAAATAATAAACATCAAAACATAAAAACACAATTTCCATTTTAGGGTTTTTTGTTTCTTACTGATATCACCCCACTGTCCACCAGGTGGAAGCGGTAGATCCGGGTCACCACTGAATTCAGTGCCCACATATGCATAGTCCTCCACCATGAGGAACTGATCTCACAACCATTGGAAGAATGGGTCACCAAACTTCACATTTCCTCTACTCGCTTTAGTACGGACCATGATCCAGACCCATCTTAGCATGCGAGGGTCTCGTGCCCTCAACTCTTTAAAACCCACCTGGGGTCTCATATGGGGAACCTGCTCAAAAACAAAAACACGCTAGAATGGAACCAAAACCAAACTGCTTCAGCTCCCCCTACCGACACTTGGTTAGCTGATCCTTGAGGATCAGAAGTAGAGATTTTGCCCAGTTGAAAACTGTGGGTGCCATGGCCTCTATAGCATAGAGCATATGCGCTCTAGATTCCTAATGTACCCCTTGGCTTCTCACCATTCTCTGCATGGTAAACAAAATTGTCCGTAGTGGGCCATCCACCACTGCTTTTATGGGATTTTTTTCCCTGATGTCCTGGTTCCAGGAACATAATGGCGGTTTATCAACTCCTGAGTAGTAATGTCCCCTCCACGGGAACTAGTCAAAGAGATGGGAGCACCCTGTCTCAATAGGCTTGTCAGGAAGTAGATGTACTCTACTTCAATTGTCAATATATGAGCACCAACCTCAAAATATTGTTGATCCAGATTCCACATCTAGAGGATATGCTCTAATAGGCCCTCGTGCGACACCATGTTGCCATGTGCAAAAAAAGTTTAGAAGACCAGAGTCTCTCAACGCAGCTATACAACCCATGTTTTGTTTGGCAAATGCATCATCATTGTCATGTTGCCTATCTTTCCAAATTACCATTTTTGATCAATGGGAACCTGTGAATAACCATCGCAAGGCCAATTAGAAACACTATTAATCATTCAAATCATCAAATTTGAGCTAGTTTGGCTTGTGCATGCATTTTTATTTACTCACGACTGGAACCGCCTGTGTCCCATTGAGGATAGGCGGTGGCACATCCTGTGTTAAGTGTTTTAGCCATGGTTCTAGTGAGGTACTGCTTATCCCACAAGGGATAAGAGCAATGCCTTCTTTCATGGTTTTAGGGCTCGCCCAATAGGCCCAAAACACCACCAAAAAATAAAAAATGAAAGGATGAAATGAAATACCAAGGTTTAAGCTATTACCTAGAACTGACGATGTGTAAATATGACAGTAGATGCTCCTAGAATCAACAGTTGAAAATCTAGCCAAGAAAATGCTCCAAAGGCTCTCCACTATGGGTAAATGGTAAAATGTTTTGATTTTTTACTATTTACATATATTTTATATGCATTTTAGGTTTTGGCATGTTATAGTTTTTAAAATCTATTAGTCATTATCCTTTAATGTCATCTATTGGAGAGTTTAACTGTCATTTTTTAAGTCGTTGCAGGATGAAGAGAGGTAGCAGTAAAAGTTTTGGGAGTTTGTTTTTGAATTTTTTGCACTACCATCAAACGGAAAAAGTCTTTGATCATTTATTGCGACACTTTGTTCATGCTATCAAAACTTAGCATCAAAGGTTCGAGTCATTTTCTGATTATTTTCAGACTCGTAAAATCCCTTATTATGAAAAGAGACCTAGTAGAGTCTTCTTTAAACCGTTTTCGGGATCCTTAAATACAAAAAGATTGTCGAGTGATCTTGTCTTCTTCACGCTCGTTAAAGCACTTGAAGAGTCATTCATCTGACGATAGGTTATCACGTTTTCGGTTCAAATGAACTATTTTATGAAAAATAACCCTGTGGAGTTTTCTTCCGTGGTCATTCAGACTCTCTAAACATGAACGATACTGAGTTAACTTTAATTGGACTCGTTAAATTAAACATTGAGAGACCCTCTTTTGGGAATCAACCCCTCCTCTCTCAGGTTCGTAAAACGTATGATTTTGGACTTGTCTTCGGATGAGCTATAACGAGTGTTTGTTACCCTCTTTGACTTCGTAAAAATGAAAAGAATGACTCATCAACCATGATGGGGAAAATGGGAAGGGAATCATTTTGTAAATAAATGGCAATTTGTCGTTACCTTTGAACATGGCACTTGTCTGCATATCATTTTAGTCAATTGGGTATTCAGCTGATTTCCATGACAATCCACTTTCATGAGTTATGTAACTCCTTTGAGTCTTTCAAAAGAATGCATTGTCTATCGTCACACTATGTGTTTGTCTGGTCTAGTCATGTTGCCAAAGTATTTTGTCATGCCATCCGATGTTCAAAGGGAAGTTGAAGAAGTTTACCTCTGCAGTCAAAACACTCTCTGTGTGAGTACTTTTGAGTCAGTCTTAGGGTTACCTCATTCACATCATTCTAGAACTTTGTTTTGATTTTCGTGTCATCAATGTGGGATTCATCATGGCTATCCTTCAACGAGACTATTCATGTCGACATCAACTCATCATCTGGGAAATAGCTTTAGAAACAAATTTAGTACCTTGAGATCTGTATGACTCAATGACAGATTCTCTCGCTCTTGACATAGGTTCACATCATTGGCCTTTGATCGATAGAATCGACTGGGTGTTCGACATCAATACATCTATTCACACTCAGTATATTGTACTAGGGTACCTTGGGAATCATTGACATCAATGGTGATCTCCCTTGCACTTGTTAATGGTTCACATCATTGGCTGGTAATCAAGTGGTTTCTACCATGTTCGACTTCTGAACATTGTAATCACATGGATAGAATCATACTTTGTGGAAAATGAGACGAAGACCCTGGGTACTTGTTTAACACCCATTGCTCTCCCCAGGTTGCGATGGAGTTTTGTATATATAGCATGGATCCACATTTGTATGGTCATGGCTATGCTAAATTTTTGTCTATATGACATAGATCTATGTTGTATGTCTGATAGCTATGTCCAAGTTTGAGTCCTATATCACATGGATCTATGCTGTATTCTAGTAGCCATGGTTGTTTATTCCTCTCATGGATCTGCCTTGTATTGGTCTACAGCGATGAGTTGGTTACATTTATATATGAGTAAAAAACATTGATGTACTATAGATGCCTACTTGATGAAATTCTTCGACCGAGCTGACATTCTCACCTTGAAGTGACAACTTGTTCTCTTAAAGATATTGCTTATTGTATCCCTTTAAGCCTCATGCTTTGGGGGGCATTCTATTATACCCAAATCCTGCCACCAACATGTGATGAGATCCTTAACCCCTATGTTTGCCCTAAATCCCAAACTTGGAGTGGAAACTTGCTTTGGGTATCAATTCTACATGAAAAAACCAAGCACCGCGCTTTCCCTTTGGTTGGTGAATGGTACCTTGTTCAGCACCACCTGTGTCCTGTTATAGAGAAGCAGTGCCACCGCGGAAGTACTTTGTTCTTGAAGCGGTTCTCACCTAAACCACTCTGTCTTAAGGGAACAAAAGCGACACCCTTGGTAAAATGGGAAAAAGAGAATTTTCTCGAGCCTTCTAGATCATGAGCATTGTGTCCTCCCTTATCCTTATCAATATAGGTTAGTTGGATTCAAGATCCCTCTTCATAGGATCTTAGAGCCACCTCACCCACAATTCTCTCAACTATCCCTATCCATTGAGGCTTATAAATACAAGCTCATATCCATAGCTGAGGGGGAGAACTGAATCGTATTGTTATGATGTTGAATTGACTACCTAGTCCAATCCATTGGAGAGCACAAGAGAGCAAGTTGGATCTTTTGGGGATGAGGTGTTTGTCTTTTGGAGGAGTTTGTCAACACTAAGGCAATGGTTGTAAGCTTCTTCATTCATTTATTAATGCAAAGCTAATTTTCGTCCCACATATCTGTTGTTTTGATCTTGCATGTATATGTTACTGGATTCCTTAGTCACTAGTATGGATGTGTAGATGATTTTCTGGTAGCTTTGATGTTCTTGTTTGTTTGACATGTTTGCAGGTACACAGGTTCATTATCAAAGCATTATTCTAGGTGTTCACAACATTCATGGAAGGTATTCATCCTTTATTGTTCACTCATTTGTTCTGGATCTGAACCATTTAGACCAGAGGAACAACTTCTGTCCACAGAAGGTGCAATATTCCTGACTACAATATTCCTATCACTCATCCTGGATTCTGCTCATGGCCTGGTCAACACTAGGTTGACTAAGTCAAGATTGATCAGATGATTACCCAAGTGCTAAACTTTGATGCTGCAAAGTACAAATGGACCAACATGATCCATTAGCTACATTAACAATGACACTCAAGTACAAGTAGATTATGTTGGCAATTATAATCACAATACATATATAATAATCTAAATCACAATGATTAGTTTCTTTAAAACAAGAACCTCCAATGTATACTCATTTACAAATTTATCTCTTTTGTTAGTCTGAGGGTGAAGGGATTAGAAACAAGGTAAGGCCAGGGGATGACTTGATAACTCAACATTGTAAGGACATGGGCTAAAGGATAAGGGGATCCACACAACACATAAATTGGACTAGGTGAATAATAGGGAATGCCAATGTCTCATTAATGGGTGGAGTGATGAGAAGGCTCCACTAGACTCTAGACAAGCAACCTTTTTATTATTTATTTTCTCAACATTTATTATAATAGTTAACCTCTAAAATAAGGTGCCCTGGTAAGCCTTCTAGGGTTCCAGATAATGACAAAGACATGACCTTCTTGGTCAAGTCTCTCCCTATTTCCCTGTGGGAGGTAATGAGTGGTACATTATACAAAGAATGAGTGCTCATCCTCTAGCCATCAACTTTATTTATTTTTTCTAACTTACCAGCCTCTAAGAGAAGGTGCCCTAGAAATCCTTCTAGGCTTCCAGAAAATAACTAAGGATCCAATTTGAGGGGGTTGCCTCACCCTAATACCCTGTGGGGATAAATGAGCCTCACACCATATAATGGATGAGTGCTCATCTCTTGGAAAATGGCTAGTTTTAATTTTATTTCCAGCAATGTCTAGAGACACTTTGATTTTGCTGGCAAGGAATCCATTTAGAATAACTTTATGTTGTGTTGCCTTAGTGTCTAAAAACACTTCTTTGGTAGGACTACTTGTGTTCAGGACTTAGAGGTAAACATTCCATGTGATAAAAATCACATAAACCAACATCGAGACACAATTTATACATGGAGACCTATTCCAACTTGGGTGGGAGAAATCCCAGATATCACTAGTCAAGTTACATGTCAAGTTTAATCAACAAGGGAAGACAACAGATGGATGGAGATAGTGAAGATGGTGCCAATACTATCAAGTTATGTCCCTAAAGGGAAATGACCAAATCCATACTGGGATTAGGGCAAGGCCAATGAGTATACAAAATAATCTCTCGGTCAAAACAGCTAGAGCATTTATAATTTAGATTCCAAGTAAAACAAAGATAATGTATTGCCAACATATAATCAATATCAACTGAGTCTCACTGCTAAAATAGGTAATAGAGAAATGTCAAAATCCATATGCACAAACCATAATATCACGTGGGTAATATACCTGCACTAGATCTGCAACCAATCTTAATATCACTTGAACAACTACTATTGCTACATACCATGGGCACTACAATAATCTTTGCTTTGGTTCATGAAAGAATGGCTAACTCGGTCATTGAATCTAGGGTCATGAGGCTCATTCATAGCATAGAACTGGTGAATTTGGATATCTTGGATCTACTGAAAGTGAGAGATCACTAACTAGTGGCTCATCATCTTATGACCTCATAGTAAAGGAATGGCTCAAAGATCCGCTCAGTACTGCTTAGGAACAAAAGTATCCCAACTACTATATGTGACAACAATCACTACCAGTAAGAATAATATCATCAACATAAAGAACAAGGATGATGAGATTGTTTCCTACTTTCTTGGTATAGACATTGGGGTCATAATGGCATCTAGAAAAACTGGTGTCGAGGAGAAATTTATCCATTTTGGCATACCAAGCTCGAGGAGATTTCTAAAGGCCATATAAGTATTTCTTAAGGTGAAAAACAAGGCTCGAGTCATTCTAAACATATCCACGAGGTTCTTCCATGTAAATTTCCTCCTGCAAATCACCATGTAAGAATGCAGACTTGACATCCATTTGATGGACGACCTCCCATTTATGTAAGGTTGCAAGTGTTATAGCTGATTTTACCACACATGGTTGATTACATATTCCTGGCCTTCACTGTCCCTCTATAGACTCTTTGGACCCCATGGAATAATAATATACTTTGATGTTTCCAAGATCATCCCTAAAAAAACCTCTTTATTGTTGTACGTGACTTTTTATCCCATACTCACGTGTATACATGGATATTGACCTCAAACCCATGTACATCAGGATGTGTGCATAAATCCAAATATTTTTGGAGTTTTCCTTCATGTGTTTTCGAACCAGTTGACTCTTGGCCTTCCATATGCCTCGGTATCGCTCGTATTTGACCCTCCATTACCGCTTTGGAGTGCTATATAATGAACCCCTTGGATACATTGAAGGACAGAAATTGAAGAGGAAGGAAACTATAGTCCATTGTTGTCGTAGCTTGTTTATACTTGAGTCTGCATCCCTTTGTCCCTTTGGAAAAAAATGTGTTCTTTCCAAGTTTGTCTTTTCTTGTGAGCTTGCTATCGAGATATGGAGGATTGAGGTGGTGGAGACCCAGGTGGAGGACTCAATTTCTCCGATTCGCAGACATGCCGACAGAGGTTGTCACTTGTGTAATCTCTGATTTGATTAATAGAAATATCTTTTCCTGTCCAATAATGTGCATTTGAATGAATATTGAATCCATGGATATGTTTAATTGCTTATACATTATTGATTATATATTCTAAAGTAGATCTAGCACCATACTATATATCATGCTTGTCTTGTTTGTTGTTGTTGAGAGCAAATTGCTAACGCAAGCGGGATTGGAAAAAGCTCAATGGGGATCTACTTCAACCGTCCGGAATAAGGTATGATTTGAGATCCTTTAGTGTTAGATGTTTGGTTTCTCTTGCATATTAGGAAGGGATTGATTTATGTGGTTTGTCTATCTGTTGTGGTACAACCCAAGCCATATGAAGTTTCTCTCCCTAACAGAATTGGCAACCATACTCGGGACGTTCCTTATTTTTCTTTTGGGTTTGGGGGCACAATGTGCTTGATATTATTGACTTGATCTCTGTTTATCCCCATTTATGTGTCAAATTTTATAGTATGTTCATCCATTAACACTCCCCTTTATTGGTTTGACCCTTGAACTACTTTTTACCACTGTCTTCTCTGTATACACAGGTTTTTAGCCAAAAGTCGTGTACATATCTGGATTTTTGGATAAAAGTCACATATACATGCAGGTTTTTGGCCAAAATCCAACAAGAATAGGTTTTAGGGTCTTGGAATAGTTCATTGTGAGTCAATTCTCCAAGACCACTAAACAAAACAATTAGGTGTCTATCCAAGTGAGAGAGTGAAACCCTTGGTATAATTAGTGTTTCTCAGGACGCTCCTCTTACATGGGAGTTAAGCACGAGGCATTGAATGCAATTGTGACTGTAATGACCCCTGGTTACTTTCTGTGAGCACCAGAGATATTTCTAGGATTGTATTCATATCTGGGGGCTCTTTCGAGAGTTTCGGGCTTTGCTACCCTTCCCATACGGTCAATCCCTCCTGCGAATGTCCGCTTGAGCATTAGTTATATTGAGGTGACCTTAGTTTCCTTACCTAGGTATCCTAGAGGGTACTTGCAAAGGTTATTCTGTAGGTGTCCTGGGCAGGTGGAGTTTGGACATCATAGTCTCTTTATACGTTGAAGTTGAGGGCCACTATAATTGGTTACATACCTCTGCTTGTAGTGTATGGGAGTTTCGAGCCTCTCCTAGGTGAGACATACCTACTGCATTCGGGAGCTCATATATCCTCCCCTTGGTTTGTTTGTATTTTGGATGTAGATTTTCTTAGGAGTGTGCTCTTTGTGTGCTAGTTGGCCTTTGGGATCGTGGTTACTTGAGTATATTTATGCTCTCTTGAGTTTGGGTCCTTTTATTTTTGGCATGCCTAGTATCCTATCACCCATCCTTGGTCCTAGTACGGATTCTGGTTTCGGAATTGGGGTCATCACAACCCCTTAGCGTGCTCATAGATTTGGGAGTGGTCACATTCCACTTTCTACTCCATTTGTGGAGGATGTTGACTCCCTTCTCTCATTCTTTACACGGGTGGTCACCATCATAGGGGTGGTAGTGGATGCGTGAACATTGGGTCTATACCTTACTTTCCTTTTTATGTCCCATCATTCATTGCATTGTTTCCTTTGGGTGTAGTTGTCATGATCATTCCCCCTATATATTATAGTTTGGATTCTTTATTGACTATTTTGGGTTGTTTTGGACTAATATGGTGGTCATGTAGGGTCTAGTTTTTGTACACTCTCTCTGAGGTTTCGACGCATTTGTTCCTATCACAGGTATTATGTCTGAACTGGTATATAGGTTAGGATTGCATATCCACCTGCATTTTGCATGACCTTATGACAATTTCATTTTAAACTTAGGTACGAACCCATTCCATGGTATCACAGAACCTTCATTCTGTTGTTAGAAGTGGTACTATGCGAATGGTAGAGCTTTCCTATACATGGGTGTCCTATTTAGCTCAGAGATGCGCAAGTCCTGGTGCGTGGTGTTGAGAGTAAAGTTTATGCTGCGTGACTGCTGTATGGAGAAGACTGCGTGACTACTCCGTTGAAGACTGCTGAAGAGGCTGCATTGA
>LPNX011006647.1:1872029-1941510 GCA_001517045.1 Pseudotsuga menziesii
TGGTACCCATGATTTGATTCCTCTCTTAGGTCCGCGAGTCCCTTTTAGTCCCGCCATGTCCTTGAGCAAGAGATTCATACTCCTCTTGAACTTTATGCTAGCCATTCCCTCGAGACTCCCTTGTATATGTCAAGTTGTAATTGCATTATCATGAGTTTTGCTTTCCTCATTGAGCCTTATGCTAACTTCCTGACTTTGAGTATCAACCATATAGCTTGAGCTTGTCACATTCCTAGCCAAGCAAAGCCTTTTTACATATATTTTGCAGCTTGATAACCCATTTTTTACTGGGAGGGGACCTTCCCCTAAGTGTCATTATCCTGCACATGTTTCCTTGCATTGAGCATAGGTATGTTCCACTGCTTGGAACTATCTTGTTTGACCCCTGACACTTGTCTCCTCCTATATTTGTAACTATGAAGCACTTTTATTCTTTTTCAAGCTTTTCAAAATATATAAAAAAGTCCAAAAAAACAAAAAAAACAAAAGCCGAATAGGAAAAGATGTTATCTTTGGCAGCAATCGAGTCGTGTCTCCTTCGAACAGAGCACTATGTGTCACATCCATTGGTTGGGTTATTAGTTTGACTTTAGGAGATGTACTCGTTACTCTGAGTTTATCTCGACTGACTGGTTAAGATTCCAGTCCATATGGAGCCTCTGTTGATGCCTCCTACGTCATAAATATGTCCTAGTTTGCATATTGAGTCCATGCTACTTATCTTCAGTCACCATTTTCCTTTATGGTCTTTTTCGAAGGGAGTTGAAGCCTGAGTCGACCATTCCTCAGTTATCTTGAATTTTCATGTCGGCCATTCCTGGTACTGTTACTGGTCTGTGCACATCTTGTTTGAGTCCTTCCACATTATACATCATTGTTGAGTACCTTATGTTGGTTGATGGGGGATGCCTTAATGCCCTCTTTCCATAGGATTCCATCCCATCGACTTCAGATCATTTATTCTGGGATAGGTGTCTAGAGTCATTTGAGTGCCTTGAGACTTATAGTCATCAGTGGTAGGTTCTCTCTCCATCAAGAGTTTTGGGAATACATCAATGTCCCCTGATTGATGGATTCTTCCAAGTGTTCGACCTCAACACATTTATTCACACTTGGTAGATTGCACTCTAGTACCTTGATTCCCATTTTCATTATCGGTGGGTGATCTTGCATTTGTTAACAGTATACATCAATGACCGATAATCAGACGATGGAATACTATGTTCAAACTCGACACCTCTATTCACATAGTAGGACATGTACTTGTAGCAGTTTGTGTATAAGACTTTCCATATTGGTGGCATTCCACATATGATACCTCCTTGATCGTGCCAGTGTTCATGATATTTCAGCTCTCATGATTTGATTCCAGTGTATGTTAGATATCTTCAGCCATTATGGAGATCTTCATCCATTGTATATATTCATCTTCTATGGAGATCTTTATTCATTGTATATCTTCATCATGAAGATTCTGATCTATTATATATTGTATGTGGAGATGACCACACATGTCACATTTTATATCATGCCTATTCATGGCCATTGTACTCTTATGTATCTGGGACTGCTATATGTATTTGCAGTCATATGCAGAGATTGGTTATTGTACTATACTGATGGATGGCTAGTTCTTCCACCTGTTTCTTCATCACTCCACTTCTGGGATGGATTTTATAATGTATTTTGGCCATCATGTTACCCCTCCGACCTCACAGATTAGGGGGCATCTGTTATAGCTGATTTTACCACACATGGTTGATCACATATTCATGGCCTTTCCTGTTCCTTTGCAAACTCTTTGGACCCCATGGACTAATATTATACTTTGATGTTTCCAAGGTCATCCCTAAAAACACCTATTTATTGTTGTACGTGACTTTTTATACCATACTCGCGTGTATACGTGGATATTTCCCTCAAACCTACGTACATCAGGATGTGTGCATAAATACAAATATTTTTGGAGTTTTCCTTCATGTGTGTCTAAACCACTTGACTATTGGCCTTCCATATGCCTTGAGATTTCTTGGATTTGACCCTCCATTACCCCTTTGGAGTGCTATATAAGGAACCCCTTGGATACATTGAAGGAGAGAAATTGAAGAGAAAGGAAACTATAGTCCATTGTTGTCGTAGCTTGCTTATACTTGAGTCTACATCCCTTTGTCCCTTTGGAACACTTTATGTTCTTCCCAAGCTTGCCCTTTCTTGTGAGCTTGCTATTGACAGATAGAGGATTGAGGTGGTGGAGGCCCAGGTGGAGGACTCAGTTTCTCTTGTTCGCAGATGTGCCAACAGAGATTGTCACTTGTGTAATATCTGATTTGATTAATAGAAATATATTTTCCTGTCCAATAATGTGAATTTGAATGAATATTGAATCCATGGATATGTTTAATTTCATATACATTGTTGATTATATATGCTATATTATATCTAACACCATACTATATAACATGCTTGTCTTGTTTGTTGTTGTTGAGAGAAAATTGCTAACGCAAGTGAGATTGGAAAAAACTCAACGGGGATCTACTTCAACTGTCCCGAATAAGGTATGATTCAATATCCTTTATTGTTAGATGTTTTGTTTCTCTTGCATATTGGGAAGGGATTGATTTCTGTGGTCTATCTGTCTATTGTGGTACACCCCAAGCCCTAGGAATTTTCTCTCTGTAACAGCAAGGGAAAGAACAAGGAAGATGGAATTCATTTTTGTGACAGGAGAAAAGTTTTCATCGTAGTCAATCCCTTCATGTTGGGAAAAAACTTTGGAAACTAACCTTTCCTTAAGTATTTCAACACTTCCATCTGATGCATACTTAGTTATGTAGACCCATTTACACCTGAAAATTTTTCTTCCTTTTGGAAGAGGTATAAGATCCCAAGTATCATTCACCATTAAGGAACGATATTCTTCATCCATAGTTGCATTCCAATATATATTCCCTAAAGCTTCTACAAAAGTATTTGGATCATGACTCTCTAAATATTGAACCAAAAGAGAAGAGGATCACTAGAACTGAGAACGTGTTCAACTTGGATCTCTAGGATAACCAACAAGATATCCAGTCACTTCACATGTTGAAGGAACCCACCGAGGAAGCGGTTGTACTAGTGCAACTAGAGGAAAATGAGCAGGAGGAGGTGGATTTTCATCCTCATTGTCATCATCAGAAACTGGAGTTGGAAAGTTATCAAGGAAGTTGGTAGTATAAGAAGGCCCAAGTGCTGAATTAGACTCGTGGGCCATATATGGCACAAATGTCGAGTTAGGCTCACAAGGAAAGAGATTTTCATCAAATTTAACATCTCTTATAATAATTATATCATGAGAATGGGGATGAAGAATTATATAACCTTTTACATCTTCAGAATATCCAACAAATATGCACTTTTCACTTTTAGGCTACAATGCTTTTCGTTTTTCATACAGAATGTGAGCCCATGCTTCACTACCAAACACACGGAAGTGACTTACATCTGGTTTAATTTTACTCCATGCTTCTCCGGGTGTGATAAGTTGTAAATATTTAGTGGGTGTGCGATTAACTATGTAATTTGCACAATTTATAGCTTCAACCCAAAATTGAATACTTAGTCTCATAGCTTGAATCATACAATTATCCATTTCTTTTAAAGTGAGATTCTTTTGTTCAGCTACACCATTTTTTTGTGGTGTCTATGGAATAGTGTGTTGTTATGGTTTCCCTATTCTTTGTATAAATTAATTAACTTGTTGTTAACATATTCTACCCCACTATCAGATCTTAACTTAAGAATTTGATGACTAGATTGTTTTTCAACAATGGCCTTATAAGCCAAGAAAATATTAAACACTTCGCTCTTAAGTTTTAGGAAATAAACCCAACTGGATCTCGATTAATCATCAATGAAGGTTAATAAATATTTGAAACCTGAAAAGGAAGAAGATGGTAGAGGACCACACAAGTCACTATGCAGAAGCTCTAAAGGAGCCGAGGCATGCCAAGAGGCATGTTTGTTAAAACTATCTCGATCATGTTTTTCGAGTACACAACCGGAACAAACACCATCCCTGCAAGATACCATCGGAAGACCTGTCACCATATTTTATTTACATATTTGTTGCAATGAGTGATAATTTAAGTGTCCAAATCGCACATGTCAAAGTTTTCTCAAGCCATCACTATGAGAAACAAATACTAAAGGAAAAGGTGATGACCCAAAGTTGTGAAATTTGTACAACATGGTAATATGATCAACAATTATGGCAGTTAGGACATGCTTAGGATTTTTAAAATATTTGATTACAACTTGGTGAGGTGTAAGCGTTATAGTTTTACCTTCACTAGAATGAGTGATTTGATAGACCGACAACAAATTGTAGGAAATTCTTGGAACACATAGTACATCACTAAAATGACCATTAGCTATTGGAACAATTCTAGATCCTACAACACTTATAGATCTATCATCACCAATAAATATTTGTTTATTGCTACAGTAATCTATAATAAAAAATATGGTTTGATCCTTATCCATATGATAAGATGCTCCAAAATCAATGAGCTACTCATTTGAAGTAGAAGAAGATGCAATATCGAAAAAACCATAACCGCAAAGTGCATGTTTATTGGATGTAGATTCTGAAAATGAATCAAGGTTAATGTGGTGGTTCTTCATTGCTGCTTCCAAGGATTCCATGTTCTTGAAACATTTAGATTCATCATGATTATCTTTCCCGCAATAGTTGCAATGACGCTCAGTCCTTTTACCTTTTGGCTTGGTTCCTTTGTCATTTTTTAAAGAATGAGCTAACTAAGAGGGTTTGGGACCCTTGTTTGGTTTATTATTGAGAGCATTTTTCTTCTTTGGATGCTTGGAATTTTCTTTTTGTTGTCCCAATAAGGTTTTCCTAGATGTATATACGTTGCTAATCATTCCAATATGTATGCGATTATCTTTCTCTCTAATCAAGGAATCACAAAAGGATTCAAGACTATGCTCTTTATATCTAGTTGGATCCAAAGATTATTTCATGGAGTAAAAAGTAGATACAAAAACATAATACGCAGGTCCAAGTTTGGAAAGAATATCATAAATGCACTATTGTCTTCCCTTTTAATTTTTCATTCTGCACATAAGAGTCTAAGAGTTTTGTACTTAGATAAATAATCTTGAATGTTGGAAAATTCACTTGGATTTAAAAAAATCTACTCATTTTCGAGTTGATGACCTTGAATTTCATTGTGTTTACCAAAAACAGCTTCCAACTTGTCCCAAGTTTTATATGATTCATCAATTCCAGATAGGTGGAATCACAAATCAATAGAGATTGACTTCTCAATCAATCCATGAGCTTCATCACATTTATTTTCCCATTTTATTTTCTTATCATCATCAGTTGGTTTTGTTTCTTTCCCTAAGGTAATTTGGTAAAGTCCCCTACTTCATAGAACATACTTCATGTGAGATTTCCATGATAAGTAGTTGGAACTGGTAAGTAGAATATCACATCGGTTGGCCATAATGAAAAAAGAAGGTATTCAAAACATAAACAAATGGTATGGATGTAGAGCTCTCAAGAAAACAGGTTGTTAAAAAAATGACACTAAGAACTCATATGGATGAGGAAGCTATGCTTGATTGAAAAATGGTTGAAGATGACCCCAAGAGAGACATGGCAGGTAGAGGATTAACCCAACTAAAAGAAAAGAACCCCCCCTATTCCCATGCTTAAGATTTTAAACTTACTTTACGATAATGTTGTTTTAGTGAACTACTTTTGTAAAATAAGTGAACTTCACAATGATGGTACTTCAAATATTGCATGTAAAAACTAAAAGACTTTAAGTGACTCTCTTTTATAATTCAAGTGAGATGCACTTTTAGAATAAAGTAACTTAAAAATAGAAATTACATGAATTTTAGAAAAGTAACTAACAAAATTGAACTCAAGACCTCTTAATGAATAAAACAACTTTTAACCAAGTGAGCCAATATTAAAAGGTACGTAAAAGATGGGAAGGAGGAAGGTTTTTTTTTTACTCTTCTATCTGGAAGTGTGTGCTTACTTATTTTCCTGCAACTCACTTCACATAAACCGAAACAAAAACTAAAAAAAAAGAAAGTATGCCACATGTTTGGTATTATTCCTCGTTAGCTTTCCTGGAATGTCTACATTTTCCCACTAGTTTTGATTTGCCACGATCGCATAAGGTGCATGGAAAAGACCATACGTAGTAAAGAAAACCATTTCCCTTCGGTTTCCTATTTTACATGATCACACAAGGTGCACGACAAAGAGATTACGTATATAGGGAAGGAAACAATCCGAAGTACAAAAAAAAACACTAGACTTGAAAAAAATATGAGAAATTATTTTTTTAATTAAAAAAAAAGTCACTGCAACAATATACCTTCATATCTGAATAAATAGTCGTATATGGGGCAAACGAAAAACCTTTTTCGATCAAACAAAAACTATTTTCCAATGGAAATGGCACTCCGGATACAATGGAACACCTCTCATAACCCATAAATGCATAAAAAAATTCAGAACCAGAAACTCTTTCAAAACTTCGGCAACATCAGTTCAAGATTTAAATCATCAACGGAAGTGACTTGTTGTAATCACTCATATTGCAAGGTTACCAGTTATACACACAAATAATCATATAATCATAACAGATATAAGAGACAAGAATAGTGGATATAATAACAGCTTATATTACTCAATACACATGTGGGTTCATACATCAAATCGAACCAAGTTCTTATCTGGATCAACAACCTATTTATACATTTACAAAATAGTTATGGTAACTACCTGTCAGTTCACCCAACTGACAACCGATGAGGCCGACCTAATCTACAATTAGTTAGCTAATGAGTCTAGTTGGCTAAGCCGACTAGCATCTCCAACATCTCCCTCGGGAACAAAATATTTCTTCGTCCCGAAGAAATAGGGAAGGTAACAAAAATGATTGTCTCAAGTAGTTCCTACAATTGTTTTGTTATGGATTATGTTGTTGAATTGATCGTCGTTTCTATACACAAATATCCACGATGGATTCTGTTGTGACTGCTAACTGGTGCTGAAGTTATTCCCAATTGCAGAGTTCTTTCTGGATATCGATGGTCAAGGTTGTGATGCTTGACAAGTTTGACATATTTTGTTGATTTGACAAGTCCACAATATTACTCATGTCGGGGCCAAAAAATTGTGCTTTCTCCTCTATATTGTCAAGTAATCTCTTCATGTCCAGGAGAATCTCGTTGAGGCTGACCAAGCTAGGATTGGCTTGAGTTCACCATTGGTGTGCTTGTTTCTCAATTTTGTCTAGCTTTGTTGTTTCTAGCATAAGTTGGTCTTGAATTGTTTTGTTCATTGCTTATGTGTCGCCTCCTTGGCTATGTAGTGATTTAATATGCTCCCATGTATTCCTTAGCTGCTGAAATACTTGGCTATTGTATGTGATCCAACTTCTTAGGATTTCCTCTGTGACATTAGATTCCTCAAAATGTTCTTTCAACACTTTGTGAGCTTCTGAGAACGTTGTAAATTGATTTCTTAACAATATAGAGGTTTGTTTCATCTGATCTTTCTTTTTTTCCTGTAGCAGAGTTTGCAGACTAGACATGACACATTCAAATAGTCAGTATTCCTGTTTCAACAGTCTGTCGGTGTTGTCTCCCTCTGGTATTGGAATGATTGTTTGTGTTAGATCTCTGCATTTCGTTAGAAATTCGACTTGTTATGTTTTAAGTTTTTCAATCTATGTTTGTCGTCTTTTTTTCCTTACTCTATATTCTTTAGTGAGGGCCTCCAACAACTGGTCTAGTTCTCCGTCCTTAATTTTATGTGTATCCACCGATGTGGCTGGCCCTAGCTGGGCCAGGTGGATGGTTGATGTTATCTGATGTTATTCCTTCTCTCTTTTTTTTTTTTTGTTTTCTCTATTTTCTTTTTCACCGAGATTTTTCTTTGTTTTGTGCATCATCTACTCCTGTCGGCAATGGTTTTGTTTGTTGATGTTCTATCTGTTGCTCTATTGTACTTCCTGGTAAATCAAGGTTTACTAACTGTGTTTTAGGAAGGGGATCAGTGGATGGTTGTGTAATTGTCGGTGGTGTAGAAGGTGGAACTGAGGTTGAAGGTGATGTATGCGAGGGTAAGCACTTTAAATTCGATGGGGGGTTCGGAATGATATCTGTCGGCATAGGATATTCGACTATTGGTGGTGAGTTGATGGGTTCATTAGTTTCAACAAAATCAAGGAGGTCTACTAGTTCTTGATCTATTTCTAGTACTTCATCTTGGTCATTTGTAACAAGTTGATCTGATATGGTTCCTTCATTGGATTCATTTATCGAAAGTAATGGATTTCCAGTGGATGGTATGAATGATGATATGTGTGTTACAACATTTGAGAGGTTTTGTAGGTATTTATTTGAAATCTGTATTTAATAACTTCGACAACCTTTGGTTTTGGTGCATACTTTTGTGGTTGGTCATGGTGTTGGGTGATTGCAAGAAGTTGTGTGAAGGGCCTGACTCGACAACTGGTTTTGTGTTATTTATTTTCTTAGCACTAGGGAAAAGGTTGGGAAGTTTGTCCATAAATTCTTGCAAGTTGGTGTCTTTATCGAATGTTTCTTTGATATTTTTAGATAATTCCTGCATGTAAGGAATTATTGGGGGAATAGAGGTCGGGTTTGGTACATCTTCTTAGAATATTTAGGTTTGAGATGGAGGTGGTGGAGTGGTAGTTAAATCAACAGACTCAACTTCAGGAGGTGTGGTGACTCTTACCTTTTTTTCTTTTGACTGCTTTGCTTCTTCTTCCATGAATATTTTGAACTGTTCTTCGATGAATACCTTATTCTTAGTAGCATCCTCTAGTATTTCAACATCTCTAGCATGTAACTCATCCTCATCATCAGATTCCTCATGGAGAATGAGTCTGCATTTTCCTTTTCCTTTAAATGGAGTACTTTTCTTTTTTCAGGCTTTATATATTTCTAGAGCTAATTGTCAGATGTTCTATTTTTTCATAGCATATTTTGGTTTATTGAACTAAGTTTCCTCATCTATTTGCTCATCCTCCTCCTCTTGTTGTTGTGTCGATTCAAGGGCTTGTTATGTCGATGGTACTATAACTATTTGAAGAATGTTTAATTCTTCTGTTGGGGTGCCCTCTAGGGTAAAGGCATTGATACGAAGATGTACTTCATAATATTCCTCTTTCTCCTGGTCGGTTAGGGGCTTGGCAATCGGTTGATTAGTTTTCTTTGAAAGTGTTGATATGGACATATTGGTGTTAGATTGTCAAGATAATTCTACGAATATATCCTCGACTGATGGATAATAATCGAGATGTTTATATATCCATGTGGCTCCCTGCATAAACCAGACTGCAGTATGATCCAACTCTAACTAGATATGTGTTGTCAGCGGTAGAATTCTTCGGATATTCTGGAGTACCCTCCATCTAGCTGTCTTGATATTTAGATTTTGGAACTAGTTGTCTAACAATAATTTGGCCACTTCTAGTTCCTGATAGTTCCTGGCCATCGAAAATCACAGGGGCATCACTTAGGGACCAAAATGATATCACGTTCATTCATATTGGGGGGTTAAAAATAAAAAAAAATTAAACCAATACATCGGTGCTATATTAAGGGTAAAAGGGTTTTTTTTATTTAGTATATAAATATCCAATATTATGAGGCATATTTTATTGCAAATGTATTCCCACACCTCTACCATAAGACTGCGTGAAGCTGCATGTGTGTTGCATAGCATTTTTTTCCACATTTTTTCTGGATTTGGTCATGGGTTTGTGGTGGGTTTGCAGTGTTAGAGGAGGGTGGTTTCTCTGGTGCATAGCAGTGTTGGAGGAGGGAGGTTTCTCTGGTGCATAGTGTTTTTTTCCATCATTTTTTCTGGATTTTGTGGTGTGTTTGCAGTGTTGGAGGAGGGTAGTTTCTCTGTTGCATAGCATTTTTTTTCCCTCTTAGAGGAGGATCCCTCTAAACGTAGTCAGCCACAATAGCAACAGAATCAAGGAGAACCAATTTAGATTCAGTCACTTCTCACACTAGCGAGGCAGCAGATCAATGAGGGAAACCCAGGCCAAGCCTTGCAAGCTATAATCCATCTTCACTCCATTTTTCTTTTCAACTGTTCATAAAATCAATCAAAACCCGATTTAAATTTCCCCATTTTTCTTTCAGATTTCATGTATTATCTGCTGAATTAAATACTGTTTAGGAGGTTTTTTTTTATGGTGTCATCTCAATTTGAATAAACAAATCAGTTGGAAATGGTTTAATTTAGAAACATTTGTTGATTCATTTCCTATTCATCTCTGGAGATAATAGAATGACAATGTATTTTGGGTTTTATTGGGATAGGGCTGTTGGTGGATGGAAACCATCTTACTAGCCTTCAAATTATTCTTTAAATTGCATAATTTGGAACCCCAAAAGATAATCTACTACTAACATTCCTTAACTTGAGAAATAATAAAACTTTTTGTGTCTTTATAGTGGCTCCATGTCAAACTCTTATAGTGACTATGTAGGAAGTCATTGGACTTAAGGCCATTTCCATAGTTACAATAATCGCTGCTTGCTATACTACTGCCGATCAAGTATTATACAAACAATAGTTGGCCTCTTAACTCCCAAATATTGGCTAGCAATCGTCAAGTATGTTGAGTATCCCAAGTCAATACTTACAGTACTCACAAGCACTTTTTCCTGCATTAGAAATGTTATTATTTGTATCTTACTATCCTGCCAAGTATGCCCAGTGTATTGAGAACTCTGAGTCACTTTCATCGGTGAGTATGGGAATTATGGCCACTTCCCTTGAGGTCAAATGAATAGTTCTTTCTGATTAAGTCAACTACAAGTTTGTAAAGCATTCTGAGTGGGGTAAGATCGACTAAATATTAATGTGTTCTCATGGGTTTCTTACACTTCAGAGAAGTGTATGATGGGGTACTCAAATAAGCATGGAATTATACAATGTTCCCCCAAATTTTCGGGATGCAGGAGCGGGGAAACACACATTGGGGAAAATGCACATTGTTGATGTGTGGAGACCACCCCCAAATTTTAGGAAATTTGGGGGACGGGGGGCCATTGGGGTCATGAAAATTATAAATCCTAGCAATAACAATTCATCCCATGTCAATGCACAGTTTAAGCGGCTCTGTGTAAAGCCTCACTTGTTGAGGATTAGGAAAAGTGATCACAACATAAGATATGTTCATCTCTATGGATCTAGCCACCATAGCATCCCCCCCAACCTTGGGGAATGCGTCCCTTTGTAACACTGGAATTATATAAAATCTCTTTTGTAGGGAATTCATTATCCTCTCAGTCACTATTGTTACCTTGAATCCTACTATTTGTCTAATGTTCTCTCTATAACAATGATCCTAGTGAATTCATCTTGCTTACTATTATGACCAATTTTTTTCTAATCGAAGAGGTCATGAGAATCAGTGAATCATACAATTATGTTAAAAGCAAATAGATGAATGCTCAAAATGTCAAAGGATTTTGTATTTTCTAGATGCAATAAATGCCATCCTCTGCAAGTATACAGATGAAATTTACTATCTCAACTTTTTGCTTTTACAAAATTTTACACACAGGGTTCTTAATATTTACATAAAGGGATTGGTACCAGGAATTTTACCTGTGCATAGTATTAATGTGTTGAGTATTATTACACAAGTCCAAACCTTGATATTGCAATAGTAGATGCAAGACAACTTCCTGTGTATAGATCTTCATACTGGAATAATAGTTTAACTTGTACTGATGAATTGCAAACGCTTGCAACTATATGATGTTTATGGAAAACCATGCCATTCTTCGAGGACCTAAACACAAAATCAAGGAGGAGAGAGATTCATAAATAAAGCACTTAATTACACTTTATTCCACCTCTAATTGTATGAGAACCTGGAGACCTTGTAAAATGGCATTCACGCTTATAAACACATTTCTAGCCTTGAATAAGTTATGAATTGGCAGGAATGAATGTTCAATTGCTATAATTAATCCACATGTCCCTTAACAACAGATTTGAGCATGAATTCATCATGTTTTGATATTGTATGAAATTTGTGAGACTTTTTCTTTTTATCAAAAAAATATTTGTATTGATATTTCAAAGATTGAAATCGAATATACATTGAGTGTCCATAAAGATTTCGAATATAAATAGTTCAGAGTACTACAACACCATCTTCCTCCTTTTCTATTCTATGATGTTTACGGTCCTCCTTAAGACATTACATCTTTTATTTATATCTTATACAAACAAATTATAAAGTCCTAAACAGTTCTTGATTAACTCTAGTGGCCCTAGAGTACCACATAATTTAATATAGAGCACTTTTAGTAACAAATTGGTGAGTGCCTCCCTTGGAGGCTTGTTCAGTAAGGGTAACTCTGTTGAATAAAGAAGTGAATTAAATTTTAGGCTTGGATTGTTGAGAATCCATTTTTTTAAGAATGTCACAGTAATACTATTTCATGTGGATGGTCACACAACTAATATAAGATTTACACTTGTCTAAGCTTGTTTGATTTTTCTAAATGCAACTCTATAGATAGTGACACACCATCAAATTTCATTGCTGCAGTATTATTTATCTTCACCTTAAATTTTAATGAACCTGTCACCTTTTTTTATGAAGGTTCAGTGCCATATTTTATAGGGGAAATTTTCTCATGCTTGCGAACAGACAACTGCTTAGCTAATTTCCATTGGTGAAACTTCTTTCAGCCATACTTCCCATGATATTTCTTAAGGCCTCTACTATTTTTCTTTGTTGGGGTCGCAAAAGATTTATTCACCCTGATACCCTTTGAATTGTATTCATATTGCTCAGCCTCACCCTTTTGTGCAACATAAGCCTTGATAGGAGGTGTGCTGATTGAATTGACTTTCCTTGAAGCTAAATTTGTAAAATATTGCTTCTTTGGAAAAGGTAGCACTGGTGCAGTCATGCTCTGTAGCTTTTGTTCTTCCATTTTTGGATCAGCCAATGGTTCAGTAGAAATTTTAGCATGTGCACTCCTCTCATCCTTATCTCCAATATTCCATTTATCCATATGCTTGTAGGACATTGAATCTTCAAACCATGGATCCATCTGCTTCTCCTCTACCCATTTAGTAGGTTTTGAAGAAAATGTTATAAAGGATTGATATGAATCTGAAGACACCACATGTTTCTTACTACCTCCTGTTTTGGTTACTTATTTTTGGATCAATGTGTCTACTTTGACACATTCCTCAATTCCCTTAACTGAATTCTTGTCATTATCAAATCATTTAGTATAATATTTTTCATCTGCATAAATCTTGTATGCATCATCCTGTCCAGTCACACCAGTTGCCACTGGCTCCACTAAAGCAGTTGCAGCCTATGCAACACATGCAGACATGGATTCCTGAATATACCGCCCTTGAAATGTTTTTTACAGTTTGGAACCTGAATGCTCTCTTCAGTGTTTCCATGTTTAAAAGATTCAAAATTGCTGACAATGTTATCTGTCACTAATTTTCTACGATCTAGGAACTCACTTTCAGGCACTAATCGATAACCTCTAATTTATTTTTCCATGCTTTGCCTTTTCTAACCAAACTGGTTTTCACTCATGGCCTGCTCTGAAATAATGCATGTATCTTGTGATTGTATCCTAATTTCTTCAAGATAAGAAGAAAAATTCAAAATAGTGTCTCATCATTATGAATATTGATTTCACTCTCTAATGACCTTTTAAAGTCTCTCTTTGTTGTTAATCACCTCTCACAAAGGGGGTTCTAAACCTACCATTGTCCTGATATGTTAAAAACATATTTGACAGAACCCTAATAAGGCTTGTTCTAAACATATCATTGTCCTGATTTGTTAAAAACATATTTGACAGAACACTAATAGGGTCGACAACGTCGATTTCCCCCACTACCAGAATTCCTTACACCACCTTGCCTACTACTTCCTAAACTAGTTCTACTTGATCTATACGAAGAAGACCCTCCTCCGTAAGAAGCAGGCCCTTCTGCTTTGTATGGGGCAGATCCTCCTACCCCATTCCATGGTTGTTTCCTGATCAACAAAGAGAAATAAATTTCAAGAAACAATGTTTGTCTATAAGACAAAGGGAAACATGAAATAATTAAGCACTTACAATACATATCCAACACGCCCATCTGGAAGTATCATGGGTACCATCGTCATGCCTTCAGGTGTCGGGCCTCTTCCATAGATGAAAGACTGAAATACCATATGAAAAAGATTAGAAAAAGGATATTTGAGATTACATCTACCATAGATAACAAGCTGAAAAACCTTATGAGAAAGTTCACATGGAAGGTTATAGAGATAATTATAAAAGCTTGTAAAATACAATAGAAATGAAGACCAAAAGAATTATAAATCTCTTGTAGGTGTAATCATGCAGAATCAAAACAAAAATACTGCGTTTTACCTGAGTTATAGCCCATGGAGCCAAAACCATACATGTTTGGATTATAACCATACCCAGCTTGAGGCTGAAAATTTGAAAACAGAGGCCTCTAAAAAGAGGTACGGTTTTCCATAGGTTGGGGCTTCTAATCACTCAAAGGTCTTGCTAAAGATACTGACAGTTCTCGATCTAGAAATAAAAAATTCTTATAGATCTTAACATATTTCACTAATCAAAAGTATGATGAATGAGGCAGAATTTCAAGAAACAATTGTCCTCGTTGTTTTTTTTTCATTTTTACCTTCAAGAACATATTTCTCTATTTTTCAATATCTTTTATGGAATTGGAATGGTCAGCATAATGAACAAAGACAAAATCAAGATTTTGCTGCCCAGGATTTTGTTCCTATAAGACGACTTTAGCATAGAACTATGCACAATTTTTACTTTTTGGGGTAGCTTTTTGGTACTATATGGAGTGTTTCCTTGTGTCATTCAAGACTAAGAACTGATGCCTCGAGTTGACAGTTTATTAATCATATTGTGCAAAATATATATGTTTATCTAGAGATGCATTTGATAGACTCTTAAACTTGTCAAACTCATTGTTTTGGCAGTAATAATAGATCTTTTTTGTCTCCTCTGTGATCCTTTACTTCTGGAATTCTCAATATAGCATATATTCTAGTTTATACTCTGATTTTGCTGAAATTTCTTCTCTTTGTAGTCTTTTGACTCTTGAAATTAGGATGTGAAAAATATTTCTTTCTTTCAATATATTATGATTTTAGCATAATTTCTTGCAAGTCTTTACAGGTTTCCCAAAACTCTAATGTATCTTCGGAAAATCCTATGAAATATTTTTTAAAAATTCTAAAACTCTCCTGTCAATCTAACATTCTTTAAGTCAGTTCCAGATGTTCAGTTTGAAAAGCAGTCATATCCATATTCATGCTTGAATATCGACAATACTATGGTTGAAACAGGGCGTCACCACAATAATGGACACAATAATGACCCCAGTGAGCTTGAAGCCCTCATCATGTGGAGTTGGTTGTGTATGACAGACCCCTAGTTCAAGTGGACTTTACCATGATAATGTCATGTTAGATTTCATATCTACCCAGGGATGAATATTTACAGTACATACTGATTTTCTTCGGAAGTATTCTTAGAAGAGAAAATATAGGGATAATCTTTACTATTTGCCTAATTTTTCTAATGTTCTTCCTATGAAAAATTAACTAAATCCATAGGGCTATTTTCCCATATTTTTCAAATAAATAAATGGTTCACAACTTAAAAATATTTGTATAGCTCCTTAAAATTTTCTTGAATTCTTGGACATATTATTGTTATATTTTTGTTACTGTTAAATCAAGGCTTCAGAGAGATCCATTTCTTTCACCCAATTTTGACATAAATTACTGTATTTTGCAATATTTCATTGATAAAAAAAACTACTTACAAACATCAACATTTTCACTCCTCTCATCCTTATCTCCAATCTTCCATTTATCCATACGCTTATAGGACATTGAATCTTCAAACCATGGATCCATTTGCTTCTCCTCTACCCATTTAGCAGGTTCTAAAGAAAACCTTATAAAGGATTGATATGAATCTAAATACACGAGAGGTTTCTTACTACCTCCTGTTTCTGTTGCTTCTTTTTGGATCAATGTGTCTACTTTGACATGTTCCTAATTTCCCTTAACTGACTGTCATTATCAAAGCATTTAGTATAAGATTTTTCATTTGCAGAAATCTTGTATGCATCATCCTATCTAGTCACACCAGTTGCCACTGGCTCTACTAAAGCAGTTGCAGCCTCTGCAACACATGCATACATAGCTTCTTGAGCCCGGTGACATCATTTAGAGGGAGGCAAGGAAACTTTATCACTCGGTAGGCTACTTCACAAAGGATATTTATCATCCTTTGGTGGAAAACACATAGGCATTTCCATAAAAATTGAAGACATCTGCCCATGTGGCAAATCACCTTTAGTTTCACGGCTATTAGAACTTAAGATATTATTAGTTCTCCAATGGAATTCATTTAACACACAAGCATTCTCCGATGTCATATTTTCTCCATTATTGTGATTGGCACTTGCTATGCCTCCTTTATTCGAGCCTTCTACAATTTTATTGGTTTCATCTTCAGCTTCAATTCTTTCCCTTTCTACCAAATGCAAATGTTCATCAAAGTTAAGTTTCCTTTCCTTGGTCTATGTCCTTTTCTTTCGATGATCTACTCCAGATAATACTTCAAGAACATTTTCTTCTTCCGTGCAAATATTTATCTTTATTTGATTATCTGATCTCTTTGGTAGAGTTGATAACCCTGAATTATGTTTCTTCAAGAGCTTTCTTTTCTTCTTCAGAATGGAATTCTGATGCAAAGAAGTGTTTGGAACTACCCTTACTTCATTGTCTTTAGTCAGAAATGTAGAAAGCACATGATCTTTGACATTAGGAAAATAATTTTTATGAATATTTTCAAAATATTTTTCATCCTTCAAATTTTATTTATAGTTTGAAACTTGAATGATCTCTTCAGTGTTTCCATCTTTAAAAGATTCAAAATTGCTGACAATGTTATCTGTCATTGTTTTTCCACGATCTAGGAACTCATTTTCAGGCACTAATCGAGAACCTCTATTTTTTTTTCATGCTTTGCCTTTTCTAACCAAACTGCTTTTCACTCATGGTTTGCTCTGAAATAATGCATGTATCTGGTGATTGTATCCTAATTTCTTCAAGATAAGAAGAAAAATTGAAAATAGTGTTTCCATCATTATGAATATTGCTTTCACTCTTTGATGAACTCTTAAAATCTCTCTTTGTTGTCTTCAACTCTGGCTTAGTTATTAAATATACGGCACCAGAAACATCAAACCTCAAATGGTTCTCAAAATGGCTTGTAGGCACTGCATCAGCAACATCAGACCTCAAATGGTCCTCAAAATGGCGTGTAGGCTTCTTTATCTTTAGTATGGACCTCATATTATTGGATTTAGATCTTGATAATGAACTGTGCTTTTTAAGCCCAACCTAAACTGAATTGAGCATCTTCCTGTCTTTCTTATCAGATGATATTAGGGATGTAGCAGGATTTTTCTTATTCTCACCTACCCCATGCGTCTTTTTCCAGTTTTCCTACCTATGTACTTCCCTCTTAATATCATGTTTTTTGGCAAAGTCTCATAATGCATTTGAATAGATGTAACTTTTTGCATTTTCAACATTTCCTCTAACTCATCTATTATCCAAAAGAAAAGAAAACCTGGGGAGGGTTAGGGTAGGGAGCTCTTTTGTGATCAGGAAGCTAAGGTGTTAGCAAATATTAACGCCTTACAATTAGTTAAAGATAAAATGGGTTCAAGCCCTAACAATGTATTGAGGGATTTAGTGGTCATAATAGGATTTATGAATAATAATTTTTGAATCAATTCATTCAAATTATGTAAGATCCTTAACAAGAATGAAATTCTTTGTCCGGAAGAAAAGGAAATAGAGGGAGAGTCAGGGCAGGGAGCTATTTTATGACAAGGAGGGCTAGTTTTTTCTTCTCCTTGGGAATTCGGTTCTCCTGCTCATATTTTTTTTTGAGGCATCTGAAACTACCAAACATTAGAGTAAATTTCAACTCAAAATGAGCCTCCTAAAATGAACTAATAAAATAATAGTTAAAATAATAAAATAATATTTATTAATTTTGGAGGAAGAAAAGAAAAAAACTACTTTTTTGTTTGTATTTTTGACATATCTCCCTGTGTTTTTACTCAAATTTTGATCGGGAGAGTTTTTTGGATGCGGAATTAAATTCCGCATCCTACGAGTACCCACTCGGCATACTTTTGACGGACCCCGCTACCCCAAAACCAAGAAATACCTGAAAAAATGGAATGATGATGTCATCATTCCGTTTTTTCAGGTATTTCTTGTTTTTGGGGTAGCGGGGTCCATCAAAAGTATGCTGAGTGGGTACACGTTGGATGCGGAATTTAATTCCGCATCCAACAAGCTCTCCCGGTTGAAATTTGAGTAAAAACACAGAGAGATATGTCAAAAATACAAACAAAAAAAGTAGTTTTTTTTATGATACCTATCCCCAAATTTATATTAAAAAAGTGTTTAAGACCTATATGGTATTTAAAATTAAAGCTATTTCATTGGCTAACACATGATGACATGGAATTTGAATAAAAGTTAAAAGGCCCATTTTGAGTTGAAATTTCCTCTAATGGATTTACAATTTAGGTAAAGCTATTGGTATCAAGTCCTTGCAATGTATTTACTATTAAGATATTCAGTGGTGATAATAGGCTTGGTGAATAATAATTATAAAGGAAATCATTCAAATTATGCAATATCCTTGACATGGTTAAATTTTTAAACCGATCAAGGACAATATTGTCTAAATTAGGTTCTAGATATAATAATAATAATAATGTACATTTATGGACTTTATTGCACATAAATAATATATTTTAGGCACATGATTTTAGTTTGAGTACCAATCATTATTCAGTTATTAGAGCACTTCTGGGAGGAGAGGATTGTGTTGGTCTCTTCTCTAATAATCACAGAACTTGAAGGAGCAACAACAGGAGAGGAGGAACATTGTTTGCTAAAGAAGAGGGCCAAATTTTTTTGTGCAATTTCTACCAGACAGAAGACAGTTCTTCGATGTCCATAATTTCAAGTAAATCTATTTAAATTTCCAAGCCCTAATTTTGTTGTTTGTTATTAGTTGTATACTATGTTTTACTTTTACCCTTTTTTATGAAGAAATTTAGTTCATTTTATGCCAATTACACTTGGGTGCATGATATTTTTATATCTCAAGGCTCTTATATCCAAAGTAATATTTTTGCTCATTAAGATACTTGTCTCATTGTCTTGATATGCAAATTTTTGAGATATAAACTGAGATCATTTATATGTATTGAATCACTTGTGTTTTTTGTCACACTTTTTAATTAAAATACATGCATGGACATTTGTGGAATCTTACACTGCGAACTACATCCCTTCTATTTGGAGTGCATTTACCCTTGCTTAGATGTGGACTCTCTTGACTAAGGTTTAGTTTCTGTCCTATTCCCTTTCCATAGCAAAAATACAATTGGATGAAAGTTTTGTATGCACTTCCATGTACTTTTTTTTCATCATATAAATTAAGGTGTTCATTCTTGATGCTCACTTGGTTGTGGTTGTAGCCTATGACTCTCAATTGTTAGCATTTGCATTCCAAATGTGTAGGCAATGATAATTCCAGCAGTAGATGTGTCAGGACGTGTGGCAATCATGTATAATTTGATTGTAAGTTATACTTATTATTTGTCTTGGTTAACTTTATTGTTGAACTCTTCTATAAACATGTCTTGTTATAATTACAATATGTGCTAACATTTGTTGATTGGGTTCTCTTCTGCTTGCTACCATTACAAAAGATAGAGTGTTTGTCAATATCTATGGCATATGCTACCAATCATACTACTTTAATTGGATGATGACTAATTTAGTATAATATGCATCATGTATTACTTAGGTATTGATCGATAAAGGGTCAAGTCTCTTTAATTTAGTCAGTTCTATGTATCTGCTGCCACCAAACCAGCTCAAGATGTGACTGTTGGGATTCAAAATGTTAGTTTTGAAATTTCATAATCATCCATACATGAGAACAAAAATTTCATCTCTCTTGGTTGGTGGAGAAAATAAACAGCTTAGAGGCATTATTTTTTTATTCAGAGTAGAGGCTTGTTGCAAATCCATGTAGGGAGTAGGAAGAAGAATTTGTCTTCCATAGTGCCCATGCCATCTTTTCCATTGAAGAGAACATCTCTGCAATTTTCCTTGTATTAGCTTATGGCACAAGGAAACATATGGCACAGTGCACTTCCATGCAAGGTTTTTTCCATATTGGGTTTCCCCTAATATAGTTTCTTCTGATATGTTTGCTTGTTTATGTTGTTTGCTTGCAATTTATCGATAAAATTGTTGCGAAATTGAAAAATTGGTACACCTTTAATTTAGTTTTAAATGTAGACAACTTATCTTCAGAGATTTCAAAAATCATTTGTAAATTCTGCCAGTCGGGCAAGCTATATCTGATATCATGGACAAGTGAAGCCAAGTGGTATACTAACTAGGGGTTCTCAAAACAAAAAAATGTTTTTATAGATAGGTTATGAGAAACATTTAGTCAATCATTACAATCTAGTAAGAATCTGTTTAAAATAATTCAGAAAGTACTTCCATTTACAATCATTTTTTAAGAAATAGACATTTTTTGTGGATGTATTAAGCTCCAATATTTGGGCATGGCTTTTGTCAAGGTCTCAATTATGAGGTTTTTATGTGAATTATTACAATATTTCTATATATGCAAAGGACTATTAGTACATGATGTAATTGGCCCTTAATTCTCAAATATGAAAGGATTTCTATCAACAATAGTGAAGCCATTCATGCTGCTCACAACAATTTTTCTAGACCATATCCTTTTTTCTTTGATGAAGATGATGATGTATACCATTTCATATGCTATTTACTAGTTGATGGCACTCTATATGAGTTAGATGGGTTGAAAGGATGACCCATTAGTCTTGGACAATATAATGGAGTTTGACATAATTTGGAATGGTTAAAGCAAACATGGGCATGTTGTCCTGTCTAATCCTCATACAACAATAAAAATGCATTAGAGGAAATTTCAACTCAAAATGGCCCTCCTAAAATGAATTAATAAAATAATAGTTAAAATAATAAAATAATATTTATTAATTTTGGAGGAAGAAAAGAAAAAAACTACTTTTTTGTTTGTATTTTTGACATATCTCCCTATGTTTTTACTCAAATTTCAATTGGGAGAGCTCGTTGGATGCGGAATTAAATTCACATCATCATTCCATTTTTTCAGGTATTTCTTGTTTTTGGGGTAGCGGGGTCTGTCAAAAGTATGCCGAGTGGGTACTCGTTGGATGCGGAATTTAATTCCGTATCCAACAAGCTCTCTCAATCGAAATTTGAGAAAAAACATAGGGAGATATGTCAAAAATACAAACAAAAAAAGTAGTTTTTTTTATGATAGCTATCCCCAAATTTATATTAAAAAAATGTTTAAGACCTATACGGTATTTCAAATTTAAAGAAATTTCATTGGCTAACACATGATGACATGGAATTTGAATAAAAGTTAAAAGGCCCATTTTGAGTTGAAATTTCCTCTAATGAGTCCTAGGAACATTCCTTGATGACGTTGACATATGTTGATCCTCCTAACAACCTAATTAATTGATATGGGATATTTTTGTTCAGTTCTGGTATTTGTTAGTCTCAAATGATAATAGAAAAAATATGTCCCAGCCTTAAAAAAACCATAAATAAATCAAATCCAAGTTTTAGTGTGTTCTGGGTACAATTTTGACAAGATGGTAAAGTGGATAAAACTTAGGGCACTTCTGAGAATGAGTATTAGTAGTAAATAGTCAATATTTGAGAAATAAATCCATGTTGTTGGGAACACACTAGGACCTAAAATCAATTCTCATCCCTATTTGACCCCCTAATCAACAATGATCTAATTTTGGGCTAAATTTGAGGACAAACCTATGCATCAAAAGGAAATTTTAGGAAATCTAAGTGCTTCTATGGACTATATCAGTAGCAAGAACCATTTATTCTTGAATTTGGAAAACCTGTCAACCTCAAATAAAGCATATTCATTTCACCATGTCCCTGATGCATACGCATATTGTGCTTTAATTTTGTTGTTATGATTATTTATGAGTCTGGTTCAATGGACCCTATCAGTTTGCTTCAGTGAAACAGGGTGGGCACTACCAAATCACCCTTCAAAAGGTTCCCACAAAGTAGGTGAAAAGGAGAGGAGTGAATGGTAAAAATATGTAGTCTTCTTTTGCAGCCCTAAACTATATGGCTATTTGTTTTATCAAGGGGATTTGTAACACTTAAAGGGAAGTTAACTCCTCGAAAATATCTAGTTTTATCAAGGGGATTTGTAACACTGAAAGATAAGTTAACTCCTTAAGAATCTCTTAGGCTTCCCCTCATTCTGAGGATGATATATATATATTCCCCTTGGAATATAACTCCTCATGAACCTCTTAGGATTCTCCTCATTCCTAGGAATGTACCCAGCGTAAAGCTGGCAGTGTTTAAGTTCCAAGCACCTTGCCTTGAGGGAATTGAAGAGATTCAAACCTGTGCACCTCCCCTATGTTGGGGGATACATCTCACACTTGTCTCATGACCACTTGAGCTAACCTTCGAAGTTATATATATTTTTTATTTTTTATAAATATATTGGGTATGGTTTAGTTTGTTTGGGCAGTTGGGGTAAGGTTTATGAATATTGATGTTTTGCGGAGTCTGTAGGTCAAGAACAATTGGTCATAACTTTTGTGTGATATGGCTGCGTTTGATTTTATTTGCAACTAAAAAATTCGATGCTCTATGTTTGAATGTGTTGATGGATTATGAATGCTTGAGGTTCTGTTGCAGGGGTTAGTGGATTTTTGTGTCAGATAGTCCTTAATTGATCCCTCAACTGGATTCATTGTGATATTATTTTGGGACATTGTTCATTTAGTATTGTCATAAATTTCTATTAAAAAATGTTTTTTAACAAATTTCCTCTGTGGATTCATTGTGATATTGTTTTGGGTCATTGTTAATTTAGTATTGTCATAAATTTATGTTGAAAAATGTTTTTTAACAAATTTGGTTTGCATTAGAAACGTTTGATTTGGTTTAGAAGTGTTTAGAAGAGACTTGAGACTATTTTGAATGGATATTACATGTAGGCTAAAAAACATTACACATGGATCTTTAGTGAGAAGTTGTTTTCTTTTGACCAGGCGTCAATGTGTTTTGCTGGAGACAATGCTTCCTATTGCAGAGCTCCGGAGTTAGGTGACGATGTTGTCATTGTTGCGTAAGTCTTAATTTGTTTTCTTGGCTTAATTCACGGTTTCTCAAGAAATATTTTTAATGCTTTGTTGTTTTGGTTCAGCATTCTATGTGGTTTTCCCAGTCTAGTGCTCTATAGGCTTTATTTATCTAACCTGTTTCAATTCTAGTTGATTAGATGATTACCACCTGGTTTGTCTCTAGTTGATCATTACTTTTGTAGAGCTTATCGTAACGCTATATGTAAGGCTAAGAGTGGGGGATTTAAGGAAACTCATCCTGATGACTTGCTTGCTCCTGTATTGAAGGTCTGGATAAGTAATTATGACAATATATTAATTGATGTTGGTTTTATGCAGTTTGAAAATTTTCCTTATAACCATTATTGTTCATAACCCATGAGTGGGCATATCCATGTCTGAATGTTCTTTAGCTTTCTGCAGGCATTGATTGACAAGACTGAAATTAATCCAAATGAAGTTGGTGATATTGTTGTGGGTATTGTTCTTGCACCTGGCTCTTAACGTGCTAGTGAGTGCAGGATGGCTTCTTTTTATGTTGGATTCCTAGGTGTGTATGCTACAACTTTATGTGTCAAATGATTTTTTTCATTGAAGGCACGTTTTCGTGACAACTGCAAGCTGTTTACCATGTATTCTCTCGAGAGACTATACCTATAAGGACTGTCAATAGAAAATGCTCTTTAGGTCTCCAAGCAGTTCCAGATGTTGCAACTGCAATTAAAGATGGATTTTATGACATTGGTATGTAACTGTGTGATTGCTACCACTGGAATAACATAGCAAGTTTGGATTTAAATATGTTTTTGATTTTTGTCTGTATGCCTCAGGAATTGGTGCAGGATTGGAGTCAATGACTGCAAATCCTATGGCATGGGAAGGCTCTGTCAATCCAAGGGTGGGCATCAATAAAAGTTAATGATGTTGAGGATTTTGACTTTCTCAGTTATTTCAATTTGACATCTATGCCTGCCCTCCTATATTTGTCTTTTACATATCTTACTATTGTCATTATATTTATATACACCTATATGGATAGATATATATACACACATGCATGCCACAATAATACATGTGAGTTCTTGATTTTTATGCATGGAACTGATGGATTTTGTGTTGTTCCATGTAATAGGTTGAAGTTTTCAAACAAGCACAAGGTTGTCTTTTTCCCATGGGTATCACCTCAGAAAATGTGGCTGAGCACTATGGGGTTTCACGTCAAGAACAGGATCAAGCAGCGGTACATGGATGTCTTTTAAGGTTTGATTTGAGTGAATTCAATGCATAAATTAGTCATGAAACTTAAGGAATAAGAGTTGAATATTAATAGCCATAGTTCTATTTCAGGTTGAATATCATAGGCATGCAGCAGGAGCAACAACTGTAGTGAAGTTCAAAGAGGAGATCATCCATGTTCAAACTAAGGTATGAAATACCCATGTTTTCATAATCAGTAAACTGAATAGTTTGAGGATTGTTGTGATGGTGATTAATGTTTTTCTTTATTTTGTGTTGAAGATTGTTGATCCTAAAACTAGAGCTGAGAAGCTTGTGATGATTTTTGTTGAATATGGAATTCGTCCTACTGCTTCTCTTTCTGATTTAGTGAAATTGAAATCTGTATTTAAGAAGGGTGGAAGCACCACTGCTGGTATAGAGTTTCTTTTGCAACTACATGCTAGGCATGGCTTTTAATTTGTTATCAAAAGTAGAAATTCCATAAAAGAGTTATGACATAATATCTTAGCTAAATATCATGGGATTTTCTCCATTTTAAATGACTCAAAGTTGAACTTTCAGTTTTGTAGAAGTGCTAATACAATTTTACACAGGAAATTCAAGCCAAGTGACAACGCTGGTGTTGTATTGCTGATGAAGAGGGTAGTGGCTATGCAGAAGGGTTTGCCTATTTTGGGTGTATTGTTTGACTTGTACAATAATATTGTGTGATCTAGTTTTTGTAGTGAGTGAATGTGTTTAAAGTAACCATAAACCCAAAATGTGAATTTAGTGAAAGTGATAAGAGTGTTCTTGGAAATGTTTTTCATTATGCAACATGTGAAATGACATTTTTTTATCTAATTTTGTAGTTAATGAATGTGTTTAAAGTAATCCTAAATGTGAATTTAGTGAAAGTGATAAGAGTGTTTTTGGACATGCATTATGAATTTTGTCAAACGATTGATTGAATGAATGAGAATTTTTTTCTTGTTATTATATGTTGAAATAGTAAATATACATTTAAAAAAAAAAATCTACCCCATAGTTGTTTTGGAAGTCATCTATGTATCTGAAATTGTGGGTTGGATGTCCATTACTAACAAAGGCATTACGTCTCTTTTGTGTTTTGAATCATCTATGTCAAAAAGGTTCTATATTCAACTCATACTCATTCATAAATATATATTACCATTGAAATAATTTAGGTCAACAAATAATAATCATTTTCATGACATAATATATAAATGAATTTAAAGGGTTATCCATTGAAACTGTACAACTCCTTTGCTTCTAGAAGTATTGTAGCATTTTGTTATTGGAAAAATATTTTTATATTTCATCTATGTTTGTTCATAAATGTTAAACATGAAATTACTACACTTTAGTAGCAGACAAGTTGGTATTGTTGTTGGACATGCTATTGGTTTTATTGATCAGTATCAATCTTAATTTAATGTTTGTGTTTCTTATGTTATTGGGTCTAGGTAAACAATAACTATCTTGATTACTGGCACTAGGTCTTAAAATGGTGTCATTGTTTATGCCTCTAGATACGATGTTACTATTGTTGCTAGTGGTGTTAGGTAAGCTACTATAATTAGTATTGCTTCAATTACTAAATACATTGTTAAGCCATTATCCTAATCTATTGGGTCACTAGCTTCCTATGCTACATGTGCCTATGCATATGCCTTTGATGTTGATGGTTCAAGGTTATCATGACTGTCCTCCATATGCTCCCTTGCCCTTTCCCACTTCGTTTAAATGGTAGAAATGTTTCTAATTTCGTTAACATCGAAATGGCTTTAGGTATGCTAATCAAATATTATAAAAATAAAAATAGAAATATTATAAAAATAAAAATATTATGAAAATAAAAATATATATCTATATATATTAGATGTCTCCAAAATTATAAGTTAATCAAATATTATAGAAATGAAAATATATATTCGTGTATATATATATATATATATATATATGATATTATTTATAAGAAATTGGAGTGCTATTATATGTTATATATGATATTGATTTATAGGAAATTGGAGTGATATTATATGGTGTCATATATACATGTATAGAATGAAAATATCTCTATGTATGTGAATATACATAGAGATACATTGGTCAGGGGCTTCCTTTGTCGTGTATGTGAATGAAAATATCTATCTTCTGCCCCTGCTGTAACTAATCTTGCCAATAAAGGCCAAGGAAAGGGAGAGGATATCAATTCCTCTTAGGAGAATGAGAATTTAGTGTTGAGTCCACAATTAGCACTTGTTACACTCCCCTTCCAGTACAGGGTCCAACATCCATGACAAAGAGAGAGGCCCTTGCTGTGTGTATTGAAGGTAAAGACCTGCCATATTCAAATAAAGTTATGTTTTGCATGGGAGACTCTACTTCCTAAAATGTTATAGATGTCACGAACAATGATTCTACAATTGAACACAAATAAATTGGAGGTAAATATGAAACCCCTTGTGAAAATTGATTGCATTGATTTGGGAATTGGAGAGCTAGAGAAGGAAATCTCTCGTCTTACACAAAAACTAGCAGAATTGAAATTGCAAAATGCTTGTGAGACACCATCCCAAGTAATTGGTATTCAACACAAATCCAGTGATAAAAACACACCACTGAAAATTGCAAATATGATAGAGACAAGGACTGGTCATCGAGAAGGGAGTTCCCAGAAGAGAAAAAAAAGGAAGGGTTGTCTCTGCTAAATTTCTTCAATATAGTTTGAAATCCCGACCAAGATTTAAGAAAAAAAATGACAAAATGACGACAAAGAGCATTGCCAGTGGGAAAATCCCTTAGATTCATAAGAAATATGGGTCAGCTGGGCCTCAATTAAGAAGCACTCCTAGAAAGGTAGGCTGTCTCAAAGAAGGCAAGTTTGAAGGGCATAAAGATAACATTGGCAGGCAATTGAACCAAAACAAAATTGATGTGCCTAAGGATTGAAAAGGATATGGATATTCTTTTGGAATATTTGATGGAAATGAGAACATATCTCCATTCTTAACACTTTTAGAGAAGAATCACAGTTTTCGCCCAGGTTCAAATTCTAAATAAGTTCCAAAGGATGAAAGGAAGCTAGGAAAAGACTTGCTTGAGAATTTCAAGAAGCTTTGTGAAATACAAGGAGTGATCTCCCATCTCTTCATTATACCATTAGATGCCGCAAATCATAATGATATGTGGTTGATTAATTACATTGTGGGTGAAGTAATGTGCATCCACAATATACATCGAAAGAAGCAAGGTGCATTGTAGAATGCATGTGGGGTCATAAGAGGGGTATCATGTCAATATACTAGGTAGATATTTAAAGGGGTATAAAAAATGTAAATGAAAAAATGGATAATTACAATATAAAGTGAAAATAGGGGTTTTTTTAATTTGGGAAGGCATATTGGGAGGGGGTTAAAAAATGATTTTCGAAGGTATTTTCCAATATTTATTGAAATTAGGGGTATTGTTTCATATGCCACGAATGAACATGCTATGGCATGGTTTCACTAAGTGAAGACCCCATGTCGAAAATGGATTGAAATTCCACATATGAAATCTTGTCGACTCATGGAACTGTGAATCTCCAATAGGTCGTATGTAATACATTGCAATCCATATGATTAAAGATGGGAATCTGATTGCTTCTCCTTCCTGCTAACATTTAATGTAGATATTATTGACAAGATCGTCTAAGTATTGCGCCCAATAGTAGTTTTTCCATGTCTCTGTTATATTGTCGACAACTTCCAAAATGTCGAGTATTAAATCACGCCCCCCGCATCGTAGTTGTTAGTCTTGTAGACACAATTTTTGCTACTATCTTAGGTGTGGTGTATTGAATATGCCTGATTATAAACCCTTTAGAGTTCTTCCCGGTTGGAGTTCCTGTTAGTTTTTCAACCAACCATGGTTTTGAACCGACAGGAACTAGTTCACCCTTGTTCGATAATCCTATATGTTTATAAATGACATCACTAGATATCTCAATAGGTTTGTCAAAGTAGAATTTCCATTGTTATACCGACTAATGATTATTTTCTCCATAATTTCCTTTGTCCCCCTAAATATTTCCATGAGTGGTGCATTTATATAACTCATAATGGTGCTAGTGTTTACTTTTTGAGCCTCTGTTGTCATTTTTCTGTCTACATATTTTGATTTTTTAATTTCTTCCCATAGTCTCGACCATGATGTTTCCTGAACTTTTACTTTGCTGATATTTTCCAATCTTTGTATCAATGGGGTTGTAGCAGTTTCTAGCTCCTTTGCTTTGCTGGTTGGATATCTCGTCTTGTTTGGTGCCATTCTGTTGGTAAATTGCTATGGTTTTTGAACAAGTATCTTAATCTTGGGAGTCTGATAGCTCTGTCTCTCTAGCTCTTCGTAAAATGATGTGAAGTCTTCATTTGATGTGGTATTTATAGGTGGAGCAAGTGGTGATCTGGTCGATGAAGCTATTAATGGCGGATTTGACTATAAAGGATGCTCTATCGATGGTTCTTTTAATGTGCACTGGCTTTGGTGCTCCTTCTATCAGTTGTCATGATTATTTGATTGGACCGTTGGGCCTTCCTTTTGTTGATATCCATCATGGTTATGAAAATGTCGGTAAAATGGGCGGTGATTGTTATGTCGATGGTTGCGATGTTGGTGGCTATTTCTTCTAGGTGTTCGGCTACTTCCCTCCTGAGAGTAAATCCCTGTCATTTTGATTTTGCTAAATTGTTTCTTTTGTTGTTTTTAGGTTTTATGGTTTTTATAGATTTTTTTCAAATTTTGTTAACAATTATGTAACCATTTATTATATATATATATATATATATATATATATATATATATATTTCAGTTTTCATACCGCTTAAGTCGGGCACGATTAACCAGTTTCTGATTTACTTTGCCTTGTAATGTTCTTAGTTAGACTGATCCGTTGGCATTGATTTCTTCAACAATATAAGGTCCCATCCACTATGTATGCAATTTTTTTGGCTTACCTTTAACTTGATTGTTATACAACAACGCAAGGTCTCCAACTGACAAGTGTTTGTTTTTTATGTTTCTATCGTGCCATGTTTTTTGTTGTTACTTTTGAATTTCTTGGTGTGGTATAGAAATTAGTCAATCTTCCTCTATCTTAGCTAGTTGCATTAGTGGATCCTTCTTAGCCTCTTCGACATTAATATGTAATATGTCGACGATTAATGGTGTCTGTTGTCGAAAATGTAGGGGGACGATTGCTTCTTTCCCATAGACAAGTCTAAATGGTGTCTGGTCTATGGATCATTTATATGTTGTTCTGTATGCCCATAGGACAACAAGAATTTTCTCATCCCAGTAATCTTTGTCTGTATTGAAATTTTTTGATAAGCCCTTTGTTAAAGTTTTGTTGAATGCTTCAATCTCACCATTAGACTGAGGATTATAGGTTGTGCTCCTTCAATGTTTAATTTTGAATTGGTTTGTTAAAGTTGCAATCATTTTGTTAATAAAATGTGATCCCTGGTCATTGATTAAAGTTAAAGGAACACCAAATCTAGTAGTGATATTTTTGTATATAAATTTTGTAGCTACTTCACTAGAACAGGTTTCAACAGGTTTTTCCTCTGCCCATTTAGTAACGTATTCGACTATTGTTATGATATAGCATGCTCCTGACCTTCTAGAAGGAAATGGGAATGGTCCTATAAAGTCGATAGCCCAAATATCGAATGTTAAACTTGGATTTACTGATATTAATGGAATCTTAGTGCTTGGTAGGGCTTAACCTAAACGTTGACAATGATCACATTTACTAAACAAATTTGGACAGTCTTTGTATAATGTCGACCACCATAGTCCCGACTGTTGGATCTTTTTTGCAGTCATGTCAGAATGGATATGTCCTCTAGCTAGTCCATAGTGTGTTTCGTGCATTATTCTCTCTCTTTCATGCTCCAAAATGCATCGACATAGTACTTCATCCAAGCCCAGTTTATATAGGAACCCATTAATTAGACTATAAGGTGCAACCTTCATTGCTAAATTTTGCTTCTTTTTGGTACTCATTCCCTTAGGTGCTTTTCCATTCTCTAAGAATTGTGTTATCTCTTGGCAGGTAGAGCTTCTATTCTAAATAGATGCACATCTTGCAGATCATCTTCAACTCCCGTTGGCTCCTCCCTCAAGTCGATTCTCAACAAGTGGCTTGGTCTAGCATTTAGCCTTCCCGGTCGAACTACAACTTCAAACTTGAATTCTTGGAATAGAAAAAACCAACGACAGATTATTCCATGATGTAGAGGTTTATTTACTGGATATTTCAGTGGTTAGAGATCGGTGTAAAATATAAAGGGGTTAGCTAATAGATAATGTTGATATTTTTTAAGTGTAAAGACCATTCCTAATGCTTCCCTTTCTGTCATGGAATAATTACGTTATGTTTTGTTTAATTTTCTGCTACTATACACGATTGGGTAGTCCATCCTATCATCTCCTTGTTGTGTCAATATTGCACCGATTGCTATGCTTGATGCGTTGATGTGTACATGAAATTTTACTGATGAATTTGGAAATCTAAGAATAGGTGCTTCAACTAATTTTTTCTTTAAGGTGTCGAAAGATTCATCACATTCTTCAGTCGATTCATACTCTTGATATTATTTTAATAGTTCTTTTAAAGGGTATTTCATGTCTAAATAATGATGAATGAATTTCCTATAGTAGCTTGTATGACCTAATAAGACTCTGACTTGTTTTGGATTGACTGGAGGTTTCAAGTAGAGAATGATTTTTATTTTTGCGAAATAAACCTTGATGCCCTCTTTGCATACAATATTTCCCAATGGGATTCCTATAAGGGTTACAAGATGCACTTCTGTATGTTAAATGACAGCCAAATCTGTCGGTATCTTTCTAGAATTATCCTTAGCCATTTGCAGTGATATTTTAACATGGATTAAATCGCCCAATCGTCAAAGTATATAGCCATTGTTTTATAAATGTATTCCTAGAATGATTTAACTACTATTATTCAGAATATGACTGGTGCATTTTTAAGACTGAATTGCATAAATTTGTAAGAAAATGACCCGAATTCACAGACAAATGTTTCCTTCTTTTAATTCTCCTTGGCGATCGACACTTGATTATATCCTGAAAATCCATTTGTAAATGAGTAACACTCATGTCATGCGACTTCATTTAGGATTTCATCTGCAAACGGAGTTGGAAATGGGTCTGTTAAGGTGAATTTGTTTAGCTATCAGAAGTCTACACAGATTATCAATATTGTCGAGTCATGATTTTTTGGTTGTACAACCATTGGGATTGCCCATTCTGACTGGTCTATTGGGAAGATGATTCCAGTCGCTAACATATTGTCAGTCTCTTTCTTCACTATCTCTTTATATTTGTGAGCAAGTTTGTAGGTTCTTTTCTTTACAAGTGTTGACTCAGGTTTAATATCAACATTCATTTCTCCCATTTCCTGAAATAAACCTTTGAGGTCTTTATAGTCTCGTGCGAAGACATCCTAAAATTATTTTAGTAGGTTAACAATTTATGTTGTCTACTCCTCATTCCAATAGTCTCATATTCTTTCTATTTTTTGTCTATCATCATTGGATACGTCGAATTCTTTCATTTTAACCTTTGCGTTCATCCATTCTGGTGCCTTGTTTTCATTGATTTGTCGACTTCCTTCCTTGAATTGTGAAAATGATGCCCGAAAGTCTTCTACTGTCATCCGGTCGATATCTTATTTTGATTTGAAATTGAATATTGTTCTAATTGGTTTCATTGTTTCCGAATGATCAGATTTCATTGAAATATTTTTCCACTTGTATGCTCGGTTTCTAGTCAAAGTCTTGTCGACTGTGGTATTTTATTAGACCAAATTTTATTACATGATGCTTTCAGTCGGCTATGAGTTTGTGTTGAATTGTTATGAACAGTCGGTTGTATGAATGTTTTATTTGTTTTGTTGCTTCGACTAGTTTGTCATCTTCCGGTATGAATTTGAAGTCCTTGGTGAAGTTTTCTTTAAGTTCATCCCATAAGAACATTTCGCCTCATGCTTCTTCCATCTTATACCACTTATTTGGTAAATCATCTAATGTTGATGGAAATAGGTGCGTCCATATTCGTTCATCTTTGTTAACAAGTATTCTCCATTTATTTTCACATATACTTATGTGTTTTTTGGGGTCTTGTCTTTGTGTGAAGACTGGTATTTGTGCCTGTTTTGTTAGCTTCTTCCCTCCAAATATTTCGACAAAGTATATTGAAGCTATCATCCATGTTTGTAGTTTCGACTGATGGGTATCCCACCAACGAGCAGCTTGACCTGTAAATGTTTCGACCACGCTTTGGAGTCGGTTGTGTTCACCTATTTTTTTGGAAACTTGTTCAATATGAAGGATTGGTGACTCTCTCTCTTTATACCGAAGAGACTTCCTGTTTTCTATTTTGATTGGCGCTAAAGAAGGGTATTCCCTATCTTTTATTTCAAATATTTTTGGTATGATGGACATAGAAAAACATTGACGTGTTGTTTTTCTTGGGATGTCTTGAATGGTATAGCATCTCCTTGCTTGAGTTTCATATTTTTCCATATCCCAATCGTATAATTCCGCATCTAATTTATATCCCACCAAGTCTTGGCTTCCCAGATGAAGTTCCCCATATATATTTGGTTCTGTATAGTCTTTGTTGTTCTGTATTTTATATAGCTGTCAAACATCAACTTCTTCATCTATGAGTTTTGTCCATGGTTCACTTTGTGAAGGATGAATAGGAACAATTACTTTTTTCCCATTTCCTTTAAGCCTTATCCTTTCTTTATATAATGAAATCGATGCCTTCATCTTTCGACCCCATGGCCGACCCACTAATGATGGAAAGGAGTTGGATCCTTCCTTATGGTTAATGATTTCAAAGTGTACTTTTGTGGTAATGCCTTTTATGTTTTTGTCGACGTTTCTCCATACCCCAATAGGTTCGATGAGTCCTTGGTCAGCTAGCTTTAAATATATTCCTGATTCATTGAGTCAAGGTTTTCCCAATTGTTCCCATGTATCTCTTGTCATAATGTTCACTTGAGAGCTGAAGTCAAGAACAACTTGTCGAACATGATATCCTTCAATTTGTAAGTCAACAAGTGGGTCAGCATCACTCTTATATTTTTGGTTTAGACTGCAGATATTCTTAGTTTGTTTATCCTACCATATTTGTTCTTTATATTGTATAATAAGTCAATAAATTGTGCAATTGAGTTATCAATACATATTAAATTAAGTAGTTCTTGAGATATAATATGTCGACTATCATCAATTGCTTCTTGTGTAGCTAATTCTTGAAACATATATGATGCATTGTTATAAAATTGCTTTTGTTTTATAGGATTAGGGTAGTCATCTTTGTTCTTTATCTTACTTTCTCTAGGATTGTCATTCCTAGTTTTGTTCCTTGTCTAGTGACTATTTGCAAATTATTTGTATGAATAACATCACACTTTTGAACACATGACAAGACGTTAACATTCTTCTTTTTATTAATTTTTTCTAGCATGGTGGGACAATCCTCTAAAGAGTGATTGCCAAAACCACAACTGGTAGAAAATTTAAGATCAGTCCGATCATTGTATGGACAGTCTGCATACCGATGACTTTCATTGAAGCATGTGTAGCACTGAATTGGTCTTCGTGGTTTGTTTTCTCAATTTCTGAAGAATCGTCCTCAACCTCCATATCCCCCACGGTGATTATTATCGTACCGACGGTCATATTTTCGGCCTTTGTATCTTTGATTACTTTGTTCATTGTTATTCCTTGGAATGTTATCATTATTGTTCTGTGCAACAAAATTTGTTTGATAGATTGCATGGTAGTTATGTCATTGTTGTGTGGATTTTAACTTCACAAACTGCGCACCAGGAATATTTTTCATTTCTCATATTGAATGGACAATATTTTGTCATGTGTAGCCCATGTTCCTAACAGATGTTGCAAAAGATTTTTTTTTTAACAAAGCATACATCTTGTCGACTGATGTCTTGTCAGAAATTGTCTTTAGTATTTCCAGTTGTTGAGCATTTTGTACACTAGATGTCTTGTCCTTTGAGGTTAAGCTCCCATAGTGATTTTTTCATTATTTCTAATTGTTATTCAATATGGTTGTCCACAGGGTGCACTGGGTAGTACTCGTCCATCTCGACTTGCAATGCTTTCGTAAGTCCATCTTTGTATGTATTAAACATGTCCAGACTAATGTGCATATTGATCTTCTGTGAAAGCCCTGCAACAAACCATTGGATTAGTAGTTTCTTGTCTATGTTATAATCCAACTGGATGAGTGGGTCCTTCAGTCTTTTTTCATACTCTGAGAAAATCTCTGTCGGTTTCAAGACTGTCGTTTTTCACTTCTTTGCAGCTAGATGCTTCACATCTGGTGTTTTAAAGAATGATAGAAATTGCTGCTTAATTTTTTCTTTGGCTGCATTAGGTGTTTTCTCGGTGTATGTCATATAACATGTTAGTTCTTGCTTTTGCAAAGCATTGACGAACTGCACCATCTTTCGATATTCATTTGTTACTGTGTTCGCTTCCCATGTCGACTCGTAGATGAACCAATGTCATCTGGGATCTTCATCGCCCTCGTAGAGGGGGATGTGTGCAGATTCGTGCCCCATGTCTTTGGCGTCGGTGTCTTCTTCAAGAGGAGGTGGACGGGGTGGTGAGATATTCTCTGTAACCATGTGTTGTTCACATTTTTTTTAGAGGAAACTTTTTTTTCCGTCGGAAGTTTTTTTCGTATTTATCGCTACGTTCTTGACAAGTTGTCGGTCTAGTTCAACACCTTCTGTTGATATCCAAGTGAAATTCTGTAATTGGGATATCCTTTCTTGCGAGTCTGACTAGTCTATATTCTCTAAAGTTGTGTTTGGCTGGGGGGGTGCTCCTTCATGTCCCAGGTAGAGTAGATGGATATTGTGATTAGATGGGTATGAATGAAATGTAACCCAGTTTCTTTCCTCTAGTTGGATAATTACAAGATGGTCGACATAATTTCCTTCATCATCTAGTCAAATCCATACATCGAAATCATCAACTCATAGTCTTATGTATTCTTCGACAATTTCCTACACTCGGGCACTCTGGTTCGAATTTATCAGAGATTGATGGCTAACACTTTGGGGTATGCTAATTTGGAGAGCTTCACACTGCTCTATCCACAAATATTCTTCAATCGGTGACACTTCTTCATCTACACCCTCTTCCTGTCAGTCATGACCTGACTCTAGAAAAGTGTCCTCGTGTTCTATCACTCTAGTGGCCATTCTTCTCTGGAGAATGGCAGCCTGCTCTCTAAGTTACTCCCTTCTCTTATGCCTCTTCTCTCTTTCTATCTTCTATAAATCCAAAGTTCTTTTGTGAATCACTATCCGAATTATTTATTTCTTGGCCCGACTTTTCAGTGTTGGCGGTGGCATCTTCACAGTCAACTAGAATTCCTCTACACTACCACAACACATGACTAACTACTGCCCCATAGCCTACCCAACACTTTAGTAAGCCCAGGTGGATATGTTTATTTTCTTAGAAAATATTCCCGCTCCCTTTCTGCAATAAATTTTTCCCACGATTTTTGCTTTTCCGCCCAGTTAGTGATAGATGGTGGTTCAATTAATGACGAACGAGGCTTGACAATGTGTCCTACTCCCCTATCGATCAAAGAATTAAAGAAAAGATTCGGTAGCGAACAGAGAAATTGTTCGATGAATTTGTTATATAACCTCTCCTTGATGCTTTCTACAGAGACTCTTTCTTCCACAACATGTTCTTCAAAAAACTCGTCTGTAGTTCTTTTTAACCACTCCGACGGATTTGTTCGTTCGCTTCTCGTTAATCTCTGAAGTAACTCTTTGTCTTTAGTTTCTACCCAATTTTTCATCTAGTAACTTCTTGAGAGACTATGGTACGGATTCTACAAACTTCTCATGTGTCTCAAAGAAGAACTTCTCTTTAGCTTGCACAATATTCAATCTGTTTCTCCTAGCGTGATTCTGCAAATAGTTTGCGATTTTTCGTTGCCACCAGTTCTTAATCTCTTTCTCTGAGATCATCTATTAATGGTCATTTCATTTGTATATGTACTATAAGAAATATACCAATGTTATAATCACTTAGATTGAAAAGTTACTAATTATACACATAAAGAATTATATAATCATAACATATACAAGAGACAAGAATAGTGGATAGAATAACAACTTATATTACTCAATACACATGTGGGTTCATACATAAAAATGAATCAAGTTCTTCTCTAGCTCAATAGCCTATTTATACATTCACAAAACAATTATGCTAACTACCTGTCAGTTCACCCATCCAACACGGCCGATGAGGGAGACCTAATCTACAATTAATCGGCTAACAAGTCTAGTCGGATAACTTGACTAGATCCTCCAACAAATCTTAATAAATTCTCTAATACCATGTTCGAGTACAGAGGATACTTTGAAAATACTGAACACCTAGAGCATCCACTCACACAAATAGATCACAAATCAACACACCAATGTCTTCACATGGTTTAAACCCTCGAAAGGGAAACACTCCATGACCCCATCCAAATAGCTACTTGAGGAAGTTTATTATGAAAAATAAAGAATGTTACAAATGAGATTCTCATAATCGATCAACTAGACAATGACCCTTAATGCTCTTTTAATAGATATCATGAACCAATCAGGTGTTAAACCACATATTAGAGGTAGTTATAATCTATGAAAAGATGAATCGTTGGATCACTCTATGTCGGGAACATATCGTGACAGTCGGATTAGATATTTGCAAATGCATACTAAAGAAACACACTTTTCCTAATGGATATGTTATAACAAGTTGACCTTAACTAACTCTGATGTGTCTAAATATCCTAACATTCAACTCATAATAAGTTTTTCTAACTCAACTATAATCAACCAAAAATCAATTTCGCAAACTAAGTAATTTTCCTCATATAGACACTTAGTTGCTTGTAGGGAATCCCCCCTAGAGATTAATCCAAGTTTCTAAAGATAAGAGAATTAATTGTGGGTGGAATTTGCATTACTTCCATAGTTTCACTTAGATGTATCCTTTTGAAACTTTGCATTCAGGGTGCTAGTTTGTGTGGCAACAGTTATCTTTAGTAGGCTTTGAGAGCTCTCATTAGAGGGGGATGTTGAAGGAAAAAACAACAAGCTCCAACTTCTTATTAAGTGTACCTTTGTATTAAATTTTATAGTAGTTTTCATGTGGCATGTGACCAAAGTAGTTATTGTGAGGATAAGCTACTTAAACCACCGTCATTGTATAAGGATGCTACATATGATGTAATAAGGGAGTTATATGTGTATGTGGGTAGCCTATATAAAATTTCATTTGATGTATTTATTGCAACATTTAATTTATTGGTACATTGGTTATCCTCTCCAATATAATAGTATAAATTATGTTGTGTATGTACCTAAATAAAATCTTATAGGGAATTCCCTTAATAGCACAAGAGAGATAATGAAAGTAGAAAGGAATTGTAAAATGGTGACAAAGAGAACATTTTAGGTAATAAAATTGCAAAGAATAAATATAATAACATGTAATGGATAAAAAATCCTTCACAAATAATCTGTAAAATCATTCTTGAAATCATACTCTACAAGATGAGGTTTGATGTGCAGGACTCCATTTGGAAGAATTGGAAATTGTCCTATGAAAAGTACGTTGACTATAAGACAAAAGTGATTTATAATAAGACACTACTGAGTTTTTCTTTTAGATAGACTTAATAGAAGATAGGTGGTTCAAGATCATGAAGCCAAGTGGCTTTGGAGCTTTCTAGGCATCTAGAAACTAGAGTTTGGATTTTTGGTCCTTCATAATAGCTAAGGATTTAAGGACATGCTTCATCATATACATTTTATACATGGAAATTGCATATTTTGTCACAAAGAAATAGTCAGGCATATTTAGTGAGGTTTCTAGGACTAGGTTGTAGTGGAATTCCATGCACTAATCATTTCCCCCTTACATCAGTAAAGTATTTTTTGGACATATAAGGTCCTATGCATGGTTAGGTAGGAAAGAAGGGGATATGGGATACTATAATATTGGCAGCAGTAATATCTCTTTCTTATGCAAAAGACCTATCAAGTTTCTTTTAATTGAGAAGTTCCATTGCTCCACTTTGGAGAAGTCATTAGGGGTAAATTTTCTTAGCAATTCAATTTACTGCTAGGATAGGGAAATTTAGAAAAAGATATCGCCTCTAGGTTGGATCCAAAGAATACATCCTCACCCTCCTTGCTTATATATAGGGAGGGGAAATTTTCATGCCTCAACTTTTCTTAACAATGTTAGAATGTATGACGTATTTCTTAGGGAACCATTTTACTATGAGATGCATTTGTTTTACAAAATAAAAAGGATATATATATGTTTATATTTATAATTTGTTATGTATTTTTCCCTTTTAGGAAGTAATGGAGAGACCGATGACAAAGTAATAGAAAAGATTGACACTAGATTCTTCAAAAGAGGAGATGATGGAGAAAGAGAGATTGGGGAACAAATCTCAAATGATTTCCATCTCTAGTCAAGTGTAAGGCTTATAGATAATATGCCACATTTAACGTGCCATAAAAAAAACTTGTCTAAAGGCACTCTGAAGTATAGACATGTATGTAGCTTATGTGATAGCCAAACTCGAGTACATAATATTCACTCATCCCATCAACCATGGAAATAGAAAGCAAAACCATTTTTTTTTATGGAAGTCAAGAAGTAGATAAAGGGCCAGATGGGGTTCCCTTGGCACATTTAGAAGTGATGTTATTTCCACCATAGATATTTGATTATTTGGCAAGTGAGGAAGAAGTATCCCAAGACATAAAGGAACCTAGAATATTAAGTGCAACAATAAATTCCTCTATCTTGAAGTTGAATGGTGTTAATGAAGATTGTTTTCTTCATGCCATAGTAAGTGTCGGTAAATTATCATCATCATCATTTGAGTGTCATAAAATTATGGATGCAATCCTAGAATCACAACACCATTGTATGAGTGTAACATAACATAGACACACTTCTCTGGAATATGGAGCATTTTATAGTAGCAATTTTATATCTCACATAGTGTTAAAATCATTTTTAGTAACAATTTTATGTGCTGCATAGTATTAATGTATAGTGTAGTGTAACATAGACACCCGCTTCTCTTGATTTGTCACAAATCATCTAGTAGCCATTCAAGTTGTTGCATGTTCTTGTAGGATGTAATGCATTGCATAAACCCACATCTATTAATTATTTCTTGTAGAAATTGGATATATTATGGTTCACTATTGTATGAGAACAAATGTTAAATGTACTTATTTTATACCTTTCTTGTATTCAAATTTTCGCTCTCACACACAGAGAAAATGAATATTTGAATGAATTAGCTTGGTGGGATAGCTCAAGTGGTTGAGTGATGTAAGTTGTGAACAACAAGTCTCAGGATCAAATCCTCGGGTGGCTATACATTGTTATATAGGGGTCTCACTTGATGTCCCCATTGGGTTAGATACGTAATCAGAGTGAATGGTTGAGGTCCCTTCGGGTGGCCCCCCTATGTGTTGTTCCCTTGAAAAAAAGAATATCCAAATGAATATTCATGAATGAATATCCGTAAAAGTAGAGGAAATTAAATAGATATTGTAATTAAAAAAACTTACTCCTTTCAAAGTCATCCTAGTTATCAAAGAAATTGCAGCACAAAGCATTAATATAATGAGTGTTCTATCTTGAAAATATTCCTATACAACTACCTACAAAACATGGATGATTGTCAACAAAATTTCTAGGTAGGGAGGTTACTTCACTTGCCAAAAACTAGAAAAGCAATACACCACTTTTTACAAATGTATCATTTATTGTTTTGCGAGCTCAAAACAAAATGTAATTCCTTTAAATATTTGAACAAATCCAAGAATTTGTTTGGAGGCTTGTTCCAAAAGATAAAATTGTCAAGCAAAAACAAAAGTTATCAATCATATCTTAAATTTTCTCATGATTGCTTCCTCTGTTCCACCATATCTTAATCATATCATATCATAATCTCATTTGACCCTTTAAACCCCTCTATTCCACCACCCCTTTTATCTAACTCTATGCTTACTCCCTAATAGCCACTCACAAAAACCCAACTTGTTCACCTCCCTACCAAACCTATTATGAAGTCTCATTAAATAGGAATATCTTCCTAGACCTAGCAATCTATTTATTTAACCTCAATTTGATAACCCTCTCCTAAGAAACAAAAGGAAAATCATGTTCAATGTAGGGAAACAACCATGTGACATGCATATCAATATTTAAGATGGGGAAGTCCAAGGAACCTATTGCCGCCTTACACACACCTAGGTCACGTGGCAGAAATCTTCAAGCTACTCAGTGTGTCCTTGGGGGCAAGTCTCGAGTCAAGGCTATCACCTTGTTCTTGACTCCTCCGTTTAGGCTCAACTCCTAATGAAGCCAAGGGGGGTAGACCCTATTAAGTTACCAAGGCTAATTACTTAGTATGGTGATGTTAAACTGAACGAATTACTTAGGAGTTTGAAATTTAACCATAAACAACCATAGACGACAAGATAAAAAATGAGCGCACGAAAGCACAATGCTGAGACAATATATATATATATAGCAATAAAAGAACCAGTGCCTTAAAATGGAGTCAAAAGAAAATCAATGTACTTGCATGTGCTTGGAGTGAATGTTTTGCAACTGCCTCTTGGTACGTTTTAAGTTAATGTGATATATGAGTTGATTAAAATTAGGCGAAGGGGTGGACTCCAGATATACCCGAGAGTACTTGGAGTATGTCCAAAACTAAACCTTCACAGCTACCCGCAAGGAATATGTGGGATGAATGTAGTCTCTGGGGCTATTGTTCATAACGCACCCATTAGGGTGTGACAGAGATCGGCACCCTGAGGTCACTTTTCAGAAGTTCCTGCTTCCTTTGGGTATTTTGCCACCGTAATGGTTTGATCTAGGTGTTGGATTTTCACCTTATGGTTTGTCAATTTGGGAGAGTGAATCCTAATTATACTAGTCACTCAAGTGATTTTAATACAGCTTGACTGATCGGATGAACCACAGCCAAGTGCAGAGCATACACACCAGAGTCTTGTCCATTTTAGTAAACTTTGAGATGGATGTTCTTGTTAAAAAGAAAACCCTCTAGGAACCTCTTTTGGTCCAAGTGGACCTCAATCGAGGAATCAAGGAGGGGTTGATTTTATTATGGTTACTAAGACAAATGATGATAGCAAATGAAACATAAAATATAAGCAAACCACAATTTTCTAATTAGACTACCACGAACCTTTCTTCACCTTTCGGCTCAAAAAGAGGCTCATGGGGTAAGTATTAATGTTACTTTAAAACCAATAGAAATGGAATATGGAAATTATTTTAAATCAAAGTATACTACCCTACAGATTAATACTATGCTAGATTGAAAAATATGAACGAAAAGCAAAAAAAATGACACGGACGCAAATCCCCCCAGGGGGGATGGGGAATGGGATCGAAAGAGCCTATTCAGAATTATTTTTATTACCAGCGGTTACAATATCAGCAAATTGATGCCTCTTGATTCTTATACAGAATGAAACCAAGAGCTTACAAAGTGCAAAAATTAAAGATTTCGTTCATAAAGGGAGACCCCTAGGGGGATTCAGAAGGCCCAAAGGTCACTTTCGAACAACAGCTCCTCCTCTTTTCTGTTATACTTGCTAAAAACCAGAAAGCTTATTAGACTGAAATATTCCCAAAAGCACTATGAAAGTACCTTTGGGTTTGTTATAGCGGATTTCACCACTCTAGGTGAATCACACTTTGTATGGCCTTCCCCTGTCCCGCTGCAGAATCATTAGACCCTATGGACCACTTTTTGTCCTTTGATGTTTCCTTGATCATCCCCACAAACATATGAAAAATGATATACGTGGATTTTAAACCTATACCGCGTACATACGCGGGTTTGACCCATATAACCGCGTACATCGGGATGTGTGCATAATCCAAATCCTTTTGGAGTTTTCCTTGACATGGATCTGACTCATTCAACTCCTGGCCTTCCCTATGCCTTGAGATCGCTTAGATTCAACCTTTCATTATCCATTTGAAAGCTATATAAGGAACCCCTTGGTGCATTGAAGGCATAAGAGAGAATTGAGAGCAAAGAAACTATAGTCCATTGTTGCCGAAACTTATGCTTGAGTCTGCATCCCTTTGTCCCTTGGAGCACTTTTGTGTTCTTCCCAAGATTTCCTTTTACTAGTGAGATTGATATAGAGAGATGGAGGATTGAAGTGGTGGAAACCCAAGTGGGGGATTTAGTTTCTCCGGTTCGCAGACGTGCCGTCAGAGGTTGTATCTTGTAATCTCTGATTTATATTAATAGAAATATCTTTTCCTGTCCAATGATGTGTATTTGAATGAATATTTTATCCATGGGATTATGTCAAATGCTTTTACATTATTGATTATATATGCTAGAATATATCTAACACCATGATATATAGTATTCTTGTATTGTTTACTTGTTGTCGAGGAAGTATTATAGCAATTCAAGCTGAAGATTGGAAAGCTCAACGGGGATCTACTTCAACCGTCCGGAATAAGGTACGAGGTCTGATCCTTTAGTGTTAGACATTTAATTTCTATTGCATATTGGAAAGGATTGATTTATGAAGTCAAGCTATCTGTTGTGGTACCCCAATCCATAGGAATTTCTCTCCGTAACAGAATTGGCGACTCCGCTGGGGAGTTCCTAGTAGTTGTCCTTTGGGGGTTGTTTTCTCGGCATTCAATGTATTTGAATTGCTCTTTCTCTCTTGTTTCTGTGTTGGGTCTAGGGGAATGCATGCCTGGTAGATTGTAATTGGTGTGAATTATGTCTCAGACTATCTGTTTGCCTTGATTTTATGCATCTTTTCTTCCTGTATGCGGGTTTTTGACTTACAGTCGCGTATACACGCGATTTCTTTTGCGATTTTCGCGTATACACGTGGGTTTACTGTGAACAGTCACATATACCCTTGATATTGTCTTTTTGGGGAAGATAAATGGTTGCTGGGTGAATTCTGTTAGTTTCTGAGTCTCCTTTGGCACTGCCTGAGTCTATTTAGACCTCTGTTTCTGACCAGAAACGTTTTTTTTTTTAGCCTAAATTTTTTTTTTTTAGGAAAGTTCTTGTCATGGCATTTTTTATTTTTTGTTTGAGATTAGTGCATTAGAATTCTTTTACCTTAGTGCTTTGCTTGAGTGTTTTTTGGGTGTGCTTGCAGAGTCTAGGGGTCATAGAATCATTCTTTTGCTTTTTACATCTCTTTTATTTTCAAAAAATCCAAAAATATTTGCTTATCAATATGAATTGCATTTTGCACTTTGCATTGTACTTGCACTAGATCTAGATTTGCTTTGGAGTAATAGTTAGGACTTCATATAGGAAAATTTTCATTTATCATTTGAAGAAGAATTGTGCATTTCACATACTAGCATACCCTGTTTTCATGGACACAATGCATTCGCATTGATTGTTAGGTGTGCATTTTACTTCTTGTTGCGTCATAACACCATTAGTTGCATGACCATATCCTATTTTTGAGTTATAAAGCCAACTAAAATCAACGATAAATTAAAATGTATTACACTCTTTTCTTTTCTAGGGTGCACCAACAAGCTTAGGTTTTAGGAGCTTGGAATAGTTCATTGTAAGTCAATTCTCCAAGATCACTAAACAACAACATCTAGGTGTCTGTCCAGGTGAGTGTGTGAAATCCTTGGTATAACCATTGTTCTCATGATCCTCCTCTCAAATGGGAGTTAAGCACGAGGAAGTGTGAGCAGTTATTGATTGGGATGACCCCTAGTCATAACTGAGTAGCATCAGAGATATTTCCAGGATTGCATTCGTATCTGGGGGCTCTTTCGAGAGTTTCGGGCTTTGCTACCCTTCCCATACTGTCAATCCCACATGCGAATGTCCACCTGAGCATTGATTATATTGAGGTGACCTTAGTGGCCTTACCTAGGATATCGAGGGGGTACTTGTAGAGGTTATTTTGTAGGTGTCCCGGTCAGGTTGGGGTCGGACAGCACAGTCGCTTTATGTGTTGAAGCTGAGGGCCACAATAATTGGTTACGTACCTCCGCTTGTTGTGTATGGTAGGTTCAAGCCTCTCCTGGGCGAGACATACCTGCTTCATTCGGGAGCTCACTTATCCAGCCCTTGTTTGCTTGCATTTGGCTTTAGATTTTATTAGTGATTGCTCTATGCACGCTAGTTGGCCTAGGGTTGACGTAAATAGAGAGTCTTTGCTATTTTTTTTTTTGAGTCATTGTGGATTTGAGTGCAGTTCCTCGCCATTCTCGTTGGTTAGCAGGGCTTCCGCCTTCTGCTTCTCCTCCTCCTTTGGGAGAGAGACCTAGACAGTCCAGGTGGACTATGTCACACATTGATTCACACACCATGGGAGACCATTCAGAAGATATTCCTGAGACACCTCCTCCCATTCATGTAGACGATGGGGAATTTACACCTACTTACGATCCTTCACCCGACTTAGCTGAGTTAGGTCTTGTGATTTATGAGATAGGGGCCTTGCATGATAGACCTACTCACTCTAGAGCTGATTCCCGTTTGACGCATTTCCTGTATGGCATGCCGGAGGACGCCGAGACTCATTTCGAACCCGCCACTACTAGCTATGGTAGTTATGGTACGGTTGGTTTTCCTATGCATGATTTGACATTTCATGTCGAATCTAACTTTGAGCCTAGCACTATGCCTGGGGGCACTCTCATTCCTTACCATGCGGAGAGGTTTGGGAGCACCAGTCACATTGCACCTTCCGTCCGAGTGGTGGAAGCTACATCTTATATCCCTCCTAGGTCTAGGGTTAGCGATCTGATTAGGATACCAGATCTGAGACGAGTGACGATAGGAGGTAGTACATATCTTATTACTCAGATTCCTTCGTCCTCAGCCCCTAGTTCTTCAAATGTACATCCTCCACCTTATTCACGTGGTCCTTCGAGTCGGCACATGGCTACGATTCAGGTCCATATTGCGGTTACTAGACCGATTGTGTCTCAAGTTTACATACTCCTCGTTGCTTCGGGAGGCTATGTTCATGCTTCTAGAGGTCAGATTTCTACTTCTGCGACATATGTCCCTACTTCCGGTATGTATATTCCTACTTCCAGAGCGTATCTTCCCACCTACGGAGTGTCTCATGGGGCATCGCATGCGATGACCTATGGACCTTATTATGGGACGCAGTATGGATAGGTTTCTTCACCTTATGGAGGCGGGTATTCACAACCTGCTTATTCTCCTAATTATGGATTTGTAGCTCCTACTAGTCAAGGTCCACCTCATTATGGTGCTTCCACGCCACCCTATATGGGTCATACGAGAGGAGGGCACTATGGCCAAGGCCATGGTGGTAATCAACCCTATATGAAACAGGGAGCAGTCCATAGACCTCATCATCCTAGGCTCCCTCTCCTCGCAAAGCTTAATCTTCCTGACTTATCGAGACTTACGAACGATCCTGTGGCTCATGACCCAGCTTGGCCGGCTGTCCCTACCAAGCTTCCTTCAGACATACCTAAGTTCGAAGGAAAACCGGGAGAGGATCCGAGTGAACACGTTACTATGTTCCACCTATGGTGCTCTTCGAATTCATTACATCAGGACTCAGTCCGTTTGAGACTATTTCAACGCACCCTCACAGGGCCTGCTGCGAAATGGTATATAGAGTTACCTAGGGGTGCTTTCACTTTGTTCAACGACCTTGCGATGACTTTTCTTAATCACTTCCAGCTACCAGTGTGCTATGACATTGGTACTGAACTCTTGTCGACATTTTGACAAGATAAAGACACCCATATTTCTGATCATATTCAAGAGTGGCGTAGACGGAAGAGATTAATTAAAGCCTTTATACCGCCGGAGTTCCTTCTCAAGTGGTTTCTCAAGTCATTATTGCCATATATAGCGAAGGATGTTTCCACATCCGAAGTGCAGAATGAGGAACAAGCGATCTTTAGGGTGCAGGAGCTGGACTTGATCTATGATCAGTCCGGTTTGTTGTATGAGATTATTCCCAACGCTCCTTGTTCCAGTTTCGATCCCAAATTCAAACCTAGACCCCATACCGATGGCATTGTGGGTTGTGCAAGTGAAAAACCTACAGATTCGGTTTCAAAACAAGTTAGCCAGTTGTCGCTCAACCAATCTACTTCGGGACATGCTGTGGCTTCGTCTCAACCTGCCCAAGCGGTGAATGTACTTTCTGTGTAATCGTCGGACCAAAAGGGTAACCAGCAGCCTAGACGAAATAGAAAAAAGGGTAAAAATAATAATCGAAAGGGTGGGAATAAGAATGAGAATGCTAACAATAATGACAAGAATGGTAAAAATGCTGGGGGGACAAGCAAGCGAAACGTAAGGTTAAATTCCCTTGCAAGTTATGTAAGGATGATCACCTCACTTACTTGTGCCCTCGGATTGATGAAGCTTCGAGATTCTTAGCACAACGCCCAGCTGTGCTAACGAACCCTTTACCGCATAACCAAAATATGAACTCAAAGTCCCATGACCAATCTAGTGAGAATGATCCACCAGAGACTAGTGCTCGTGGGTGAATTAACATGGTTCGTGCTGCCAAGGTTGTGACTCATTGGAAAGATTATAGTTTTTCACAACCCAGCCCAGGCAAAGAGCCTGATCCACCAGGAACTCCTTTGCGCATTGAGAAACCTATGGATAAACCTGAGGCTACACCTCACATTCCTAAGGGAGTCCTTAAGCGTTCGGGGCATAATCCAAATGCCCAAACCGCCTAGAATTATTCAATTGTCGAGGATTTGGGCCACACTCCTTGTGCGATGTCTGCATTGGAAGTGCTTCAGAGTTGTCCTTCGCAAAGGAAGGCATTGATTTTCTTCCCTTGGTGTGAATGGAGATGATTCTTCCTCGGTGATCAAATTTGAAACCGCTAGACTGTAGCCTCACTTGCCCTACTATGTGTCTCTTTTGGTGCACGTAGAATGCCTTAATATGATCATCAAGCGTACTATGATTGACGAGGGCGTTGCGGATTTTGTGATGTCTTTGTCCTGTTGGAAGGGTATGGGTTCTCCTGAGTTGTCTAAATCAGCGACTATGTTAACTGCATTTGATGGGAGATCTTTTAGGCCGCACGATATCCTCCCTTCCCTTAAAGTCCGTTTGGGGGGGAAGACCGTTGCGATAGAGGTTGAGGTGGTTGATGCGCCCCTTGACTACAATCTCTTGCTAGGTAGGAATTGGATGTATAGTATGCAAGCCATTGCTTCTTCCTTGTTCCGTGTTGTATGCTTTCCACATAACGGGAAGATTGTAACGATTGATCAAATGGCATTCAAGAATCCGTCTGTTACCGCATCTTTGGGAGCTACGATCCCGATCGTTGAACACTCTCAGCCGGCAACTGGGAGTGTGGGTGTAGGCATGTATCCATCCCTCATGGGAAGATTTAGTTGTCCTACACCGATCCTCATGATAGGATCTTGTTCCGATGAGGCTTCGACATCTACGACCTCAGTGTATTTTCGCACGACTCATATGGAAGATCCTTGGATTCTTCCTACACCGAGTACTTTGAGTGAGCCCATCGAGATGAGTGTGCCATTGCCTATAGCTATGATAGCTTATCAAGCTAATCTCAAGAATGTTGCAGAGCCTTGTTCTTCCTCTTCGCGGACGGAGGAGGAAGACCCCTATGTGCTGTCGGCATGGGCAGTACAGCCTTCTCATGCCCACAACTACCTTGATATGGTTTTCCCTTCAGATGAAGCGATTATCGAGGCTATGTCGAGAGTTGAGCCACCATGGGAGGAACTTCATCATAGATCGTACTTTATTTTAGTGCTTGACCGTTTGGAGCATGAGGATTATAGGGAGATTCTTAGTCAGAAAGTTGGTAGGCCTGTGATTCCATTAAGCTCTCCTGGTCCAATGGCTGATGGAAACATGGCGAACATATCGGCAATGATTCCTATCAACATTTCTCGCAATCCTGGCACGATAGAGAATGTCTATATTGGGGCAGAATGTTCCCATGCTGAGATTCTGGAATATACCGAGCTATTCAAGGAATTCCGTGATATTTTTGCTTGGTCTTACGACGAGATGCCAAGTATTGACCCTATAATTTTTGAACATGAGATTAATATTTACCCCAATGCTAAGCCTGTTCGACAACGTTTACGTGCTGTGAATCCTAGGAAAGAACCCGCCATTAAGGCAGAGATAGAGAAGCTGTTGAAAGCCGGTTTCATCTATCCTGTTCCCTTGACGGAGTGGGTTTCAAACCCCATTCCGATGGATAAGAAGCAGTGAGTGATCCGTATATGCACTGATTTCCGTGATTTGAATCGTGCCTATCCTAAGGATAAATTCCCCACACCATTTATAGATCAGATTTTGGATGAGTGTGCGGGTAGCGAGGTGTTCTCCTTTATGGACAGCTTTTTCGGGTATAACTAGATCCAGATTAAACCTGATTGGGGGAAAATATAATAAATGGATTGTCATTCTGCAAGAATTTGATCTCAAATTTGTTTCGGCAAAATCGAAGAAATCTTTAATCTTTGCAGAGCTTATATTGGATTTCCCGAGCGAGGCCGAGGAGTTGGTTTGTGAAGATACGTTTGTTGATGAACACATATTCTGAATCTCAATGTTAGACCCATGGTATGGGGATATCATAGTATATCTACAAACACAGAGGTCCCCTACTCACCTCTCGCGAGATGAACGACGACGATTACATCATGTTTCTAAAAAATACCTTATAGTGGACAATACTTTGTACCACCGTGGGGTATATTCCATCTTACGACGTTGTTTAAATCATGATGAGGCTGAGGTAGTGCTTAATGATTGCCATGGAGGGGCGTGTGGTGGTCATTTATCTGGGCTGTCTACAGCTCAAAATATTTTGAGAGCAGGTTATTTCTGGCCGTCGATCTTTAAAGATTGTGTTGATGTGGTCAAGAGGTGCCACCCTTGCCAGGTGTTCACACGTAATATGCACTCGAATCCTGCCCCGTTACATCCCATTATCACCGCCGGTCCCTTCATTAAGTGGGGGCTCAATTTTATGGATTGCAACCCAGCTTCGGCTGGGGGGCACCATCATATTATAGTGGCTGTGGATTACTTCACGAAATGGGCTGAGGCTGTGCCTACAATAAAATCCAACGGTGAGACAGCCGCTCACTTTGTATTCAACCAAATCATTACTCGGTTCGAGATTCCAAAAGATCTTGTCACTAACCATGGCTCACACTTTCAGAACCATATGATGGAAGAGTTGGCATCCAATTTAGGGTATAAGCAAGAGCACTCCTCTTCTTACTACCCCCAGGAGAATGGACAGGTAGAGGCAGTGAATAAATCACTCAAATCCATTCTCCAACGAACCATCGCACAAAGCAAGACGAATCGGCACATTATGTTATATCCTGCTTTGTGGGCATATCGAACCGCGGTTAAGACTGCCACTAGTTTTTCTCCATATCAGCTTGTACATGGAGTGGAGTCGATATTGCCAGTTGAATGCGAGATTCCTTCGTTGAAGCTAGCTATGGAACTATTACCAGAAACTTCACCTTTGGAGGAGCGTTTGGTTCACCTTGAGCAACTTGATGAGCAGCGTCCGGATGCCCTGGTGGCTCTAGAGGTTAATAAGTGTCGCGTTAAGGTCCAATATGATAAATCTGTCCGTCCAAGAGTGTTTAGTGAAGGAGACTTGGTCCTTTTGTGGGATCAATCGAAAGAACCCTTGGGGGCAGGGAAGTTTAATCCTATGTGGCGTGGTCCTTACGTGGTCAAGCGTGTGTTAGAGAAGGGTGCCTATGAGTTAGTGGATTATGAGGAGACAGCTTTGGCAGAGCCTAGAAATGGGCTCTATCTCAAAAAATACTATGCATGATATTTAGCCAAGGCTGCTTGTTGTATATTATTGTACAACTTTGCGTAGTTAGGTCTTTTTTTATTATCATGATCGGGTTTGTGATTAGTTTCTGTTTCTTTTGGCAGATGTCAATGGAATCTTCCACCTACATAGGATTCACGGATGGTGCAAGCCATCACACTCAACACTCAGCCTCTGCTGCTTGGGTGATTTATACTCCTATGGGTCAAGTACTGTCTTCAGGAGGTGTATATCTACGACCATCTTCCAACAATGTTGCTGAATATAGCACCATTATTGAGCTTCTACGGGATGCCATTCTACATGGTGTTCTATCTCTTGAGGTACATCTTGATTCGGAGTTAGTAGTGTCATAGCTCAATGGTTTGTACCATGTTAGAGATCCGACATTATTACGAAGGTTCTTACGTGTGAGATTGCTAGAACGGAAATTTGACAATATAACATATATACACATTCCAAGAAATAATAATCAAGTTGTTGACTCATATGCTAACTACGTGTTAGATTGGCATTTGTCTCATTCATAATAAATTAATCACAAACACAATTTTTACGCATGTAAATAAATAAATCGATCACCATAAAACTTTTTTATATACATCAAAAATGTGGTAATACATAGTGTCATAATACAAGATTGGGGCTTTTCAGGCCACCATCATATAATACACGGTAGTAAAAAACATATACACTCCCAGGTGTCTAATCCTGTAGAGGAGGAGGAGGGTGGTGATCATGGAACGTCACTTTGGCTCTAGCTAGCCGTCGGAATAAACACACCCATGTGCGTGGTACACCCACCACCTGCCACTATATGGCCTCAGGCAAGTCCTCGACTTGTGCCATCGGAACTCTATGAGTCAGTCTCACAAAGTTGGTATGAATGCTCTGGAGTGTTCGCTCTGCATCCACACCCATGATGTCATCTCCTCGTCCCCTCCGTCTATGACGAGGGAAGCCTTTTGGCTACCGTGGTCCCACATCTGCATCCAAATGGTAGATGTCACTATGTATTGTCACGCAAAAACATGTCTTTTTGATTCCACATAGTCAAGAAAATACAAAAAAATGAAATAACTCAAAAAATTTAAAAACAGTGAGGGTCGATATTCGTTACCTATATCACCATATGCCGATCCTGGTGGCAATGGCATGTCTGGATCCCCCCGGAAATCTATCCCCACATAGGGGTAGTCATCTATAGCAACGATCTGTCGTCGCCACCATGGAAAGAAGTCAGCTGGATATGGGTTGGCCACCCTACCACCCCCCATTCTGCGCATAGCATCTGCCCAATGCCATTGGTATGGATCTCAAACCCCGTGGAGAGGAATGTCCACTCTAGGGCTCAATCCTGGAACACACTCGAAGAAAAACGTGCTCAGAATACTGTTGAACCCGAAGTTCTGTACCCTGCCTGCCTTACACTCACTGAGCTGGTGTTTCATGTTTCTTAGTAGTTTCATACTCCAGTCATAGATGGTGGGTCTCATACACTCCACCGTGTAGAACATCAGCAGACGCGAGGCCTGATGGAGTGATGCTAAACCTGCTATCCTGCCCAGCATCAATAATATGGCCTTTAGGCTCAGCACCTGTATAGCATTGGTGGGGACTTGACTCCCCACCTTCTCAGTATCTCAATAGTAGTACACAACTATGTACTCATCGATAGTTAGACCACTGCCTGGCCCACCTCGGGAACGAAGGTTCACCACCTCCCCTTGTCTAGAAAGACCTATGATAAAGTATATGTCCTCCACCTCTATGGTGAGGGACATCCCATCTATACGAAAGGGCTCCGATTCTGGATCCCAATAGTCTACCAGCATCTGTAGCAGTCTTGGTTTGGCCCTCAAACCACCAAGACACCAAAACTTGTAGAGTCTGCATGCACGTAAAGCTTGCTGAGCCATTAAGTCGGCCCTTACTGCTTCCTCTACTTCACCATGCTCGCTCTCTCTCCACTCTAGCACCATCCTGCAAGAAAAATTGTAAATTAGCCCATTAGTTTAGTGTAAAACCATATGCGCGGCCTCATACGTGACTGTTTTGCAAACAACCGCATATGTACACGGGTTCGAGGCCCTTTTCCGCGTATAGCTAGCCCTATACGTGGAAAAAACCTCGATATCCGCGTGGGCCATAGTGCTCATGTAGAGATGGCCTAAAAACCTCATTTAACCATGAAAATCTAAAAAAAAATTATACCAAAATGCAAGAGGACAGCATGAGTAAATACCTAGAAGAAACAGTTGTGAATTCCGCTAGCTGGATCTCCTGGAATTTGCAGTTGAAAATCAAAGCTCAAACGGGTAAAAGTTTCAAATGATTTATATTTTTTACTATTTATAGAAAATTTTTCAAATATTTGAATTTTTTTACACTCTTTCCTATAGTTTTGACATTTTCTAACCATTTTGGACTGTTTTTGACATAATTGGTGTTGTAGATGACCTTTTTCAGAGCCGTTTCAGCCATCGGATTGACCCGTTCGTGCTTATCTCAGGTATCATGTCTAAACTGGAATATAGGTTAGGTTCACCACTGTTTGCATTGTGCATGACCTTATGACCATATCACCATGACCTTAGGTACGGACCCACTCTATTATGTCACGGAACCTTCTTGCTGCTTTAGAAGTGGCATGATGTGAGTGGTAGAGCTTCACCTTACATGGGTACCCTAGTGAGCACCTTATTTGCATTTGGTGCCCATGTCGATGTTTTCTCCTTTAGGTTGTGGGAGTTAGTTGTATAGTACTGCCATGACATTTCGCAAGAGCCTCATACTCCTCTTGATCTTATGCTGGCCTATTTCCCTCAGGACTCCCTTATGTCAAGTTGTGAATGCATTATCATGAGCTTTGACTGCCTTATTAAGCTTTATGACGGCTCCCCTGACATTGCGTTTTAGCCATATAGCCCAAGCTTGTCTCATGTATAACCATGCAGAGCCATTTTTTATATCCTTCGCAGCTTGATTCCCTTTTTACTGGGAGGGGATTTTCCCCCGAGTGTCGATATCCTACACATGTATCCTTGCATTGAGCATAGGTATGTTCCACTGCTTGGAACTAGTTTGTTTTCCCTTATGACACTCGTCTCCTCCTAGTTTGTAACTATAAAGCTAGTTTATTATTTTTTCAAGCTTTTCAAATAACTGAGAAAGTCCAAAAAAAAAAAATCAAAAAACCAAAAAGCCGGACAAGGAAAGATGTTATCTTTGGCAGCTGTCGAGTCGTGTTGCCTTCGAACATAGCACTGTATATCACATCCATTGGTTGGGTTATAGTTTGACTTTAGGAGTTGTACTCGTTTATCTGAGTTTATCTCCACCGACTCGTTCAGCTTCCAGTCCCTATGGAGCCTCTGTTGATGCCTCCTGTGTCACAGAGATGTCCCAGTTTATATATCGAGTCTATGCTGCCTTCATTCAGTCACCATACGTCGTTATGCTCTTGTTCGAAGGAAGTTGAAACTTGTGTCAGCCATTCCTCAGTTATCTTGACTTTGCATGTCGGCCATTCCTGGTACAGTTACTGGTTCGTGCACTTTATGATCGAGTCCTTCCATATTATATAGCCTTGCTGAGTACCTCGTGTTGGACGATGGGGGATGCCTTAATGCCCTCCTTCCAGCGGATTTCATCCCATCGATTTCAGATCATTTATTCTGGGATTGGAATCTAGAGTCATGTTGAGTGCCTTGAGACTTGCAGTCACCAGTGGCAGGTTCTCTCGCCATTGACAGTTTCTTGAGAATACATCAATGTCCCCTGATCAATGGATCCTCTCAAGTGTTCGACCTCAACACATTTATTCACACTTGTTAGTTTTCACTCTAGTACCTTGATTCCAATTTTCATTTTTGGTGGGTGATCTCGTGTCTGTTAACGGTATACATTAATGACCGGTAATCAGACGATGGACTACTATGTTCGACCTCGACACCTCTATTCACATAGTAGGACATGCACTCGTAGCGGTTTGTGTAGAAGACTTTCCAGATTGGTGGCATCTCTTATATGCTACCTCCTTGATCGTGCCAGTGTTCATGAGATTTCAGCTCTCATGACTTGATTCCAGTATATGTCAGACATTTCCAGCCACTTTGGAGATCTTGATCTATTATATATCTTCAGCCATTTTGGAGATCATGGTCCTTTGTATATCTTCATCATGGAGATTCTGATCTATGTATATTGTACGTGGCGATGAACACATATGTGACATCATGTATCATGCCTATTCATGGCCATTGTACTCTTATGTATCCGGGACTACTATATGTACTTGCAGTTATGTGCAGAGTTGTATTATTATACTATGTTGATTGGGTGGTTGGTCTTCCATTTAGGATCCTTCATCACTCCACTTCTGGGATGGACTTATAATGTATTTCGGCCATCGTATAACCCCTCTGACCTCACACATTAGGGGGCATCTGTTATAGTGGATTTCACGACTCTAGGTGAATCACACTTTGTATGGCCTTCCCCTGTCCCGCTGCAGACTCATTAGACCCTATGGACCACTTTTTGTCCTTTGATGTTTCCTTGATCATCCCCACAAACATATGAAAAATGATATATGCGGCTTTTAAACCTATAACCACGTACATACGCGGGTTTGACCCATATAACCGTGTACATCAGGATGTGTGCATAAGCCAAATCCTTTTGGAGTTTTCCTTGACATGGATTCGACTCATTCAACTCCTGGCCTTCCCTATGCCTTGAGATCGCTCGGATTCGACCTTTCATTATCCCTTTGAAAGATATATAAGGAACCCCTTGGTACATTGAAGGCATAAGAGATAATTGAGAGCAAAGAAACTATAGTCCATTGTTGCCGAAACTTGTGCTTGGGTCTGCATCCCTTTCTCCCTTGGAGCACTTTTGTGTTCTTCCCAAGATTGCCTTTTACTAGTGAGCTTGCTATCGAGAGATGGAGGATTGAAGTGGTGGAGACCCAAGTGGGGGATTTAGTTTCTCTGGTTCGTAGACGTGCTGTCAGAGATTGTATCTTGTAATCTCTGATTTATATTAATAGAAATATATTTTCCTGTCCAATGGTGTGTATTTGAATGAATATTTTATCCATGGGATTATGTCAAATGCTTTTACATTATTGATTATATATGCTAGAATAGATCTAACACCATGATATATAGTATGCTTGTATTGTTTACTTGTTGTTGAGGAAGTATTATAGCAATTCAAGCTGAAGATTGGAAAGCTCAACGGGGATCTACTTCAACCGTCTGGAATAAGGTACGAGGTCTGATCCTTTAGTGTTAGACATTTAATTTCTATTGCATATTGGAAAGGATTGATTTCTGGAGTCAAGCTGTCTATTGTGGTACCCCAAGCCATAGGAATTTCTCTCCATAACAGGGTCCGCTTACTTTTAACCAAAAAAAGCCAAGTTAAAACTACTTAAAAAAGGTAAAAAGGGAACCAAGGAAAGCAAGCTTTCCTTGGGATATTGGCTTACCTTTTAGGAAGCCAATATGATGTGCACTGATTGCTAGATTTATTTTTATAACAAAAACATAAATCTAATGCATGCAAGATACAACTTCTCTTTAAAATTCCATGCAAGAAGGACGATTTCCCTAAAGCTAGATCTAGAATGCTTATGAAACCTTTTAAGAAAAAGATCTAGATTATGAGCTTTGAGGAGATAGATCTATGTTAAATTTACTTTAAGATAATAGATCTAAACAATATCAAAGCTGTGAACAAAGTAACCAGGTAAAAGAATTGATTTTGAAGGAGGAAGAGGAGGAGAGAAATGCTGGTAGCCTTAAAGATCCACCGTGGAGCTTTCAGGTGGAATGTCGAGGGACTATGCCTTTGGAAGGTTTTGGAGAGAGTGAAGAAACAAACTAGATCATCATCCTCTCCAATCTAGGAACCTGCAGCTTAGCTGAAATAAAAAAATTTGCCGAAATACTTGTGAGACCCAATTAGTACATACACAGAGATTCAGAATAACATGCATATAAACTTATAAAACATGCTGAATCTAGATCTCTAAACATCCATCAAAGGAAAGAGATGGCCAATAAACTTATTGAAAAGCACATTTCCTATCAAGATTATAATAAGATTATTATCAATCTTAGCAATGAATCCACAAGCAATCAGCAAATTGTGAACATAGATACAGGTTACCTCAGTAAAAAATGGCAATGATCATGACTACCCGCAAGGAATATGTGGGATGAATGGAGTCTCTAGGGCTATTGTTCATAACGCACCCGCTAGGGTGTGACAGAGATCGATGCCCTGAGGTCACTTTTCAGGAGTTCCCACTTCCTTTGGGTATTTTGCCACCATAAATGTTTGATCTAGGTGTTGGATTTTCACCTGATGGTTTTTCAATTTGGGAGAGTGAATACTAATTATTCTAGTCACTCAAGTTCTTTTGATACATCTTGACTGATCGAACGAACCACAGGCAAGTGCAGAGCATACACACCGGAGTCTTGTCAATTTTAGTAAATTTTGAGATGGGTGTTCTTATTAAAAAGAAAACCCTCCAGGAACCTCTTTTGATCCAAGTGGATCTCAATTAGGGAACCAAGGAGGGGTTACTTTTATAATAGCTGATGAAACAATTGATGAAAAGGAAAACACAAATACACAATTCTGGTTTTCTAATTAGTTCTACCAAGCATCTCTTTCCCCTTTCAGGTCAATCGGGAAGTCATGGGGTAAGTATTAAGATTACTTTGAAATCTCAAATATGGAATATGGAAATGATAATAAATAAAAGTATACAACCATGCAGATTAGAACTATGCTATATTGAAAAGAGATGAACAAAAATTAAAAAATTGACACCGACGCAAATCCCCCCAGGGGGGATGGTGAATAGGCTTGAAAGAGCCTATTCGAAAGGACCTATAATACCTCGGTTTTAACCCCAATTGCATTAAGTTACATAAGATACATATTTTGTAAATAATCTTGGTGTGGAGCTAAAGGCCAAGGCCCCACCATAGATTTGGTTATGTTTTGTTTCTGATTAGGAATGGTCACCGATGGTATATCGGGACATGCGGAATATATTTAATTGTGGCATCATGTAAACATGCATTTTAATTAAATAACCCAACCAGATATGTTCATAGCAACTAAATTGAGAAGGGGCATGATTCCAAAGGATAAGGAAAGGGGGATGTGGAACATTGAGTCACGGGGGAAAACTATGTGTCACCACCACCCTTGGTTATTTCATTTTTTGGTTAGTTGAGGCAGTGATTGGCTGGAAAGAAGACCACTACCATGCCCACGCTTTCTCTCCTCTCCATGATGTAGGGACCGTTCTGCCCACTCTCTTGGATCATGGCTGTTCGTCTTCCTCATGCAGGATGGGGATAAAATGTTTTACCATCCATTGTGTGGGGGTTCGCCTCCTTTCTCTACCACTAATTGAAGGTCTGTAGTTCTGTTCTTTCCATTCACACAGAGAACCAAATTCTGCCTCCACGCATTGGACTATGTATTTTTTTCATCCATCATAGCATATTGCAGTGGAAATTATTGGGATTTTTCCCACTGATTGATGGGAGCGATTTTCCCCACGCATTGTTGACTGAGTTACCTACCATGCAGCATTGGTAGAAGATCAAGGTCATTTTTCCTGTGAATCCACGCTGAGCTGTGAATGTTGGCCGTGTATTTTGGTCATTTTCCGGTTTGTGTAAGTCTCACAGCTATGGTATCGAATATTGGTTTGTTGTGGGTTTACGTGAGTGTGTTAACTGTTGTTTGCCACGATGGCTTGACTGTGTTTTTCCCTGTAAACGCTTGAATAGCTGTTTGGATGCTTCCATGCAGTGGATTTGTCCCCAGACTATTTTGGGTTGGTGAATAAGGGCCTGAGGTGCTTGATAAACCTGGTGGGTTGAGAACCACACGGACAGAGCTCCTGAGCTGGATTTCTCTCCAGAACCCCTGAAGAGCACTGGAGGGAATATCAGGGTCTGAGGGATTGCGTTACAGAGAAGGGACTAACTTCCTTGTGTTGGGTGTGCGTGGGTGTTATAGAATCCAGTTTGGTTCTGTTGTTGGTGTCTGCAGCTCTTCGGTGAGCTCACCAGCTTAGTATTAGCCTTTCCCAGCTCTTGGATGGCCTGATAAACCCAACTCTATTGGCTTGGCTGATTTGTTGTTCGCCTAATAAACCCAACCGCGTTGGCTTGGCTGAATTGAGTACCCTTGCGGTGTTGTTACCCTTGGCTATGTGTAAGCCTGTTAGTTCATTATTCCTTGGGGAGTTATGCCCAGCTCGGGGGTGGCAGCATTGCTGAGAGATTTAGGAGCGTGCTAGCCTATGGTTGGGTGGAACGTTGCGGCGACGTAGCTGGTTACAGAACGAGTTTCTTATCATATAAGTAATCTTGTATATTTTACTTCTGCAATCCTAATTACTATTAATGATCATGTTGAATGATTGTATGAATGTACGTTGTTTCCGCTGTGTATGATAAATAATCATGTATGCATGTTTTAGTTCAAAGAATTATGTTTCAGCATTTCACCATTTTATGAATGTACTTGTTCATGGGGCTCTTATCTCGGATGGTTAACACCATGGTAGCGTCATCTTCGTCGTTCATAGGGTCAGGGATGTTATAGTGTGGTATCAGAGCTCATGTTGCAGCATGGGCCTGAATGGACCACAAAGAATTAGTGACAGAAGCAGGATTTCTTTCTGCCCAGCAAAGATCAGAAATGGATGACAGAAAAAAATTCCACAAATTTTTCTAAGTGTTGGGACTTTCGGTTCATCGGAACACTTAGTGGAACGGACTTCCGATGTAGCGGAAGAGATAGGCAGAAGCATGCCCGATGGAGAGCAGTGGGACGGAAAATCACGAAAATTTTTTCTAAGTGATTTGACGTCTGTCGACGGAAAAATTTACTAAGTGATTTGACGTCTGTCGGCGGAAAATGGTTCATCGAGCGTCCACCGTTGTGGATGGCTAAACAACTACGCGTCCGATGGGTAAGGCCTCTGACCGCTGACGCCGCAAGAAAGTTTAAATTTTTTTCTAAGTATAGAAATCATCGGCTATCAGAAGAAGATAGTTGTTCGTGTGCCTGCCGTTGCGGAAGTCTAGAGAACTAGACTTCCGATGTGAAGAGACTATCGATACTGATCAAGTCATGCTTTAGCAGATTGGGCCATCGATTGGAAGAAGATCGAAGATCATGTTCCGACGTTGCGGCTATGGATGGAACTAATTCGCCGATGAAAAGAAGAGAATGGAGCCGATTCAAGCGGCGAAGAGGGAAAATTTTGAAAATTTTTCTAAGTCCGGGAATCATCGGCCATCGGCGAGGATTAGTGGATAGAGCTTCCGACAGCTGATGAGTTATGGTTTGCGGAACCCGCAGTGGATTGAACGACTGCCATTGCGGCTGTCTAAAGGACTATCCTTCCGAAGGGTTAGAAGATCCGATTGCCGACACGATAGTGCTTAGTGGATCCGATCACCGATGAACAGCAGATAAATTAGTGGTTTGGACTGCCGAAACGTCAGATTGATAGATGAAATGAGACCCGATTCTGCACGGGGAAAATTTGAGTTTTTCCGTGGGATTTTTTCCAACATATTTTGACTGTTATTCATTGGGATTTTTAGTTGTTTTTCAGTGGATTTTTAGGGCTGAATAGAAGGAGAAGTGGTAGCGATCTAATGCACCAGATTGCGTGAAAATTAAATATTTAGAAAAAAAAAACGAGGGCGCTGCCCTCGGCCCGCCCTGCAGTGGCGCAGGGAAGCCACAAGGGGGCAAGCCCCCTTGACCCCCGTTGTCCCCCTCAGATAGACATTCTTTAATGAAGGAAATATTCTGTTTGGGAAAATTTGTTATTTTATGATTTTTTTTCCAAGAAAAAGGTAAGTAGTTTGATTTATATTAATAGTATGCATCTAATAGTTTGCTACTAACACATTGCAGAACTATAGATAACTTCCAAGAGCAGTACTCCAGAAAGAACAGTGTGGTAAAGACAGAGGTGGTTCAGTCATGAGAACCCATGATGGGTATGATGCTCGGGATTCTTACGAATGAGCAGAAGATTCCATGGGAGAAAATGTCTGTAATAGGAATGATGACATTGAGTCCAATGGAAGGAGATTCCAAGAGACACCGTCAGATGTTGCAGCCACCATGAGAAGCTTAATTAAATCCTAGGAAGAGCAGCATCAGTTGAATGCTTCCATATTGGAAAGTTTGACAGAATTGTAGAAAAAGATAGATTCTGGACGAGGTACATCAAGACCAGAAGGCAGTAAGAACAGCACTAGGAGAAGGAGAAGGAATTCCAGTGGATCGTCTGACTCCGAAGAATCTAGTGGAGATACAAGTTCATATCCTCATAAAAGGAAAAAAAGAAGGCACCTTAGGGATCTCTCTCGAGATGAGTTTAGGAAAGCTAAACCTCCTACATTTGATGGTGAGATAAATACAGGACAAGAAGCTGAGGCTTGGCTTCTTGGGATAAAGAAGTACTTTCAGGTGCAGGATTATTCAAGAAATATGAAGGCACGAGTTGCCATATTCAATTTGAATGGAAGGGAATCCATTTGGTGGGAACACTTCAAGCAGGTAAAAATGATCAGTGAAAGGAAACTGAAGTGGAAACAGTTCAAGAAGTATTTTAGGCAGAAATACCTCTCTAACCGGTACTATGATGACAAGATCAAGGAGTTCCATGAGCTAATATTGGGACAACAAACCATGGATGAATATGAAAATAAGTTTTTGGAGCTGTTGAGGTATGTTCGATACATCAGAGATTAAAATGTGAAGGTCTAGCGTTTTCTGAGTGGATTACCTCAGTCTTACAAAGATAGAATTGAGTTTTACGAACCTAGAACTCTTGAAGAAGCAATAAGAAAAGCTAAGTATTTCTATGAGCAAAGTAAAGGAAAACCTGTTTACCATAAGGAATGGAAGGACAAGAAGAATGAAAAGTTGGACCAAAGAAAAAAAGGTTTCAAACCTTCTAGATTCAGGAATCAGTAGAAGCAGCCATACCAAGTTGCGATTGATCCAGTTGGAGTGATAGGTGGAAAGCCTAAAGAGCCACATCCGAATAAAGGTCCACTCAAATGTTGGAAATGTGAAGGACGTCACTTGTGTAGAAATTGTCCACTCGAGAATGAGAGTGTAAGGCCAGCTTACAACATTCAAGAAGCAGAAACAGTGGGTCAGGTAGCAAGGGCAATACCTAGGATTTATGCAGCACTGGAGGACCGCCAGGAAGATCACCAATCAATTGTGGTTGAAGTAGCAGGTAAGATTGTTGAGCAATCTATTTCTATTTTGATTGACCCTGATTCTACGCATAGTTACATTACCCCTAGAGTAGTGGAGATTTGTGCTTTTAAGAAGGTAAAGCATAGGAAATCTTGGTTAGTCCAGCTAGCCACTGGAACTAAGAGAAAGGTTAGTGAAATGGTAGAGAAATGTCCATTGGTCATGGATGGGTTGGCCACTTGTGTAGATTTGAATGTTCTATTGCTTGGTTCCTATGATGTTCTCATTGGGATGGATTGGTTAGAAGCTCATAGGGTGAAGCTTGACTATTACAATAAGACTTTCAAATGCATGAATGAAGAAAGGAACCTAGTAGTTGTGAAAGGTATTCCAAAGGTGATTTCAGTAAGGCAGGTGTCAGCAATGCAGTTAAAGAAGTTCTGTAGGAAGGGTTGCCAGTTGTATGCAGCTCATATTTTGGAGGCATCAGGAGATGAAACTCCTAGGTTGGAGGACTATCAGGTGTTACAGGAATTCAGGGATGTGTTTCCTGATGAGATTCCAGGGCTTCCTCCAAAGAGGGACATTGATTTCATAATTGAACTTGTTCCAGGAGCAGCACCAGTGTCCAAGTCACCCTACAGGATGAGTACACCAGAGATGCTAGAATTGAAAATGAAACTGCAAGAGTTGTTGGAAAAGAAGTATATTTGACCGGGTGTGTCTCCTTGGGGAGCACCGGTTCTGTTTGTAAAAAAAAAAGATGGTACACTCAGGTTATGTATTGATTACAGATAATTGAAAAAGGTTACTATGAAGAATAAATATCCTTTGCCTAGGATTGATGAACTCTTTGATCAAATGAGAGGAGCAAAGGTATTTTCCAAGATTGACTTAAGGTCTGGTTACCATCAGGTAAGAATCAAGGATGAAGACATTCATAAGACAACCTTCAGAACAAGGTATGGACATTGTGAGTTTGTAGTGGTACCATTTGGTCTCACAAATGCACCAGCTACATTTATGTGCCTTATGAATAGTGTCTTTAGCAGATATCTGGACAAGTTTGTTCTTGTCTTCCTTGATGACATTCTTGTTTATTCTAAGAATGAGGAAGAACATGAAGAGCATTTGAGATTGACATTGAAATTGCTCAGGGAGCATCAACTGTATGCGAAACTGAGCAGGTGTGACTTCTACAGAGATAGAATTCAGTATTTGGGTCACATTATCTCAAAAGAGGGTATATCTATGGACCTTGAAAAGATTGAATCCATTATGAATTGGCCTACTCCAAGAAATGTGACGGATGTAAGATCTTTTATGGGACTTGCAGAATACTACAGGAGATTCATTGAAGGATTCTCCAGAGTTGCACATGCCATCACTTCTTTGCAAAAGAAGGGGATAAAGTTCGAATGGACATGAAGGTGTGAAGAAATCTTCCAGCAATTGAAGAATCTTCTCACTAGTGCACCCGTATTGAAGGTTGCAGATCCAGAGAAATATTTTTTGGTGTGTACCGATGCATGCGAGTAAGGGCTTGGAGGAGTCCTTATGCAAGACAACCACGTAATATGTTATGAGTCAAGAAAGCTGAAGGAGTATGAGAAGAACTATGCCACTCATGATCTGGAGCTTGCAGCCATAGTACATGCCCTCAAGATGTGGAGACATTAATTGATGGGTAGAATATTTGAGCTCAGAACAGACCATTGTGGTCTAAAGTATTTATTTGATCAGCCTACTTTGAATGCTAGGCAAGCAAGATGGCTGGAATTTTTATGTGAGTTTGATTTCGAAATCAAGCACATAAAAGGGAAAGAAAACAAGGTAGCTGATGCACTCAGCAGGAAGGTACAGGAAATGCATGTGGCATCTCTTAGTATTTACCAATCAGATTTACAGCAGCAGATTGTTAATCATGTTGTCGGAGACGAATTGTATGAGTAGGTAAAAGACAAACTGCAGCAACAAAGTCTTGAGAAGAGGTATGAGGGATATAAATTGGAAGAAGATGGACTTCTCACTTTTAAAGGCAGAATTTATATTCCGAATGTAGCAGATTTGAGGAGAATTGTTATGGATGAAATTCATCAAGCTCCGTATTCTGGTCACCCAGGATATCAGAAGACAATTGCTACAGCTAGAAGGCAGTACTTTTGGCCATGAATGAAAAGGGATATGGTTGAGTACATTTCAAGGTGTATGAAATGTTAATAGGTAAAGGTTGAACATCAGCATCCAACAGGTTTGTTGCAGCCTTTGCCAGTTCCAGAATGGAAATGGGAAGTTATTTCCATGGATTTTATTACAGGATTACCGATGACTTGGAGACAGCATGATTCCATCATGGTTGTGGTGGAAAAGTTGACTAAGGAAGCACATTTTATACCAGTGAATTCTATTCACAAGACTGATGACATTGCAAAGATCTTCATGAAGGAGATTTTCAAATTGCATGGATTGCCTAAGGAAATAGTCTTTGACAGAGATGTCAAGTTCACTTCCAATTTTTGGAAGGGATTGTTTGCAGATTTGGGTACAAAGTTATACTTCAGCATTGCATACCATCCTCAGACAGATGGGCAGATAGAGAGAGTTAATTAGGTGCTTGAAGATATGCTTTGCATGTACGTAATGGAAAAACCAACCAAGTGGGAAGATTACTTGCACTTGGTAGAGTTTTCTTATAACAATGGATAGCAGGCATCCTTGGGGATGAGTCCGTACGAAGATTTGTATGGAAGAAGGTGTAGAACACCAGTGACTTGGGATAATAAAGTGAACATGATTCCAGAATTGCTCAAGGAAATGGAGCAAGAGGTTGTAAAGATCAGGCATAATTTGAAAGCAGCACAGGACAGACAGAAAAGCTATGCAGATAAGCATAGGGTGAATAGGGAGTTTAGTGTTGGGGATCATGTTTATCTTAGAGTGAGGGAAAAAAAAAGTTCCTTGAAGCTTGGAAGTTGTGCCAAGTTGTCACCTAGATACTGTGGGCCATTTGAAGTGCTTGAAAGAATAGGGCCTGTTGCATATAGACTTGCATTGCCTGCTAATACTAGAGATCATAATGTTTTCCATGTTTCTTTGCTTAAGAAATATGTACATGATCCTAACCATGTGATAAATTGGGATGTGATTCAGGTGGAAACCGAGGGAGAGTTCCGAATCGAGCCAATGCACATCCTCAATAAGAAGGTCACAATTCTCCGGAATTGGGCCATAGGGCAGGTAAAGGTGCAATGGGAGTGCTACGGACCTGAAGAGGCTACGTGGGAGCTGGAAGATGCCATGCGATTGGCACATCCATTTTTGTTCAATTCTGTGGAACACTGAGGCGGTACCAGTGTAGCATTTTGTTCAAATTTTGTAAAGCACTGAGGATAGTGCTATTGAAGGGAGAGGGGAATGTAATACCCCGATTTTAACCCCGCTTGCATTAAAGTACATAGGATACATATGTTGTAAATAATCTTGGTGTGGAGCTAAGGACCAAGGCCCCACCATAGATTTGGTTATGTTGTGTTTCTGATTAGGAATGGTCACCGATGGTATATTGGGACATGCAACATATATTTAATTGTGGCATCATGTAAACACGCATTTTAATTAAATAACCCAACCAGCTATGTTCGCAGCAACTAAATGGAGAATGGGCATGATTCCAAAGGATAAGGAAAGGGGGATGTGGAACATTGAGTCATGGGGGAAAACTATGTGTCACCACCACCCTTGGTTATTTCCTTTTTTGGTTAGTTGAGTCAGCGATTGGCTGGCAAGAAGACCACTACCATGCCCATGCTTTCTCTCCTCTCCATGACATAGGGACCGTTTTCCCCACTCCCTCGGATCATGGCTGTTCGTCTTCCTCATGCAGGACGGGGATAAAATGTTTTACCATCCATTGTGTAGGGGTTCGCCTCCTTTCTCTAGTGCTAATTGACGGTCTGTAGTTCTGTTCTTTCCATTCACACAGAGAACCAACTTCTGCCTCCATGCATTGGACTTTGTATTGTTTTCATCCATCATAGCAGATTGCAGTGGAAATTATTGGGATTTTTCCCACTGATTGATGGGAGCGATTTTCCCCACGCATTGTTGACTGAGTTACCTACCATGCGACATTGGTAGAATATCGGGGTGATTTTTCCTGTGAATCCACACTGAGCTGTGAATGTTGGCCGTGTCTTTTGGTCATTTTTCGGTCTGTGTAAGTCTCACAGCTATGGTATCGAATATTGGTTTGCTGTGGGTTTACGTGAGTGTGTTAACTGTTGCTTGCCACGATGGCTTGACTGTGTTTTTCCCTATAAACGCTTGAATAGCTGTTTGGCTGCTTGCATGCAGTGGATTTGTCCCCGGACTATTTTGGGTTGGTGAATAAGGGCCTGAGGTGCTTGATAAACCCGGTGGGTTGAGAACCACATGGATAGAGCTTGTTGGAGCAGGATCCCGCAGCTACAGAAGAAGCTGCTAGTTTTGGCGGAAAGAGAGAAGTTTTGGCGGAAAAAGGACAGGGCGGAGCTACGACGCCGAAGCACGTTTCCAGCTGGAGAGCAAAGCCGGAAACCATGACTTTTGGGATAGAAGAGTCAAGAAGGCAACGGTACCTGAGCGGCCGAGAGAAGAAAGCTCAACCACTGCATTGAAGGCAGCGGCGGAAGACAGGAGGGCTCAGCGACCCTCATAAAGAAGAACGAGCAACAAGGCTCAAGCATTGAAGGCAAAGGACAGAAAGAGAAGCGGTGCATAGTACCCATGGTTAGTGCCGGGAAGCATGGAAGACTGCAGAGAGCTGCGGTGTGACGGGAAGCGGCTACCTCAAGGACAAAGAGGATTGACTGTCACTATTAAGGGTATGGGTTTACTGTTGGGACAGGCCCACAGTGTTGTAATGGCACGACCTTCGGGCTGCCTATAAAAGCTTGCATTTTTGTATTGTAAAGGGTTGGTTAGCTAATCAGTCAGTAGATAGTTGGTCAGTTGATAGTTTTGTAGATTCAGGAATCAATCAGACAGACTGCTTTGTAACGATCCAGACACCTAGTTGTCTGTGAGTCATTTGAGTCTGTATGTAACCATTCACAGAGAGAACAGAGAGGGAAGGGATATTGAGAGAAAGGAAATCTAGAGATAAGATCAGGGATCTAGAAGAGACCTCGCGCTGCATTTGTAGTGCAACAGACTGTGCTAACTTCCCTCAAGATATATAATAGAAGCACAGTTTGGTGGATGTAGCTCCCATCCCGGGGGTGAACCACGTTAAATCTGTGTGTTAAGTGTTGTATGGATGTGATTGTATTTGCTTATTGTACTGGTTATTATCCATGTAATGATAGTAGCAGTAGATGAATGTATGTGTTGTTCCGCTCATGATAGTGCAAGAGGATAAAGATAAGTTGAAGCATTTTGGTAGGCCGTTTAAAGACTCCTTTACGTCTGTCTCTAATGACCAGCTACTCACAATATACTTCTGAGAAGTAGAGTTTCGCACATCGACGCAGTCAACGCTAAGAGCGCAAAGTCGTAGTGGTAAGATATCGCAGAGAGGTGGTATCGCATCGGCAGAGGAGCTGCGATGCGCGATACTGTGAGCTGAGGGCTTAGCGTTGAGGAGAGGATGGGTGTTCCGCGGTGCGCAGAAATGTGGCAAGGTTGGGAATATTGTGAGTAAGTGGAAGTTTTGTGACGCGAGAGGAAATCGTGCAACGTGCGCAGGATTAAGCATCGCACAGGTAAAAGTGCTGCGAGTAGAAGGGGACGTGCGGTGCGCAGATCTAGTTGATCTAGTGGCGCGCAGGAATAAGAGAAAAGAAGTAGGATGCGCAGAACCTGGTCCAAGACACTTGAGTCTTGGCCAACCCATTAGATTCACTTCGGGTGAGACTTCAGATCGATTCGCGGTCTGTTTCCGAAAGGGCCAGTGAGTTTTGGGTGTTGTTGATTAATTATAGTAAACCCGGGTCTGCCCATGCAATCAACAAATGGTTCCGTTGATGGTTTAAACGACTGGGAGTCCATGTTCTGTTGGAATCCTATGCGAGAATAATTTCACCAGTGGCTGGATTCAGACTTAACGGAGTTCACCAAGAAAGAGAACAGGAGTTCGAGACTAAGCACAGTTGCCTGGCTAGAGAAGCACATCGCTTCAGACATACACGCTATATTTTTTGTAACCTACGGAAATGAGCTTTTCGATTGGTTATCCAAGTTGATAGATAGCAACACATTCAAGAAGAAAAGAAACATCGTCTGGACACCGGAGCTGATTCAGACCGTACAGAACCTTGACAACCCGATTACGAGAGCAGTGGACTTCTGGCTCACTAGTGTGCTAGAAGGCTACGTTACAGAGTTTGCAGTTGACCAAAGAAAGAGCTTCAGCGCAGCCGAACGATAATTCTTCAAAGGATATCGCGGTAAGTACCTAAGATCTCTAAACTTGTCCCTTAAGATGTTGCTATATGAAAAAGGAACAATGGATCTAGTCTCAGATGAATAAGTAAAGCTAGTAATGTCACAAGAGTTTGAAAGTGATTTTGATGACATTGGACGAACACGGAGTGGAAAGAAGTAAAAAGTAGCATTTAGTTCTCGTATATTTGAAGACAGTTCAAATAGTATTAGATAGCAGAGCCCTAGCACCACCGAAGAACCAGAGGGGGGTATCCCTTACCACCCCTATACTCCACAGAAGCAGACAGGGACTCAGAATAATACCGTAGGTACTCCATCTAGTAGTTCACAGTCAGTACCTACTCCCGTTACAGCACCTTCACCTACACCGCTGAGTGGTAGTACTCCAGTCAGTCAGAACCCACCACAGAGAAATAGAATGGGATACGACATGAAGTTACCTATTTTTAAAGGTACCGGAGCAGAAGACCCGGAACAACACTGGTTCCTATGCGAAGCTATGTGGACCATTAAAACAATCAACGATGATAACCTTAAACTTGTACAGTTGGTTACCACACTCAGAGACAGATCCTTGACATGGTACATAAAGTATACTACATTACCCAAGACGCTCGCCCAGGTCAAGAACGCCATGATTAAAGAGTTCAAGAAACCTAAATCTGAATCTCAGTGCATTACAGAGCTTAAGGATATTAAACAGCTACCATGAGAGTCAGTATGGGACTTTGACCAGAAATTCAAAGCTCTTATCGACCAAGTAAGTTTTGAGTTTGCACCAGAGCAGCATAAAGAATGGTTTATCGCAGCGCCGCTCCCTCATATCAGAATGCCACTAATGCAACAGAAACTCACTACTCAAGATGAAGTGCTGGAGATGGCAATGAAATTAGAGGCTTCACCTTTAGCAGAAACCAGTACAGGGATGACAACTCTACAGACCCAGTTGGCCAACCTCACCCTACAGATACACGAACTTAAAAAAGGGAAAGAGGCTATGCAAGACATATGGT
>LPNX011006647.1:1943784-1956023 GCA_001517045.1 Pseudotsuga menziesii
GACAAAATTGATAAAATGCTAATAGCAGGCATCATTGAACCAGTAGAGGAAAGCGAATGGGTTAGTCCTATGGTAGTGCAAGAGAAGAAAACAAAAGGGGACATAAGGATCTGTGTTGATCTGCGAAAACTCAACGATGCATCACTTCATGATCCATTTCCAACACCGTTCACTGATGAAGTATTAGACAACGTGGGAGGACAAGAGGTCTACTCCTTCACTGACGGGTTTTCAGGCTACCATCAGATCAGAATACACCCAGAAGATTGATCCAAGACTACATTTGCAACAGAATGGGGCTCATTCCAGTATACGGTAATGCCCTTTGGTCTTAAGAATGCACCAGCTATATTCTCTAGAGTAGTAGTTGCTGTATTTAAAGAATACATTCATAAATTCTTGGAAGTATATTTTGATGATTGGACTGTATTTGGGTTAATCAATAAGCACATAGGCGATCTAAGACTGATGTTAGAAAAATGTAGGCAGTACCAGATCTCTCTAAACTTGAAAAAATGTATATTCTGTGCACCATTTGGTATCTTGTTGGGTCACATTGTCTGCAGACAAGGCTTGATGGTAGACCCCGCCAAGATCGCTATCATTGTAAACCTTCCAGCACCTAACTCAGTCAAGCGACCGAGGACAGTACTTGGTCATACCGGGTACTACAGAAAGTTCATCAAGGGCTATGCAAAGATTACAGCGCCGATGGAAAAATTGCTCACAAAGGATGTAAAATTCCTATGGAACGAGGAATGCCAGCAGAGCCTCGACATACTTAAGAATAATATGGTTACAGCACCCATCCTAGTATTTCTGGATTGGACTAAGCCTTTCCATGTACATGTGGATGCATCTGGCATCGCATTAGGAGTCGTCTTAACCCAGCCAGGAGAAGGGGATCTTGACCATCCCATCGCATATTCCAGCATAAAGTTATCAACAGCGGAAAAGAACTACACCACAATAGAAAGGGAGGGTCTAGCTATGGTGTATGCGCTGCAGAAGTTCAGGCACTATCTATTGGGTGCCTCGTTTAAAATTTTTACTGACCATTCCGCATTAAAGTACCTAGTCAATAAACCAGTGTTAGGGGGGAGAATATGCAGATGGTTACTCCTCTTCCAGGAGTACGATTTTGAAATCATTGTGAAACCAGGCAGACTGAATGCAGGACCAGATCATCTGTCGCGGCTAGACTCAGGAGAAGAGCCCAGTAACTTAGAAGACAATCTGCCAGATGCGCCGTTGTTTTCCATACAGATTGCAGATGAGTACTATGCCGACATTATTCAATTCCTCACCACAGGAGTAGCACCTGACGACTTTACTAAACAGCAAAAGAAGCAGTTGGTTGTTAAGGCAGCAGACTTCACCCTCATTGCAGGATGTCTATACAAGTTAGGTCCGGATGAAGTTCTGTGCAGATGCATGATGCCCCACAAGAAAGTCACTATTATCAAAGAGGCTCACTCAGGAACCGCAGGAGGACATTATGCAGGAAAATCGACTGCGCAGAAAATTCTAGACGCAGGCTTGTGGTGGCCTACACTGCATAAAGACACAAAGGACTTCTGCAGATGCTGCGATATCTGCCAAAGGGTAGGAAAACCCTCGCGCCACGATGAAATGCCGCTGCGACCGCAGGTCACACTGCGCGCATTCGACAAATGGGCTATCGATTTTGTGGGACCAATCAACCCACCCGGAAAGCGCACAGGTGCGAGATACATCATCACTGGAACAGAGTACCTTACCAGATGGGCAGAGGCCAAGGCAGTCAGAAATTGTGATGCTGCTACAGCTGTACAGTTCCTTTTTGAAAACATCGTCAGCAGGTTTGGATGCCCAGTAATTTTGATGAGTGATCAAGGCACACACTTCTTGAATAGCACTATTGAGGCATTGACATAAGAATTCCAGATTCAGCACTATAAGAACACTCCCTACCACCCACAAGCTAATGGTACGGTTGAGGCATTCAACAAGATTTTATAAAATGCTCTTACGAAGATCTGCAATAACCAAAGGAATGACTGGGATCTCAGAGTTAACGCTGTGCTGTGGGCATACAGAACCACATGCAAGAAACTTACGGGACACACACCTTTCAGCTTGGTATACAGACATGAGGCTGTTATGCCTATGGAGTATATTCTTCCTAGCTTAAGAGTCGCTCAGATTACCGGGATGACTGATATAGCCACGGTAGAGGAACGGTTAGCACAGCTGCTTACCTTGGAAGAAGACAGGTTTATCACCGGATTCCATCAGACAGTGCAGAAAGCACGAGAAAAAGCCTGGCATGATAGACACATTAAGAATAAGACTTTCCAGATCGGAGACCTAGTGCTCCTATATGACAGCAAATTTCTGAAGTTTCCAGGGAAGTTCAAAACACATTAGCTGGGGCCATATCAGATACAGCAAGTCACAGAAGGAGGTGCTGTTCAACTCAGTCAGTTGAACGGGGAGCTTCTTCCCACATGGATTAATGGTAGTAGGCTTAAGCTCTACAGTGCCAACCTCCCCACCTCTCCGTCTTAGCATGAACAGTTGATAGAGGTGCAGATGCCCAGTGTAGTTGAAAGGAGGCATCGCACCAGGAACTAGTCTACACCGGCAGACAGCCTAGTCAGGAGGAATCGCACCAGCACGATTCAAAAAAAATAAAAATAAAAAAATTTGACATCGTTTGGTTGCGCAGGTGACAAGGAGGTTACATCGCAGCAATGTGACGTGTCACCGTCCCACGTATCCAGTTTGGCAACTAACAGTGGACCGTCAAGTCACAGTCTGACAGACAGTTAAGGAGGAAATGACCGGTATCCATTACCATAGATTTGGCGGCAGGCCTCATTAAGTTTCTAGATTTGGCAAAATCTTTGACAAGACCGGCACCTGAGCACGCACAATTCGAGTAGCACGTGAGCATATTTCTGCATTCATTGAGGATCGGAATGGCGGGCATGGTCTCATTTAGGTAATAATTAAGTCCGACGGGTTTTACCAGGATGACCGCCCCATCCAGGACCATTGACTCGTCATAAATATAGGAACTACCCAGGTACAAGAGTCACATTTGCAAACATCCAAGAGCCATATAGAGCAGTCCTGAGCATCCCCTGTGCAGTATTAGCCAATCCGGTTACAGAGTACAGTGACTTCCAGATTTCGAAGCCCCTGCACGCCCAGAGTATTGAGCCAAGCGGATTCTGACTAAAAGCGAACCTCTAAAAGGCATGTTGAGACTTTTTGACCCTGGTCTTGGTGACCGTAGATCCGCCATGACGACGCCGCCCAGGGTTGTGAAACTAAGTACAACACAATTTAGACAGTTGCTAGGGATGAAGAGTCAAGCGCCAGAAGTAGAAGTTGTCACTAAAGTCTCCGCTAAGAAGAAGAAGAATGCCGAGCCGACCACTGAAGATAAGAAAGCAGAGCAGAAGACTGATGAGAAGAAATCTCCCGCTACAAGGAAGGTAAAAATCAGAAAAAGAAAGCAACGGGAGAAGGTCGCTGACCCATCTGATCAGCTAACCGAAGAACAAAAGATTCCTAAGGTAAAGAAACAATATATGGTTGTCATAGATCAGAGGCAGTGTGCATGCTTGGAGACGGGTGCTGAGCAAGAAAAGGCAAAACAACACCTTAAGGATCCAAGGCAGCCTATGGACCTGGACCACTTCGAAGAGAAGAGAAGTGGAGGAAGACTGCAAACCTAGCGGAGGGGAGACTTCTAGAACAAGGACAAAGGCTTGTCCTCGGAGCGGAGTTCATGGGTTGCTTCTTCTCCGTCCACAAGGCTCTAGATGGAAGGAAAGGTTTGAGGAGGCTGGAAGATACAGATTTTCCTTGTGATAAAAGTTCTAACCTAGATAAAGAGGAAAGGATATCTGTGGAACACTTCTCAAACACTAGAGCGCTCATAAAGAAGAAAGAGAGAAGAAAGCGACACCGTGACTAAGGGCAGAAAGCATAAGAAATCCCACCGAGCTACGTTACCGAAACTCCAGAAAGAGCGTGCCGAGGTAATGAAGAACGAAGTTGCAGAACTTCGGGATAAGTTGCAGAAAACTTCGCAGGAGGCGAAGGAGAAGCTACAACAGGAGACCCCTGCTGGTAGTGGCTCGGGGCGAGCCACAAGTAAGTGTTAGGGGACTGTTGGAGCAGGATCCCGCAGCTACAGAAGAAGCTGCTAGTTTTGGCGGAAAGAGAGAAGTTTTGGCGGAAAAAGGACAGGGCGGAGCTACGACACCGTAGCACGTTTCCAGCTGGAGAGCAGAGCCAGAAACCATGAATTTTGGGATAGAAGAGTCAAGAAGGCAACGGTACCTGAGCGGCCGAGAGAAGAAAGCTCAACCACTACATTGAAGGCAGCGGCGGAAGACAGGAGGGCTCAGTGAACCTCATAAAGAAGAAGGAGCAACAAGGCTCAAGCATTGAAGGCGAAGGACAGAAAGAGAAGCGGTGCATAGTACCCATGGTCAGTGCCGGGAAGCATGGAAGACTGCAGAGAGTTGCGGTGTGACGGGAAGCGGCTACCTCAAGGACAGAGAGGACCGACTGTCACTATTAAGGGTATGGGTTTACTGTTGGGACAGGCCCACAGTGTTGTAATGGCACGACCTTCGGGCTGCCTATAAAAGCTTGCATTTTTGTATTGTAAAGGGTTGGTTAGCTAATCAGTCAGTAGATAGTTGGTCAGTTGATAGTTTTGTAGATTCAGGAATCAGTTAGACAGACTGATTTGTAACGATCCAGACACCTAGTTGTCTGTGAGTCATTTGAGTCTGTATGTAACCATTCACAGAGAGAACAGAGAGGGAAGGGATATTGAGAGAAAGGCAATCTAGAGATAAGATCAGGGATCTAGAAGAGACCTCGCACTGCATTTGTAGTGCAACAGACTGTGCTAACTTCCCTCAAGATATATAATAGAAGCACAGTTTGGTGGACGTAGCTCCCATCCCGGGGGTGAACCACATTAAATCTGTGTGTTAAGTGTTGTATGGATGTGATTTTATTTGCTTATTGTACTGGTTATTATCCATGTAATGATAGTAGCAGTAGATGAATGTATGTGTTGTTCCGCTCATGATAGTGCAAGAGGATAAAGATAAGTTGAAGCATTTTGGTAGGCCGTTTAAAGACTCCTTTACGTCTGTCTCTAATGACCAGCTACTCACAATATACTTCTGAGAAGTAGAGTTTCGCACATCGGCGCAGTCAACGCTAAGAGCGCAAAGTCGTAGTGGTAAGATATCGCAGAGAGGCGGTATCGCATCGGTAGAGGAGCTGCGATGCGCGATACTGCGAGCTGAGGGCTTAGCGTTGAGGAGAGGATGGGTGTTCCACGGTGCGCAGAAATGTGGCAAGGTTGGGAATATTATGAGTAAGTGGAAGTTGTGTGACGCGAGAGGAAATCGTGCAACGTGCGCAGGATTAAGCATCGCACAAGTAAAAGTGCTGCGAGTAGAAGGGGACGTGCGGTCCGCAGAGCTAGTTGATCTAGTGGCGCACAGGAATAAGAGAAAAGAAGTAGGATGCGCAGAACCTAGTCCAAGACACTTGAGTCTTGGCCAACCCATTAGATTCACTTCGGGTGAGACTTCAGATCGCTTCGCGGTCTGTTGCCGAAAGGGCCAGTGATTTTTGGGTGTTGTTGATTAATTATAGTAAACCTGGGTCTGCCCATGCAATCAACACAGCTCCTGAGCTGGATTTCTCTCCACAACCCCTGAAGAGCACTGGAGGGAAGATCAGGGTCTGAGGGACCACGTTGCAGAGAAGGGACTGACTTCCTTGTTTTGGGTGTGCATGGGTGTTATAGAATCGAGGCTGGTTATGTTGTTGGTGTCTGCAGCTCTTCGGTGAGCTTTCTAGCTTAGCATTAGCCTTTCCCAGCTCTTGGATGGCCTGATAAACCCAACTCTGTTGGCTTGGCTGATCTGCTGTTCGCCTGATAAACCCAACCGCGTTGGCTTGGCTGAACTGAGTACCCTTGTGGTGTTGTTACCCTTGGCTATGTGTAAGCTTGTTAGTTCCTTATTCCTTGGGGAGTCATGCCCATCTCGGGAGTGGTAGCATTGCTGAGAGATTTAGGAGTGTGCTAGCCTATGTTTGGGTGGAACGTTGCAGTGACATAGCTGGTTGCGAAACGAGTTCCTTAACAGATAAGTAATATTGTATATTTTACTTCTGCAATCCTAAAATAATCCATGGCCCTCAGATAAATAATCATGTATGCATGTTTTAGTTCAAATCATTCTGTTTCAGTATTTCACCATTTTATGAATGTACTTGTTCATGGGGCTCTTAGCTCGGATGGTTAACACCATGGTAGCGTCCTCTTCATTGGTCGGAGGGTCGGGGACGTTACAAGACCTCTTCTTTTTATTAGCAGTTATTTACAATATCAGCAAACTGAAATTGATGCACTTGGCCCTTGTTATCTGGGATCTCAAGGCTTACAACAAGCTTGTAATAAGCTTGAATTAAAACACAGCGGTGGCGGAAGCTTCTGGGAAGCTCTGGTTCGTCCAAGAGTCGTAAATTTGGTACAGTCTCCTTCTATTTTAGGTTAGACCTGCTAAAAAATAGCCAACAATTAAAATCAAATGTGCCCAAACACAGTTTAAAAGTGTTTTGGGTCACCACGCTAATTACCATAAAAAAATTAAGTAAACATTGTTAAACAGGGGTAATCTAATTTTTGCAAAAAGGAACCAAGGAGAGCAAGCTTTCCTTGGGATATTGGCTTGATGTTTGGGCAGCCAATAATATGTGCACTTTTATTGCAGAATTTAAATCTTTGAAGAACAAAAAAGGAAGCTACCTTATGAGCAAGCTTTAGATCTATGCTTTAGCTACTTGCAAAAAGGGAATTTCCTACACCTAGATCTATCTTTATGAACTAATATTCTTTATGAAATTATAGATCTAAGAATCAAAAATCTTATAAAATATATCTAACAATATATATTCAATTATTAGAACTAGATCTGATCATAAGAGGAAGAGACAGGTAACCAGAAGATTGATTTTAATAGAAAGGAGGAAGAGAAGGGGAAAGGCCCGTTGTTGGATGGATCTGCAATGGAAACTTGTTAGTGGAATACAGAGGGGAAATGCCTTCACAAATTTTTTGGATGTACAGTGGAGTCAAACTAGATCCACAGCTCGTCCAATCCTTGCTACCTGAAAGATAAACACACAATCCTGCACGAAACCTCATGAGATCTGGACATATATATGAAAAAGAGACAAGAATTACATGCAAATAAACTTATTAAACATGTATAATCTAGATCCTCAAACATATATGTTCTGAGATATAGAAAAAACAAGTAACCTTACTTGCCCAACTATACTCCTATTAATTCAGCTGAATCGTTTAAGCCAGACAGGGTTCAGATGCAGAAAAAGAGAGAAAAGCCGACAACATCAATAGCCATAAGACAATGCTTAATCCACACACATGAGAGAATTACACGATTTGGCCTCCAAAGCTTCTTTATTCCAACAATCAAAAGATTACAATAGTATTACAATAGTAAGTCCTTCAATCCAACTCTAACTAGCTTGGAAGAGGTATCCTGAGGTTTATTTATACAAAAAATAGGAGATCTATCCCAGGGAGGCACAAATCCCAAGGAGATAAACCAGTGTAGCTAAAGGAGAGTCCATCAATGCCTGATCTGTGTCTAACTGAGCTAGATCTGAGTCTCATTGAGTGCAATTGTCAATCAGAGAACTGATCTGACTGACACCTCAACCTGTTGACTGAAGCATCCACCAAAACTCATCCAGATGAGGCAAAACGTGTGGAGGAGAGAGGGAGGGTTAAATTCCCCATAAAGGATGCTGAAGATCAACTCTAGATCTGATTTGATCACCTCCTTCAGTCAAGGATTTGTCAGATCCAGTCAATCTGGTTCAGATCTGACTGATTTCAATTAAATCGGCTGAGAATCCACTGATCTATGATTCTAGATTTGCTCCATTATTCATCAATTTATTAATTAAAATAATCAATAATTTATTTTTGGGGCTTTCTGACCTGAGTGATGGAAAATCACTCAAAACTAGGAAATAGTGGGTCCATGGGTTTACATGGTGCTCTTAGCTTGAACATGAACACCTACATGACTGAAACTGATTATTTGGCCCACTTTTATTACAAAATCATTTTTTCCAATTAAACTATTAAAAAATAGCCTAAGTTTTGGAAAAATTAAATTTTAATAAAAAACACTGAAAAAACTAAAAAATTGAAAAATTGAAAAAAGATAGGGGGACTTAGACATGTTCATATGACTTGACCATGATGTCTATCATGTTCATACATTGACACATAGACTCTAACAACCTCAATAGGCCTAAATTCCAAGCTGATGACCCTAACTTTGGAAGTATGGAGTGAAAAACTCAGAAATTATCAGTCGTTTATTCAACAACCAATAATAACCAAGGGAAAAAACACCCTGGGATGATCAGATTGACAAATAAAGTCTAAGAGACCAAGTCTTTTACAGACACCATCATGCTAGAACATTTATTATATTTCCCCCATGAGGTATGAACATGTGATATAGTACAACAAGGCTTCCCAGAAGCAGGACTGAAGGTCTTATGAAGTTCGAACAAGTTATCCTTGTCCAGTTCACCAAGCTCACTTGATAAAAGACCACTAAGTACAACTTATGTGGTAACAGGTAGTAACAACAAATAAATGATCAAATTTAGTGAGCCTATCCACCACAGCAAATATGTAATCCTTACCAAATACTTTGGGAAAACCAGTGATGAAGTCCATGGAAAGGCTCTCCCATTTTTGTGCTGGAATTGGCAAGGGATGTGAGAGACCATATGGATGAGCGTGCTCCACTTTATTTTGCTGACATGTGGGAAATTCATTAACATACTTCAGAACAACAGCCTTCAACCCTTTACATTCAAATATTTCCCTCAACATTCGGTATGCTTTGAAGAAACCGAGGTGACCTACTAGAGGAGAATCATGAGCTTTTTTAAAAATTCCCTCCTTAAAACTTGAATTAGGGACCAAATAGATTCTACCTTTATAGTATATTATTACTTACAATACCTTATACCTATGATCATCATTATTCCCATCAAAAAGTTCACAAGAAAAATTATCTTTGGCATACTCTACTTCAAATGAGGCTTTCCAATTTTCTGCTACATCCAGGAGAGAAATAGAAGGTTTTATAGATAAGGAATCAACTACCACATTATTTTTCTCCTTCACATATTCAATATCAAAGTAAAATTCTTGAATCTTACTCACCCACTTTTTATTCCTTTCATTTAAATATTTTTGAGTGACAAAGTACCTTAAGATGTTATGGTCAGTTTTGACTACAAAGTTGTTTCCCACCAAGTATTCTCTAAACTTGATCAAATCATGCATGATGGCCAGAATTTATTTATAATTCATGGAGTAAATCCTCTCATGTGGCTGTAACTTCCTACTCTCAAAATATATTGTGTGTTGTCCTTGTTTTAGGACTGCTCCAATTCCTTCTTCTGATGCATCACATTCCTAGACAAATGGTTTAGAAAAATCAGGCAATGCTAGAATAGGACAATTGATTATTACCTCCTTCATTCTTTGGAAATATTTTTCAGCCCATTAATTCCATTGGAAATAATATTTCTTTGTCAAATCAATGAGAGGTGAAGTGAGTTGGGAAAACCCCTTCACAAACTTTCTATAGTAGATGAAAATGCCAATGAACCCTCTTAATTTAGAGAGACTTTTGGGACAAGGCCGCTTTAAAATGGCTCTTATTTTATCCATATCCACCTTCACACCATATTGACCAATGATATGTCCAATAAACAAGAGCTCTGTCAAACCAAACTCACATTTTTACAGCTTAGCAAACAAAGATTGACCATGCAAAATGTTTAATACCTCTTCTAGATGATGCAGGTGTTCCTTCCAAGTTTTACTATAAATAAAAATGTCATCAAAGAAAACAAGTATAAAATTACAAAGTTGTGTCATGTCCCAAATTTTGCATTGGGTCACAATGGACTAATCACATTTTCCATATTCATGAGAGTTTGTCAAATTGATGCTAAGGGTCAAATAATTGCCAAGGAGGAAAATTACTAGTTTCCCCTTTTGGGGTGGAAGCTTTGGGGTTTGGAATAAGGGGGACAATAAATGATGTTTGAACATTAGAATGACATAAATATTTAATAAAGGAGATAAATAAATATATACAAGGGAAAATCAAATTGGAAATTGATCATGAAGACACATGGAGAATGTGGGACCCACACAAGCTATATTTTCTATGCCACATGGCATCCTCCTCTTGTAATTTCGAATCCATAAGAATCCCAAGGGTCTTGGGATGAGTTGGAAGTTCAATATACTTGGCATGAATCAATAAAGATCGAATTGGAGTGGAAGAGTAACTCCCATGGAAGAGGAAGAGGCATTTTAGAGCTAGTGAGACACTTGGACTAGATTCCCTAGCTCTATGACAATAATGATGAATATGCTATGGCACCTATGACACAAATCAGATCTGAGGACTGAAATATGACATGTCAAGTCGAAATAGATCATCCAAGAGGGTTCTCATGTGAGTTTTGTAAGCTCAATGGGTTCCTACTCAAATTTGGGGAAGATGGAAGGCTAGGAAAGGGAGGACACATGGCAAATCTTGAGCACACACCCAAATTCGAATTCGCTTGAGTTTGTGGATGGATTGGTAACCTTAGAAGGATAAGGATTTTTATGAAATACAGGAATCAACTAAGAGAATGGATTTTGATCATTTGAGAAATTTTCATTTATGAATTGAGAGAGCTACTGGATGTCTAGTTTCTTGCCTTAGCCAATTTTGAGGGTGAAATATTCCCATCCAAGTTGGTGTTTGGAGCTTTAATGGAGTTTTATTTGCAAGTGTAAGCTATAGGGAAGCTCGTGGTTCCTTCTAGTGCAACACTTTCTCTCGACCATTTCCAGTTTTTATTGCATATTCTTGCTCATGGAGTGATTGTGATTTGGAATATTTGGGAGCATCTGGGTCAATTTGGAGATCTAGATATCAAAACTAGTCAAAGGTAAAATTAGGAAAAAAAGTGAAAATTTGGTCATTCTAATAAAATTTTGAAAAAGAGACATTACAGAGGTATCAGACACTACTACATTTTGACCAAAAATCCGACGGCCGTCATGTCAGATTTTCGACACTTCCCTGTCGCATGTACGACACTTTGATTTTTTGTTAAGCGTCAAAAACTTGTCATCGGGTTTTCGACACCTAAATAACCGTCGGTTAAGAAACACCTAAGTAACTGTCGGTTAAGCGACGGAATATCCTCGACAGTGGTGAAAGTTTTTTAAGAAAAACGACAGCAAGAACCGTCAGATTTGCGATGGATATCTACAAACGACGTCGGAAAAGCGACAGTTTATAGCGTCGGATTTGCGACAGAAATCTACAAAAGACGTCAGAAAAGCGACAGTTTAGAGCATCGGATGTGCGGTGGAAATATACAAAAGATGTTGGAAAAGAGACAGTTGGAAGCGTCGTATTTGCGACGGATATTTACAAAAGACGTCGAAAAAGCGATGGTTGAAAGCGTCGCTTAAGCGACGCCTGTTGAATTTTTTTTTTATAAATATTGTGAAAATATTGTGCCAGTACCTAATTCTCATCGCACTAGGTAAGCAATAGCAAACCAAATTCTATACAAAGGAGATAGATTTACGCTTGTCAAGACTAGTTATTTGTTACATCGCTACACCCTTCTCACTTAGTTTTTTTTCCATATCTTATTAGTTGAATGCTTTATTGAAAGTGTGAGAAGAACTCAGCTTACATTCCAATTGTAAGGAATGTAAGCTGCCATTGCAGCAAAGTCGAGTTAAGAGAGGTACCAAAACCACCAAGATCATTTTTGTGAGGGCTCAAGAAGGAGACTTGCCAACTCCAAAGAAAGAACAGACCGCAAAATATGAACGAAAAAAAGGCTGCAAACAGCTACCATTTTCACCCCATGCAGACTCCAAAGGGGATGGAAAGATCCTACATTTTTCACTCTGTGCAGACTTCAAGGGTGACAGGTAGAAGGTGACACAAGCATATGAAGATGTCTTGACTCTCAAGTGTCAGAAGATTAAACAAGAATGCCAACAAGCGCAAGGTCATCCCAAATCATAAGGAGAGGTAGGGCTCCATAGTCCT
>LPNX011006647.1:1957443-2013118 GCA_001517045.1 Pseudotsuga menziesii
CCTGTTTTTTTGTAGTTATAGTCGAGCTGCTGTTGGCCCTTGGAAATGCTTTGGCACCAAGGAGTCCAGATGTAAAATATTACAAATATACAAATACTAATTCAAATCGTAAACAGACAAGCCTTTGTTTCTCTTATCTATTTGTTTTTCTGGTATTGCTAATTCTACGGTAGATTAGGCACCATTGCACATACTTTTTTTTTTCAATTTCATTTGATATTTTCTTACATTATGTATATTGTCTATGTTCCATTTACAGAGAGTTTGGCCATATTATGTGTGGCTATGTTCCTTTTACAGAGAGATTGTCCATATGTGACCTAGGTTCATAGAGAGGAATTTACCACCTACGCCACGACTTTACGTATTTTCCTAGCAAAGCCTTATTTTCCTAAGGAATTCCTAATTTACACTAATGGCTACCGAGCAGGTTGTGTCTGCAAATCATCTGCAGACACTGAACAATGATATTGCTTCTACTATTATTTTACCATCATAGCAATTTCCTTGTCCAAGTCTTTTGTGTCCTCCCCTTATGACATTCCACTCACAGGATATAAATGAGATCAAAGTTGCAAAAATACAAGGGGGTCACATGCCACATGAACAACCCTGCTCTGCAAATGATAGTGTTTCTGACTCCAGTAATATTCCTTTACAAGGAGCTGTTGAAGTGCTTAGTTTTATTAAAGAGTGCCTTTTTTCTCCAGATTGGCATTCTTCTATTTGCAAAGAAGCCTATCACCAACTACTATGGAATGCATAAAACCGCATATTTATAATGAGAAGCACAAATACATGCCTGGAAAAGATTATTGGATGTTCTGAGTCCCAGAAATTTCCCATCCAATTAATTTCTTGCTGTAGCAGTCACTCCACATAATACTGATAATGCCCAGAATGTATATGTTGCCCAGATTAACACCAGAATACCAGTTGACTTTACAGAACACAAACTGTATAACAGGAAAACAAAGGTGGTGTGAAGAGAAAAAAATTCTCAAGAACAATGATTCATCAGTCTCACCACCCAAGCAATCAAATAGCAGTTGGATTTCAAACAACATATGTCGTAAGCATACATGACAAAAACTCAGCCCACAACTTGAAGGAAATCCTTCCTATTACAGAGATAACAGTAACTGAAGCAAGACTCATTGAAAATGTTCTGCAAGATTCATTAACCAAAAACCACTGTGATCACCAAGTCTTTGAATCACTTCCTTTGCTTCTGAATGTCGAAAGTGAGAAGAAAGAGTGAGGTGCTGCACAGAAACAGTTTAGAGTTATATCGTTGTTGTGAAACAGGCAAAACTGAAAACATAAAATGTTCCAAAGAAGCAATACAAAATGAACATGCTCTAAAACTAATCAATGACAAGGTATTCACCTTTGAGAGAGGTGCCTCCTGATAAGTGATCTTCTCTTAACCTGAAATTTGCAGGTGGAGCTGTGGTTGAGCTTCGAAGTGATTGGACTGCAACATAACATCAAACCACCATTCAGTCTGTGTACCAACAATATGTTTTAGTATTTAATCAAGCAATTTCAGCATTCTGTAATGTGTGGGATACTCTTTAGGAACATGATACATACTCTAGCCCTCTTCATGGAAAATGTCACTTTCTACAGGGCCACTTAAGCTTCCATAATCATAACTTCTGTCATATGAGGGTTGCACTGGTGCAAATCCCATCCTTGATTTTTGTAGAAGACCATCCACAGATCTTATAGCAAGATCTCTTGTATCCTCTGTGTCATGTAATGCCCTCTTCTATGGAATGCATAAAACCGCATATTTATAATGAGAAGCACAAATACATGCCTAGAAAAGATTATTGGATGTTCTGAGTCCCGGAAATTTCCCATCCAATTAATTTCTTGCTGTAGCAGTTCATCAATGTAAGCACCAAACATGATTGGCGACATGGAACAACCCAAAGTCACTCCAATTGTGCCCCTAATGAAATCAAAAAGTCCCTGAGTGCAATTCTGCAAATAATAGTCTCATAGAGCTTCATGACAGCCATGATCAGAGAATTAAGGATGCCAATGTCACAAATTCTCTAAAACAAACAGTCCTTTGGTACAAAGACAAAAACCTTCCAAAAGTCCATTAAAATACAACAGACTATGGAATAGAGCTGCCTAACTTCCTCAATGATGGAATGATAACATAATCAATAAAAATAGCAGATACAATGATCTAGAATAAAACACATCTATCCATTCAAGATTTATGTTTGCAGAGGCCATTGATGACCCCAAAAAAATCACAATATATGTCTATGTAAGGTTTATGTTTGCAGTTGCTATTAGCTCCAACTTAAGCAGGGAAATAACAAACACATCAGTGGATAGAGCCTTATGAATACCCTATCTATATAAGGTCATTAGCTGCTATGTTTTTCTAGAGGTCACATGCTATCAATAATGATTGAGGAACAAAGGTGAACTCAAACTCCAATACACCTATCATGTTAACGATCCCCGATAACTAGGATTACAAGGCAAACTAACTTTGTGCAAATAAAATTCAAACAATGGCATTTGCACATAAACAGAAGCCTCAATACTTCAATAAATAGTAAATTAAGCTCAACGGATAAAAAATACATTTTAACCATGAATACATTGTCTACAATACTTACAGGTAATGATGAAATGCCCAACCCACATAGTCCACTATGTAGTGGACAAAGTGGTCCCCACCTTCTTTTGAAATCAGCATTAATTAAGCTGCCTGTGACCAACTAAGAACGAAGCCCCAACTTTCTGAATCATCATGTACATTCAAGCTATTCAATCAACATTATTTTTTGTGATGCAACACATTATAATTTCCCATTATTATTTTATTTATATACAGAAATATAATGTGGAGTCTCTAATACAAGCTTTTAAATGTTGAATGGACTCTTTGATTTGTCAAAAAGGTAGCTAGTCCACTCCTAGAAGGAAGCTGTTCATAACTGGTTGAGTTGTCATGGGTGTTATGTCGGAAAAGGTGGTTAGTGTTCATTGTTGAGTTTGAGCATGCATGGTCTGGCTCTCAATGAGATTTCTTGGAAGCTATAACACTACCCCACTTTAACCAACCCAGTTGTCCTCTTGTGACTAATCTTGTATGTGAATTTTATGTCTTTTGTGATTCTTGAATTCTCTACTATTCCAGGATTCCATATCCATATGCCAAATACAATAATGAAAGCAAGATACCAAGCACCATCATAGCTCACTGTAGCCATATAGGCCTCATAGGAAAATTCAAAATGCTGTGTAAGAAATTCTGGAAGAAAAGAAACCAGATAATATATTAATATACTATACATGGGTATGTACAAAACGAGGCCTATGAAGCACAATTTGTTTGGACACATACCCTGACTCTCATTAACAATTCCCCCTATGGTAAGGTCACAGGTGGTTACTTACCCTAAAGGCCACGTGCTTGCTCAAATCACATTAACAACCTTTGGCAGCCTGAAGTTTACTTGCTTTTGGTTTAAGGGGCCATTTTCTGCCATATGATTGACTGCATAAAATGTCTCCCATAAGACAATTCATTGAGAGAACTACTCTGTCCATGTGATTGACTGGCTCTATAGTTGAGAAAATCTTGTCATTTGACTCTTTTAACTATCCTGCTCAATAGGATGGGCATATCAGTCTATTTAAGATATAAGTAGATCCAAATTAGTGTTCAGACTCACAAATGTATTCTAAATAACTTATTTTCTGCCTTACTTCCTAGTACCTACAAAGGCTTTTCTAAAAGACGTCATGAATAACTGAATGAACTGTCTTCGTTTCCCACCTATTGGAGTTGTTGTGTTCAAAGATATGGACCACCATAACATATAATGAATTACCTGAACAAGTTATTAAGAAGCTATACAGGGAAAGAGAATGAAGAATCCATTCAACATTTAAAAGCTTGTATTAGAGACTCCATTATATTTCTGTATAGATTAGATGAGATTATATTTCTGTATAGATTAAATGAGATCATGCACCTGTAAGGTGCATAAATTCTGAAGGAATTGTCCAAATGACAATGTTGCTACTAGCTTAACTGTTTAAGTAAAAGACAAAACTTACTGCAGGAAATATCCATCAATCAAAACTGCTCTACTCACAGTTTACAAACCCAATTTCTGCATATACAAACATGTTCAAGACTAATCCACAACACAAACAATGCTCAAAAAGATATTTCGATAGAGATCAAACAGTTGACAGGTAATAGTAGTCAAGCAAAGATTTAACACCCTTTGTGTGTAAAATCATTTATGACGTGATGACCTCCAAAGAACAGGCCACCTTAACATTAGCACAATAAGACAATGGTATCTTGAAAATTTCCAGAAAAGATAAATAACAAAAGTATTTAGCACTAAAGATGCAAAAGCAAGCAAACCTTGAAAGATCACCATTATTGGGTAGGCACTTCGATGTCTTGGTGATTTTCAGTGCACAAAAAATGTATTTGATTTGTGCAGGAGAAAATTTCGGTGTTTCAAATATCAGTTGCCATGGCAGAGCAGAATCCTTTGCTTCAATGCCAAGAAACTGAAAAGATCTCCACGCCTGATAGGTTCCCCCAGGCTAAGATTGGCCATCATAAAGTTAGTTGATTTGTATATTCTAACCAGCTACCACATAATATGAGATATATGATAATAAATGACGGAGTATAATTGAAAAATGTAAAAGAAAAGTGGCATAAAAGCTCGATCTATCAAAATTCAAACAATCAGATATCCTTAGGCAATAGTACCTATGGCTATGTTGATTCTAGCAGTCACCAAAATTCCTCAGACAACAGCACCACATGGACCAAATGCCAATTTGAAAGGGAGTTCAAAAAGCATGATTTTTCTTTTGCTTTAAAAGGAAGAAACTACAGTTATCCAAGTTTTCAAGGTGACCGAGGCTTCCAATAAAAGAGCAAGAGTAAGTTAAGCTGAGCTCAGAAGATAATAAAGGCCTTCAGTTCATAAGCAACTACAACTAATCCTTTTGCACCTGCCCAATATTTGTACTGAGAAAGTCTGCGAAGTAAACTTGAATAAAAAAAAGCATCTTAACTGTTTATTCCCAGAACATATAAGGAGTAAACTTGAATCGAAAAAAGCATGCATCCTACACAACCAGTATTATCCTGACCTAGGAGCACACTTTAGCTTATCAAATGTGTAGACTGAACTAATTTTAATGCCCGTTATAATCTTCGATCCTCCTGCCCCACACGTGGCAATTTTTCATGCAAACAGATAGGCCATACAAAACGCTACCGTTTAAATCCATTTTATGCTACACTTAGGATAGATGGAGTACATCGATCACACAATATGATCAGGCGTGTCTTCCTCGAAGAGGTTGCAATGGAACAAACTCTATCAAGACATCACCCCAACACTAAAACTTTTTTAAATGGGTGACAAATGCGCTTTTAAGTTCACCACTGAAATTTGTAAAGTGCACCAGGATACTGGGACCACTGTGAACAAAATTGTAAACAAGTGAACTGCAATGGTAGAAAAATCATAAGCCATGGTGAGAGTGTGGGCGCCTCATAAGAACGAATCTATGTTTAAACCCCAGCATTGCAAGCTCAAGACCACGAAAAAAAATCCAAATGTGTAAGTCGTATGACGCGATGGGAATTGAACTTGTGACCGTTCATTAGCACAAAGTCCTCAACACTAACCACTAGTAACAACCCACATTCATCCCTGAATGCCAAAATTCCAAAAACACCAATCCCTCCCCATAGTAAAGAACTATCGATCTGATGGGATAGCTAAGGGTTCGAATTTTATGTGGGAAAAAGTTGAGCCCATTTTATGACCAATTTTGCATACATAAACAGATCCTTCGGCCAATGACAAAAAAGAGCTTAAATTAGTTGGAAAGATAGTCCCAACCTTCCATAAAACCCGTCCACTTTGAGTATAAATAACTCCACAGGTGCCACAGATATGTGAGTGTCTGATAGGACTTGAACTAAAGCATCTGCCCCACAATCATAACCTCAAAAACAAGAACCTTTAGAGCCATTTCTGCAAATAAATCACATCCTAACCATTAACCCTCATATTCTTTCATAACCTCAAAAACAAGAACCTTTACTGCCATTTCTGCAAATAAATCACATCCTAACCGTTAACCCTCATATTCTTTCATAACCTCAAAAACAAGAACCTTTACTGTCATTTCTGCAAATAAATCACATCCTAACCGTTAACCCTCATATTCTTGAAGCATTATAAGAACGAATCTATGTTTAAACCCCAGCATTGCAAGCTCAAGACCACGAAAAAAAATCCAAATGTGTAAGTCGTATGACGCAATGGGAATTGAACTTGTGACCGGTCATTAGCACAAAGTCCTCAACACTAACCACTAGTAACAACCCACATTCATCCCTGAATGCCAAAATTCCAAAAACACCAATCCCTCCCCATAGTAAAGAACTATCGATCTGATGGGATAGCTAAGGGTTCGAATTTTATGTGGGAAAAAGTTGAGCCCAGTTTATGACCAATTTTGCATACATAAACAGATCCTTCGGCCAATGACAAAAAAGAGCTTAAATTAGTTGGAAAGATAGTCCCAACCTTCCATAAAACTCGTCCACTTTGAGTATAAATAACTCCACAGGTGCCACAGATATGTGAGTGTCTGATAGGACTTGAACTAAAGCATCTGCCCCACAATCATAACCTCAAAAACAAGAACCTTTAGAGCCATTTCTGCAAATAAATCACATCCTAACCGTTAACCCTCATATTCTTTCATAACCTCAAAAACAAGAACCTTTACTGCCATTTCTGCAAATAAATCACATCCTAACCGTTAACCCTCATATTCTTGAAGCATTATAATCGATATTACTATTATCAAAACAAGCTACAAAAGAGTACATAAAAACCTTGGTAGCTTCAACCCTAGAGCAAGCATGAGTTCAATGAAGTTGTTTCGGTGCTATAAACCAGTAAAACTTATATATACCTGGTACGGCCATGGAAATATCGTATGCCGCTTCCCATCTGAACAAAAATCGAATCCATGCTACTGCTACCAGCCCTCTTCCCTGCCTGTTTGTCATCGCAGCATGCTCTCAAAGCCTCTAGACTTCGGCTCATTGTGAAAGAAATCCCACTATTGAAGTTTCCCTCGTTACTCATCTCAACAAAAATCGAATCCATGCTACTGCTATCAGCCCTATCTTGGTATTAACCAATAAAGTGTATTTTTTTAAATGATTATCAATTTATGCGCTGTCGCTTAAGCGACGCTTGATAGGCTAGCCGTCACTTAAGCGACGGTTATGAGCCTAGCCGTCGCTTAAGCGACGCTTATGACCACAATTTAAAAAAAAAATTTAACTTTGTGATTTTTGGTATGCTTAAAAGAAAAAATCCACGCGCCGTCGGAAGTAACCGTCGGATTTTTGATCGAAATGTAGTAGTGAGAGCATGATCTTGGCACCTAATGTGTTCTGATATTTATGAGGACAATAATTTAGGGACCACCATTAGATATTGAAACCCAAAAGTTATTTTGTTGAAGGGGAAACTATGAATAGCGATGGAAAGGGAACCTCATATGATGGTGAGGAGCATATAAAAATTATGGAACCTATATTTGAAGACATTACCAACAATATTACGAAAGGATTAGAAATTTTGGCTATCCAAGGTTGGAGAAAATACATTGATCTTAAAAAAACCAAGGGGAAAAATGCATCAGCTTGCTTGAAGGAGCAAAAGGAGGAGACCCATGAACCACCTAGTTCTGAAATAGGTGAAGTAGAAGAAGTAGTACATGAAGAGGATCAAAATTCACTTCCAAGTGACTCTGAAAAAGATGAAGAGACATCACATGAGTATGAAGAAGTTTCTATTGAAGATACTGAAGATCATTTCGAGACACATTCTACCTTGGCAATGAAACAAAGAGCATCTACTAATGGATGCTTGAACTATGAAGGAGTACATATTGATGGGTGCTCAAAAATCTATGTTGGTGACATAGAGATCAGATTTCAAAATGTTGCTGCAAGCCAAATTTCTAGTAAACCTAAAAATGAAAACCTTGTAGCAGTTGAAGAAGAAACAAGATCAACTTCCCCATCACCACTTAGGCTTCATGAAGTTGGTCCAAGCAAGAAGGAATAAGATGAGGAGGTTCAATTGCAAGAGCCTCATTTTCTTGAAGGGTCCTTAAAGATGAATGAGAATAATATCCAAGAGTCCCTTAGAATACTCCATGACACTCAAGAATTAGTGTCAAATTCTTGTTGGAGAGATACTTCATTGGAGGAAACATCCTTCCTTGAAGACATGGAGAAGATTCAAAGAGCAATGAGCCACATCAAAGGTAATTTCATGTCTTTTATTTTTCATAGAAACCATTTGTTTGAGCTTAATGAATTGTTACATGATGCATACTTGAATAATAATGAGGATAATCATAAGCTCACAATTCAAAATGAGCAACTTCTTGAAAAGTTACAAGATACTTGCTTTTCCTCCTATGTTTCAAACTGTCAAATGGTATATTGTTTGGAGGATTCTCATGACATGGTGGATCATGAGAAATGTGGGAATTTTAATGTGCTTGATGTGTTTGAACGTTATCTTGATGATATCCAAACACTTGATTTTTTGGAAGAGGAACTTGAATTGTCTCTTGATGAAGGTTATGCAATTTTTAAAGAAGAGAATGATTCCTCTACGATGGAACCCATCTATGACAAAGGTTTCACACTTTTGAAGGAGCTGCATGATACTACCCATATGGATCCTTCCCATGATGAAACTTCTGCAATTTTTTATCATTGGGGTCATTTAGTTTATTCTCCTACATCCTACAATTCCATGTTATGCAACATTAGTCTCAATGAAGTATGGGTGAAAGGGTTTTTTTATGGTGCTACATGAGGAGTATGGAACTCCGGGTGAATCCATAAAAACGGGTGTGTATTTTGGGGGGTCTTATGAGAAAATAAATTTGATTTTTTCATGTTTTTCAAATTTTTGCGAACGAAAGTGATATTTTCGTTTAGAATTTCACTTTCAAGTAAAAACAAAACTTTTAGAGAATTATGTTAGCTTTATATTCCTATTTTTTTCAAATTTTTTTTTATTGAGATTTGATATGTCATTTTGGAAAATGTTTGACAGTGTGTCCTTATAAAATGAAAGGACTAAAAAATAGACATGTTTGGTTGCGCCCTTAAAATCATTGTTAAACTTGTGTTTTGCAAAAACAAAATATGTTACGAAAATCTACACACAATATACTATTGCGATGACTATAAGTTTGTAACCAATGGATCTATACACTAATTATAATATTTATTTCAATTCGATCAATGAGGAAACCTTTTCAATTTTCAACATGTGTTTGGTTGCGCCACTTTTCTTTCAATTGACTATAAAATTTAAAAATCTATGAATACTCTTTTGAAGTAGACACTCCAATTAAGCACACCATATTTGTTTCAATTTTTTAGGTGGTGTATTTTTAAAGTTATATATTTTTCATTTCACCACATGTTGAAAGAGATGAAATGAAACTCGACACATGTTAAGAAACAAACGTAAATAAATATAGTGGATCTTACCTATACACAACAAAATCTATACCTACAGAAAGTAGATTCAATGACAAAACTAATGGTATCAAGTCCGACAGTCGATTTCTAGTGTAAGGCATCCATTTTACCTTCCAAAAATGGAGAAACCTAAAAATTGTGCAGGTTTCAGGCCTCAGAGGTTATTCGTTCGAACAATTATTTGGCCAAACAATGTTTTTCCGTTACGGAACCATTATTTACAACGCAAAAAAAAAAAATCGTCGGCCGAAAAAAATTCCGTCTGCTGAATTTTTTTTTAGCTCGTGTTCTTCTAGTTATCTACCATCAATGGTTGGTTATCTATTCATCAACTATAATTTATCCATGCACAATAGTAAACAATAATAATACATTACAATTTATCATATTACTAGCACACCCACTAACAAAATAGGTACTCTTCAAGGAGATACACTAGGCTTAATATATCATTTGTCTATAGCAACTCTTGTAATTGTATTGTTCATTTTGTTAATTCTGGGATACTCATATGATATGGAGCTCATGATACTAGTGTTGAAAATGGCAATAGATCTATATTAAAATCTAAATATTGTTTAGGTGGTAATACTGATATTTTATCAAAAAATACAACTTCAAATTCTTTTAAAATAGGAAATTGTTCCAATTCCATTTTTTATTTTTCGGGCTCAAATTCTTTAATTTTGATGCCATAAAGTTGACACCCTTTCCTAATACACTTTCTATGTTATAGTGTTGAAATTTGTCATGTAGATAAAGGTCTATACATTTCATTCATTGTATTACTTATCCTCCTCGTCCACACTATTAAAAATTTTATGCAAATAGTCGATAACATCTTTATGAGATTCTAGCCAATCCATACCTATCAGAATGTCATAGGATCCTAGGGGAAGTATATTTAAATTAACTGAGGTATCCAAGTCATTAAAACCTAATAAAAAATCTTTAACTATCTCCGTAACTTTCATTTTTACCTTTGTTGCCATTTATACCAACCATGCATTTTTTTGTTTTTCCTTACTAATTTTACAGTTTTCAACTACTTTGGTGCAATGTAACTTAAACTAGATCCTGAATCGATAAGTATTGAAACATGTATGTTCAAAACTTTACCTTCTGCTTCCAACATGGTGGATTGATGGTCCACCTGCCGATATTCCAAAGAAACATTAACTATAGGGATATTCCTGGCTATGTCATTCACAGTAGAAGCTTCCTACAACATGCTTACGGGCTACTATTCCATCCTCCACTGGAAGTTTCGACACTCTTTACCCCATTTCTATTGATTGAACCTTGCCTGTTGTAATTTTTATCAGTATGACCTCTTGTTCCTTTTCCAAAAGGTGAGGGTTTAAATCATTTCCTACGTTGATCGATCTTTTCAAATATTTTTTTTTCCCAACTTCTACTCAATTTGGATATTTGTTTAAACAAATGGTAGCACAACTAGGCCTTTCTAATTGCTTCATCCATTGTTGAAGAATTTCAAACACAATCTTTTCCTTATACACTAGGGGTAAACAATTGATAAAACTGTATACCTTATCTTTTTCAACTCTTAGGTATAGTACATAGCATTGTAAATTTACAAAATTGGTTACAAATTCTTCCATGGTTAACAATCCTAGTCTCAAATCATTGAATTATTGGGCTTTCTCATCATAATATCGTTCTAACATATACATTTTTCAATAGTTTTTTAAAAAATTTCCAACTCAGCTCTTTACTATGGATGTTACTGACACTCTTAGCCTCCTTCCACCATGGAGCAGATTTAACAACCAAGATTATATGGCTTCCTCAAATTCTCCATCAAACATGAAGGGCCTTAACTTTTTGAATTCTCCTTGTAACTCTACAAGTCTTTCTTTTTGTTTTTCATTATTCATTTCATCACCTTTCTTTAAATCCTGGGGGGTTATATAGGAATTCTATTTGTAGTTTTCTCACTACTGCAACTTTGTAGTGCTCCTTTTCTTTTCTTGTAAGGAACATAAAATAAATATAATAATTAAATTGATAATGTTACCTTAGTATAAAAAAATATTAAAATTCAGAATCAAGTTGCTAATTTTACCTGAGTAATAAAAAATATTTCTATCAAAACTTTCTAACATTCGTAACATTCTCAACTTCTCAACACTACATCTACAATCATATATTAACTTAATAATACATACTTTCATATATTTTACACCTATAAAAACTTCCTAACATTTCTAACCTTTCCTAACATTCATATATTTGCATCTATCAAATTTTCCTAACATTTTGAACATTTCCTAACATTCATTCATATATTTACACCTTTTAAAACTACCTAACATTCATTTCTATATTTTCACCTATTAAAACATTCCCACATTCACTTCTAACATTCACTCCTAACATTGCACCTATCAAAACATTATCTCCTAACATTCCCCCATTCCCACATTCACTCCTAACATTGACATTCCCCATATATTCATTCTTAACATTAACATTCCCCTATATTCTTTCTTACATTCATTTATACATTCATATATTTTCACCTATCAAAACTTCCTAGCATTCCTAACCTTTCTTAACATTCATTCATATATTTGCACCTATCAAAACTTCCTAACATTTCTAACATTAACTTCCTAACATTAACATTTCCATATTCATTTCTCATATATTCATTCTTAACATTATATATTCACTTATCAAAGCATCCATTCCTAACATTCCCCTATTTCCACAATCACTCCTAACATTCCCCCATTCCCACATTCACTCCTAACATTGCACCTAGCAAAACTTCCTAACATTCCTAACATTAACATTTCCATATTCATTCCCCATATATTCATTCTTAACATTAGATTGCACCTATCAAAGCATTCATTCCTAACATTCCCCTATTTCCACATTCACTCCTAACATTCCCCCATTCCCACATTCACTCCTAACATTGCACCTATCAAAACTTCCTAACATTCCTAACATTAACTTCCTAACATTCCTAACATTCCTAACATTAACATTTCCATATTCATTCTTAACATTAACATTCACTCCTAACATTCCCCTATTCCCACATTCACTCCTAACATTAACATTCCCCATATATTCATTCTTAACATTATATTGCACCTATCAAAACTTCATAACATTTCTATCACTCTCAACTTCTCAACAAAAAACATACATAAATTTAATAAATTACATACAATCATATATTTGCACCTATCAAAACTTCCTAACATTCCTAACCTTTACATATACATGTATATAATCCCAAAAACAATATCTAAAGTCAAGGTACATTTATATAATCCAAAAAAACAATCATGAACATGTGAATTCAATGTACATGTATATAATCCAAAAAAACAATCATGTACATGTGAGTTCAATGTACATGTATATAATACAACAATTATGTACATGTGAGTTCAAAGTACATGTATATAATCCAAAAATTAAGCTCCTGCATGTCTAAATCAACTACAACATATATATCTACATAAAAAGAACAATATAAATAATTCTCTAAATAGAAGTCCACCACTATCCTCGACCAGGGTCTTCCCTTGGACTCGTAACAATTTGCAACATGTATAAAAACAGATTATGAATAGCATAAATTATTTAAAGGACTTTAAACCAAAATCAAAACATTAAAACATTAAACTAATATATCTAAGAACAATTCAATTATTAACAAAATTATCTCCAATTCTCTATCATCCAATGGAGTCTTCTCTTTTCCTCTAAAAGGTGGAGTAGACCCAAGCTACAACATATATAAAAACAATTTATAAATCTTACAAATTGTTTAGACTATTTTAAACTAAATTCAGAAAAATAAAATATTAAACTTACAATTCCAACACTATCGACCAATGGAGTCTTTCCTTTGCCTCGAAAAGATCGAAGAAACCCAAGCTTGAACATATATAAAAACAATTTACAAATGTCAAACATTATTTAAACTATTTAAACATATATATCGAAGAACAATTCAATTATACACAAAATTACCTTGGTGCCAATATCGACATCCATCAAAGAACCTATATCTTCACCTCCAATTTCAATATGTTCTCTTCTCTTAAAATTTAAATTTTGTTAATAAATAAATCATAGTAAAAGCAAAGAATATTAAGCTTAGCAATTAAATTAAAAAAAAAAAAAACATTAGCTCACAATAGATGGAAAATCATCTAAAAAGTTTGAATCTCATGAAACCTACATAAATAAGTCAATTTAATAATAAGATACATAGTTAAATTTAAAAAAAAAAAAAATCTTTCAAACATAAATATAAATGTGTAAATTTTAAATATACCTCTCCAATATGATCTTCTACATTTCCAGCATTTCGACTAGTGGAGACTCTAAAATTATGTTCATTTAACAATCGAGAAAATTGAAAACAATAAACATTTACGTAACGTATTTATTACTATACATCAAAAAAGAATTTATCATACATAGATATAATGTAACAAAAAGTTTAATTCAAAATGAATAAAAAAATAATAGATTAGAAGTACACAAACCTCTCCTATGCTTGATGTGTCATTAGATATTCTATCCAAAGCTATATTACGACAAAGCTTCACATAGGCCTTTAGATCTTCAATGCCCATACAATCTAACTCATCATTTGTTTTGTAAACAAAATTTTGCGGAATAGTGGCTCGAGCTCTCTCTCGACTCAATCCAACATCAACTCCTACAAATGCCGAAGTCAAACATTCGACAACATTATGACTTGCAGTTGTCCCAACTTGTGATGTGGGCTCCATCTTTGATTTGTGAGTCACAAGCCTAGGTGGACAAGATATTGGAGGTGGAGGTTGAAGAGTACTAGGATCTTTAAGGGAACCTTTTCGATTGCATATTCTCCCCTTTCCAACTCCATAAAAATTGGAATGAATATCAGTATAGTCTAGCTTCATTCCTAAAAAAAATTCAGCATAAAAAAACCTATCAAAATAATTAGGAACCTCATCGTTCCATCGCAACCGACCATAGGCTGGAAGAAACCGATCATATAAAAAATGTACAAGTTCAGGGTGCTTAAAATATTGCACTTTCAATGCTTTCCACTTTAGGTCCTCTTTGAAGTTGAACATTGAGTTGGCCTGTTCTCTAGTCACCCTATCCTTCACAACAGCCCACTTGTCTAGACCCATAACTTCTGCCTTTCTTCTTTGCATCAAGGCAACAAAACCATCTGTTATTGGTCCAAGATCCTCATATACCTCAATGAATTTTTGTAAAGATTGTAAAACTATCTCTATAATTTGTTTGTTTTCTGGAGCGAGATCCAAACTAGAAAGATCATTTTACAGCTTGTCATAGTGAGCCCTACAACTTTCAAGAGTCGTTTGTTGAAGACCACTTTTCCATGGAATCTCATCCGGTAAATATGATGGATAGGTCGTAATGGGCGTAAAACCCTCATCTAGCTGGACATATTGCGTCCTTGCTCGACCTTCGCCACCCTATGTAGGATGATGAGCCTCTTGCGAACCTTGCTCTACTTCCACACTTGTCTCCTGTACAGAAGTTCAAGATCCATGTTCACCCATAGATTATAAGGGGCAATCATCTCTACCACTATCACCACGTTGATGATCAAATGAATGTGAACTATACAATAAGTTTGAGTCCCGAGGTGAAGTTGATAATCTTCGATTTTCATTTCGAACACCAACTCCCGAAGAATGTGATGACCTCCTACGCTTCTGTCTCAAAGGCTACTCTCTTTCCATTGGATATGATATCTACAAGTTTACACAAATATCAATTTCTACATGTTAATTAATCAACTTCAAAGAGATAGCTACTATTAAAACTAAGCTTTCAATGTAATATAAATAGAAAAATAAAGGTGGTATGGAGAAATAACATATATAAAGACGATGAGGCTTCTTCGTGATAAGGAAGATTCCTGAATCCACTAAATACACTGGTATATGATGGTTACTACACATGTTGTATAATCTTTTGACCCCGACACATGCCATAAACTTGTTTTGGTTCATAGGCCAAAGGTTGAAACGTAGAGTAATTTGAATCCAAACATGTTGATCCATTAAATGATTTTGCAAGTCGAGAGGTGGAAAATGCGGGGAGATAGTGTGGCAGGCCTAAATATCCAAGCCTGAATTTCGAGAGCCGTAATGCCTCAATCACTAAGGGCCTAACCTTCTACATGTTAATTAATAAAATTCAAAGACCTCGCAACTATAAAAACTAATATTTCAATAAGGACCTAGATATCACTAATATTATCTAATAGTCCTTTAACTGAATGTGCATGAACTACATTTTGCTAAGTATAAAATACAGTCTAAGGCAAGTGCAAGTACTTACCTACTCTACAGACAGACACTACTGCTGGCTACTAGCTACCTAGTCGTTATAGAGTTGTTAGTGAGATCATCACTATTAAATATAGATAGAGCTTCTATTTATTCAACTGAACTTACATCTAAAGGTGAATCAGCTATCTCATCCCTGAATCTCATAGGGAGAAAGTATTTCTAGATTATTCTACGTCGTAGTATTGATCGAACTGACATAATCTTGTAATGGATATCTGGAATTTCTTGCCTTCTCTTCGTTTCTCATCTTTAAATACTTCCACTTCCATTCTTCTGGGATCTAGAGTGATTACAACGAATTATATATCCTAGTGCCTCTAGTTGTATAAAGAAATGAAGAGTAAGGGAAGTGAATCAACTGACAACTATCAATTAGCTGTTGTGATTTCATGGATTTATCACATCAAATGGAAAGGACATATAGATTTCAACTTGGACTAAGGCGAGCATCTAGGGACTGACTACATACACCTACGGATTCCCCCCATTAGTCCAGCCTATCCCTATCATTTTACATTACACTTTTGGTTGTTTTGATCTCCATCCCCATAAGAAGATAAAGCAATTATTTCTTTAAACTTTCCTTTATCTATCTAACTTTTTCTCTTTATGTTTCGGAAAAGCATGAAATGGAAATGGAACTTAATGCAATGCATCATGGACTAAGATAGTCATAAAGTGCCATGGGACTTATATTTTGACTAGTAGTTGTATGGAATAAAGCAAGTAGTAGAGCTTATGGACAAAACTATATAGGTATTACACTACAGCTGAAGTTGTAACTCAGGCAAGAAGTAAAATGAAAAGGTTTTGAAATCCTGTCCCCTACCAACGAAAAAACATACAGAAATAAATTGTTTACTTAGGGACTTGATCAGCTCTATCCATTTGGACAGAGTTGATTAGCTCTGTCCATTTGGACATAGCTATTCAACTGTGTCCAAATGGACATAGCTCATCAACTCTGTCCAAATGGACATAGTAGATTAGCTTTGTCCATTTGTATAGAGCTGATTAGCTCTGTCCATTTGGATAGAGCTACAACCTGTACAGTCTTAAATGACATTTAGAGATGCTACATACTGCAGCTGCATTAATGGTGACATGAATTAATCATTGCATAACCCACCAAAACCCCATAAAGTATATATTTATATGAAGTTACTTCCCTCCCACAGATACCTTACCCTACATAGAAACACCGCCTGCTCTGTGGTCCATTAACTCCCTAGTTCCCTTAGTTTCCATGACATAAAACATCAACTTTTTTGACACCCCCAACTCTATCCATTTGGACACCCCACCATGGATCTTTTCTCTGGTGGAGTTATTTAGGCCTATATAACCATGGATTCTTTTGGACAGAGCTGTCTAAATATTCTATAAATTTTCATGTACATAGAGAATAAGAATAAGCTAATTAAAAAGTTATGGATTTTTTTAAACAGAGCTGTCTAAATATTCTATAAAATTTCATGTACATAGATAATAAGAATAAGCTAATTAAAAAATATAGAAAAAGAAAAAACATTAACAGATTTCAAGTTTTATGTTAAAATTTGTTTAATGAAAATCATTTAAAATAAGTATTACACTTAAAGCCAAATTCAAAATCTAAGATCTTATATCAATAGTGCTTCATATGTTCTTTTAATTTTTTTTGCAATCAGATATGTCCAAATGGACAGAGCTATTTAACTCTGTCCAAATTGGCAGAAATTGAACTGTATATTAGCTACAATATGCTATTTATGGGCACATAGAGGCCGAGAGTTTTCTTTTGAGGTTGTTGTAAAACTGGGGAAGTGGACTGTAGGCCCTGACCATTTGTATCGGTTGGAATCGGGTGAAACTGGGATTTTATTCAATATAAACTATACAATGGTGACCCTTTAGGGAGAATGGCTCCTATCCTAGCCCCTCTTAGAACGGTTCTATCTATGATAACCGAGATTTCGCCAAGCATAAGCTTTAAGACTAGTATGATTACAATTTCATATATTTGTATATTATGCATAATACTACTACTTATGGAGTTCTATTACACTATGCTTAACTATGAACACTTAAGCTTGTTTCTCGTTTGTATTGGATTTGTTAACCACATGTTATCTATGGGAATAGTTCAGGTCATGAATTCTAACAATGTAAGCTTGAATAGGCTTGTAAATTTTGATATTAAACACAACTATATTGAACACTATGTTACTTATACCGATATAAGCTTTGAATACACTCTATTCTATGAGCTTATGTTGTGCTTATAACTAACCTGTAATGATTAGGGAAACTATATAAGTGTAACCTTCATAACCAGTAGTGGAATCACTTGTATTACATTAGCTTACTACTATTGTAATTATGAGCTTAGAGATTACGTAAATACAATAGGTGGAATCATTGAACATAATAGAATGGTTACCCTTGTTTATCATGTGTAATATGAAACAAGCACATAAGCTAAGTTGTACTGCTATTACTCTATACTAATTATGTAATATATAAAGGTAATCATGTACAGACTAGTGTGTACAAAACATACATCTATCCAAATGGGCAGAGCTGTTCAACTCTGTCCAAATGGACAAAGCTGTTCAACTATGTCCTTACTACCATTGTAATTATGAGCTTAGAGATTATGTAAATACAATAGGTGGAATCATTGAACATAATATAACGGTTACCCTTGTTTATCATGTGTAATATGAAACAAGCACATAAACTAAGCTGTACTGCTATTGCTCTGTACTAATTATGTAATATATAAAGGTAATCATGTACATACTAGTGTGTACAAAACATACATCTTTCCAAATGGGAAGAGATGTTCAACTCTGTCCAAATGGGCAAAGCTGTTCAACTCTGTCCAAATGGACAGAGCTGTTCAACACTATTTACAACACTATCTTTCCATAATAGCTTAATGGTATAGCTCTGATAAGAGTACTCATAATGATGACTTAACAAAGGTTAGACAAGCTTTACCTCACAGTACTCATAATGATATAAAATTTAGACAAGCTTTACCTCAGAGTCAAGGGGTAGCACAACAACACCACACCACGAGAAGACCACGTACACCTCCACAAATAGACCTCCACGCCGAACAGACCTCGATGAATAGACCTCCAAGCCAAGAGGAAACCAGACAGATAAGGGGTGACAGGATGGTAGATGTACACGTCAGACAGCTGGGTGATGTGGACGAGGATGAGACAGGTGGCGAGAAGGGTGGCGAGACAAGATGGGTGGCGGGAGCAGTAGGACAGCGACAAATCGCTGTAGGAAAAAACAACTAAAATGAGGCTGCAGCTGACCTTATATGGTAAAAAATTATTTGGTCAAACAGTCGTTCAGCTGAACAATTGTTCAGTCGAATAACTATTCGGCCAAATAATTATTTGACCGAATAATTCTTCGGCCAAACAATTGTTTGGCCGAACAATTATTCAGCCGAACAATTGTTTGGACAAACAATTATTTGGCCAAATAATGATTGAAACACCGATAAAAATTACCAGTCGGTAATCTGTTCCATCAAATTAAACGGTTACCGTTAAAGTTTATTCGGCTGAATAACGCCTACTATGTTGGTTGGGCACCTGATTCTCACGGAAGTGTTACCCAACTTCGAGTTTTCACCTGTCCTATATTTACTTTTTATGATGACATGGTTGGATCACTTCTTATTTAAATTTTTAGCAGAATCCTTTGTTACATTATGATGATACACATCTACATGGGTGAACCTATGATGTTCGCTTGAGTCACTTGGAGACTCATGATTTTCCTTGCTCCCTGCCTTGTCTATTTGATGTTGGAGGAACTTCATCCCACACTTGGGTGAAGAGATGTGTGATTGAAGAACATTATTATTGGAAGAAAAATACTCTATTATTTCATGATGATATACATATTTATGGGTATATTGATGATACTTCTTTGATCCACTTGAAGTATTCATGTTTTATTTGCTCATTATTTGGTTCAGATTTTAGTGGAGATTCTTCATTCACTTCTTGGATGAAATAATACATGGCTGAATATTTTGATGCATATCACATCCTTTTGGAGAAACATTATAAGACATGGGATCCTCACCTATGTCATTGGAGCATATTTGATTGGTCACTTGAAGATGGTATGCACTTGGAAAATGGTGGTCTACTTACTTAGAGGTATAAGCACTTTCATGATCTTTTGATAAGGCACCTCCTTGATGTACATTTTTATTATGTTGTTATGTGATTTGATTATATATATTATGTACTCATGATGTTTGGAATAATGCATACAAGAAAATTGGATCCCATAATTCTATTTCCTAATGGTATGGGTTGGAGAGAACTCTTAATTGTTGGAGTGTAATACAAGCAATGGGACCTTGGGATAGTTTTTAGTCCCATTCATTTCAAATTTTTTGGGAAACAAGCAGTATGGGAGATGGATTCCCCACTTAATAAAGTGATTTGAATCAGAGTAGTTCAGCAAAAAGCATGGTGGTTCCTCTCTAAAATCTTCATGGAATCTCAAAGACTCAAAGTTGGACAACTCGGGGGCAACTTCAAAGAATCATACAGAAAGCAGGTTCTTCAACACCCATGTTTGAAATTGCTTGAGGACAAGAATATTGGGAAGGGAGTATTTTTCATGTCCCAAATTTTGCATTGGGTCACAATGGCCTAATCACATTTTCCATATTCATGAGATTTTTTCAAATTGATGCTAAGGGTCAGATAATTTCCAAGGAGGACAAGGAGGAAAATTACTTGTTTCCTAGGTTGTGGGTGGAAGCTTTGGGAATTGGAATAAGGGGGACAATAAATGATGTTTGAACATTAGAATGGAATAAATATTTAATAAAGGAGCTAAATAAATAAATACAAGGGAAAATCATTGTGGAAATTGATCATGAAGACACATGGAAAATGTGAAACCCACACAAGCTAGATTTTCTATGCCACATGGCATCCTCCTCTTGTCATTTCAAATCCATAAGAATCCCAAGGGTCTTGGGATGATTTGGAAGGTCAATATACTTGGAATGAATAAATTAAGGTCGAATTGGATTGGAATATTAGCTCCCATGGAAGAGGAAGAGGAATTTTGGAGCTAGTGAGGCACTTAGACTAGATTCCCTAGCTCTATGACAACACTGATGAATATGTTATGACACCTATGACATAAATCAGATATGAGGTTAGAATATGACATATGTGACATGTCAGTTCAAAATAGAGCATCCAAGATGGCGCTCATGTGAGTTAGGGAATCTCAATGGGTTCCTACTCAAATTGGGGGAATAAGGAAGGCTAGGAAAGAGAGGACACATGAAAAATCTTGAGCACACACCCACATTAGAATTGGATTGAGTTTGTGGATGGATTGGTAACCTTAGAAGGCTAAGGATGTTTATAAAATACAGGAATCAACCAAGAGAATGGATTTTGAACATTTAATAAATTTGCATTTGTGAATTGAGAGAGCTAGTGGATGACTAGTTTCTCGCCTTAACCAATTTCGAGGGTGAAAGATTCCCTTCCAAGTTGGTGTTTTGAGAGGCCACTTAGGTCTTTCATGGAGATTTAATGGATTTTTATTTGTAGGTGTAAGATATAGGGAAGCTCTTGGTTCCTTCTAGTGCATCACTTTCTCTCAACCATTTCCAATTTTTGTTGCATATTCTTTTCTCATGGAGGGATTGCGCTTTGGAATATTTGGGAGCATTTGGGCCAATTTGGAGATCAAGATATCAAAACTAGTCATAGGTCAAATTAGGGAAAAAGGTGAAAAATTGGTCATTGTAATAAAATTTTGAAAAAGGGACATTACAAGTTGGCTGTGGAATATGTTGTTCATGCATGATTAGAATGTGGTTGGATCATTTCTCAAGCCAAAGGGCATGGTAGCAAACTCAAAGTGACCATAGTGGCATCTGAAAGAAGACTTTGGTATGTCTTCTTCTCTCATTCGAATTTGATAATAACCTGATCTAAGGTTAATCTTTGAGAAGAACTTGGCCCCATGGAGCTGATCCATGAGATCATAAATCATTGGGATGGGGTGTTTATTCTTTATTTTCTTCTTGTTTAATTCTCTGAAATCAATTCACATTCTCAAGGTTCCATCTTTGTTTTTTACCATAACAAATAAAGAAGCAAATGGGCTAGAACTAGGCCTTATGAGACCCAAATCCAAGATTTATTTAATGGCCTCTTCAATCTCATCTCGAATCCTTTTTGGATGCCTATAAGTATGAATTTTAATAGGTTGTTTTCTTATCTCTAACTCAATGGTATGCTCAACACCTCTATCTGGTGGTCTTATTGGGGGAAGGTCTCCAAAAGCCTTATCATACTTACTCAATAGTTGCTATATCTCCTTAGGATGCTTGAAAATGTTCAAGTGGGGTTTAGGATATGTAATTAAACATTCAAAAACACATTCTATATCTCCATGCCTCAATATAGTCCTCATTATGTGAGGAGACACCACTTGATTTGGGTAAGTGTGCATTCCCCTCAACAAGATGGGTTTCCCTTCTGAATTTTTTAACCTTATTTTAGAGACTTGATAATTCCCTATATGCTCCCCTAAATAATAATTCCATTGTACTCCAAAAAACACATTTGTATCAGCCACATTCACTACATAAAATTTTCCAGTGATAGTATGATTTGCTAAAGTAACTTGAAGCTTTGGAATCCATTTAGTGCAGTCCATAGAATTGTTACCTGGAATGATGACTGTGAAACCATCAAAAGTTTCATATTATAACTTTATCCTCTCCACCAATGTTGCATCTATGAATTTGTGAGTGGCTCCACCATCCACTAGAACCGTGAACTTTTGGCCTTGTATGCTTCCCTTGAGCCCTAAGGTGTGGAAACTAGGTATAACCGAAAGTGCTGCAATTTTTCATGTATCAAGAGTGATTTATTCTTCTTCTGTTGTTTGATACCCTTATTCTTGGGATTCAAGTTGTGTCTCTTCCTCCTCCTCCTTCTCTTCATCATCTTAGGAAAAAACTTCAATGTAATGTGCCTTCCCCTTGGCACATTTGTGTCCTAGGACCCAAGGTTGTTGGCATGTAAAACATAGCTTATTTCTTCTAAGCTCTTATTTGCTTGGTCCTTCTTTATTTTATTTGGTAGAGGAGTCATTTTTCCATGATTTATTACCTTCCTTGAACTTGGAAGGGAAATTTGGCTTAGGAGGGTATTTGGTTCTTGGCAACACATTCTGCAAATCCCTTGTCAAATTCATGGCATCCTTCAATGTGGTTGGCTTGTGGGATTTCACTAGCCCTCTCAAAGGTTCTGTCAATCCTTCATTAAACAATAAAACCAACCTATCCATAGATGCATAATAAACCATTAATAAAATATTTTCAAATTCTAACATATATGCTTTAGAAGTTAGGCTACTTTCTTTAATTGCGCTAGTTCTTTGAAAGAAAGTTTAGGTTATCTCCTCTCAAATCTCTCCATCAATGCATTGGAGAAACCCTCATAATATCAAATCTGATCATGTCCCAAGGTTCTAATACCATGGAACCACCAAACACTAGCTTCTCATTCAATATGCAAAATGGCCATTTTCAATGCATCTTCTTCAACCATAGGATTTAATTGGAAATATACACTTATTTTTTGCAACCAAGCACTAGCAGACATTTGTGAGGAACCATCAAAAGAAGGAACGGTTACTTTTACCATGGTGTATCTTAAACCATGGTTAATATGAGATTCCCTATTCCCATTTCCTCCTTTCTTGAACTGAATACAAGCTCTAATGAATTGATCAAAAGGTAGGACTTTCCTCCATTCATCACTTAATTGTTGACAATCATTTGTTGCTTCTGTTACATCATAGGTGGTGTAAGGGCATGATTTGGACTCTAAAAACTTGGGTATTACAATTCCATTCTAATTTTTTAACTCATGAGGTTTGTTATGAGGTATAGTCTTCAAAAAAATGCTTTCTCCATGGGTCTTCCCCTAATCATGGGGTGTACTACTACTACTCTCAGGTGTTGACTTGCTCCCAAGTTGGATAGCCAACAATTCAAACCCTTGCATGATATGTTTTGTCATACTATCAAGATATGATTTAATTATTGTTTTAAGGTCTCCATTATTTTTTCCCCTCCATATTTCCAAATCCTAGTTCTTTCTTAATCTTTTCGTAGCTATGATTACTTTCTTCACTTCCTTCTCTTTCACTGTTAAGATCTCCAGTATAATTTTCTAATGGAGGAAGTTAATAATAAGGAAACATTCATAGGGATATCTATATAGTCTCAATATCATGCTTTGATACCACTTGTAATTTCCCAATTCGAAAATTCCCAACAAAGGCAAAATTTCGGAAAAATTGTCTTGACTAGTTTTGACTGGGGGGGATTCAAATGGCTCAAGAGCATCTCTAATTTGGTAGGGACTGATGTGGGGAGTCTTAGGAATATTCAATAGACTCTTTTATGGTTTTATGACATGTCATATACTTCTTAAATTTGACTTTTTCATGATGTCAAAAAGGGAAAAATTACTAGCAATTTATGATGCAATTCCCCCTAGGGTGTGGGAAGAAATGGCTATCCAAATCCTATGAAAACATACAGAATTTCATAAAATAATATGGGGAATATAATTATACTTCATTTATATTCATTTTATGTGCTTAATAGTTCTGCAACAGAGGATTAAAATTTCATATTCAAATGCACAATTTCAGTGATATTTGCTTACGGGAAATGACACATAAAAGCTCAACTTCGACTCATAGATGGTGCATATAATTGTTCATAACATATAAATATGAATATATTCCATTTAAATAATATAAATATATCACTAAAATCATATAACATTGACCCAAGTTGCAATATACATCAGATATACAATCTCCATTGAGTGGGAAAATCATCACATGGAAACTAGTCAGAAGAAAGCTTGGAAATGTGAACATTTTCATATGTATTTATTTTTTGACTTAAATATAATATGAGGGAAATATTACAGAGACATTAATAATAAACCCATGTCAAGGAATCAACTGAACTCAATGGGGTGCAACCACCATTCACACAAGTGTGTCTTCATGGAAAAAACATGGAAATATAGAAGTAGAAATTGAGAGAATGGGAAAAGAAATGGGTCACGAAAAGAAGAAACATCCTATATGAAATAAAACACTCCATGAAGCTCCAAATGAGAGGTCTGAGTAGCCTCTCCCATTTCCAACTTAGATTATAATCTCACTCTCTCGAAATTGGCTCACTAGCAGGGTAAGTGTGCACTCATTGTGCAAAGGACAAGCTAATGCTCTCCAAATGCCAAAGGAAAATGATCAAATGATAAAAATCCATTTCCATTCCTCATGACATATTTTTATAACCCTCCTATGTTCCTCCAAGTTCTAATTCATTCTCATATGATTCCTCCACCTCATCCTTGATGTTTAGTAACCTCCATGCAACTTGGTCTTCTCCTCAACCCTTCATCTTCCACCGAATTCGAATGGTTGCCACATATCCAAAATGCACCCTCTTGGAGGCTATTTTTAGCCTTGACATGTCAATTTGTAATAGTTATGCAATCAGGTCTGGAATCATGTATGTATTTCCATAGAATCTTCCATCATTGTTGTCATAAAGCGATGGGAATCTAGCTCCACATGGCACCTAGTTTCTTCCTAGACTCTTCCTCTTCTATGGGGAGTTACTCCTACTCACCCATTTGAATCCTTGGGCTGATGATATTTCATTTGATGACTATTCACCTTCCAAGAAAATTCAATCACTCATAATTTTTAATTTGGGTTTAAGTCATGACATGTGTAAGGAAGCATCTAGCCACCCAAGGCGCCCATGGACCTCCAAATGTCCTTATGAATAAATGCCACTTTATTTTTTCCATAATTATTATTTGTATGACCGAACATAATGTGTAAAAGATAACATAAGGTTCTCTTGGGTCTTATAGCTTCCTTATTGCAATATTTAATGCATCCTCCCCCAACCTAGGGAACTAGTATGTGGGTGAACATTGTCAACTAGTAGACCTATTGGAATGGGGACATGAAAGGGGCGATATTTTGGCAACATGATAAAAGCTTCCATTTGTTTGATTAATTTTAGACCAAATAAGATATTTGGAGGAAAAGGTGATCATGTTTTTAGGGTATTTCATTACAAGTTACATGATAGACTACCATTTGCCTTGCTTTCCCATTTTGTATCAATTCTTACAAACAATGTGCAGACACATTAAGGAAAATAAATAAAAAATCTTGTTATCTTTAAAAATAGTGTTGCAATTTAAATGGCATGTAAGGCTCCATGAACCATTGTTTCTCTTTGAAATGTTATCTTTCCCCTTTATCCAAACTATGATCTATTAATTCATAGATTTTTTATGTAGTGTTTCCCCTGTAGCTGATTACAACATGACATAGTTGTCTTCCTGTTCTATTTAACAGTACATAAATTTGAAAAACTAGTGCTTAAAATAAACTTCCTATTTTGGATGAGTCATTTTGGGGAATGAATGTTTGTACGAGTTAATTTGTCTTAGCTATATCTAGAAAATATACTTTCAAATTTTCCTATAGGAAGTTGTTCTATCTACTCTTTCTTGTAAAGAGTGCATGGAATTCTATTTTTAACTTCATGTAGAAAACCCCTTTTCTTGAGGAAGGGCATAACTTGTTAATCAGAGTGACTCTCTAGCATTCACGTTTCTACAACACCATTGTGATGTATTTTTTCTAACCTCTCCATAGAAGAAAATGCCAGTGTTATTCTTCCGTCTATAATATAATAAGTTAATATTCCCTTTTTGTTACCTTGAAAATATGTTTTATCTTTTTAGTGTACAGTAGAAAATATACTAGGGTACTATGTTTTTATTTTTTATTTGTTTCTTGTGTTTCATAATATCCTTCACTTGGTATTACAACATAGGTTGTAAGAAGCTATTGTGCAGAAATTGTTGTAAGAATGAATGATGAAAAGTATGCGACAACATGGAACATATGCAATGTTATACAGATAACTCCGTAAAATCCTTATAGTCCTCTGCTAAAATTGCTGGAAAAAAATCCTAGTTTTCCTCATAAAAAAACTCTGAGTTTTTCTCTTACGAAATAGAACACAGGGGAGGGTTCCACCACCAATGGATGATGTGGAAAAAGGAGAGGAATAGGAATAACATATGGTAAAAGAAGAGGTAGGATTTATGTAGTGCAAGTATTTCCAATGCCTTGGGCATTATGATTACGAGTTTAGGAAGAATAAATTTGACATGAATCGGTTCAGGGCTGACTATATTGACAAATATGTACAACTTATAAACACTGAAATTTGGCAATGAAAAAGTGGTTGATGTGATGGGAAAATATTTCTTTGTTGTTAATACTAAGCAAGGAATATTAACATATTTTCGGTATGTTTGACATGTAGAAAAATTGCAACACAAACTTCTATGTGTAGGACAATTGATTGACAAAAATTACAAGGTTTTATTTGATGATTGTTAATTTTTTTTAATTCAAACTTGATTATCATCTTGTTGCAAAGGTTCCATTGATAGGAAAAAATATGTTTCCTTTGAGGATTGTATATGAAGCTATGCATGTCCTTAAAGAAACCATAGATCATTCATGGTTATGGCACAAGCAGTATGGACAGTTGAGTTTCCAAGGGTTGAGAATACTTCATAAGAAGCAAATTCTGAAGGGGCTATTGATTATTCAATAAAGAAAAGATTTTTTTTCATGTTGTGCAATTGGTAAGCAACATCAAGATGGCTTTCCAGTCAACAATCCATCAAGGGAAAAGTTTCTATTGAGCTTGTACATGCTAACATATGCAGCCCTATGCAAAGTCCATCTTTGAGTAAGATATTTTTTTAATCTTTATTGATGATTTCTCTTGCCATAATTAATTTTTTTTAAACATAGATCAGAGGAATTTAGCCTTTTTCTGCACTTCAAAATCGCAACTAAGGTAAAGGGATGATTTCTCCTGCTTGCAGTTGTGGTGCAATGATCCAGAAAGGGAAAATTGAAGGGAAGCCGAGTAATCAACATTTATGGTTGTATAAGAGCGCAAGTTTAGCAAGTCTAGAAATAGCAAGAGAAATGGGAGTGTGAGGGGTGGTATAATAGCACCCTCTATAGTTCAACTACATCTCTTTCTCAATCTCATTCCAGAGTAAAGACTAGCATGGCTCAGAAGAAGGAAGCCCATAATAAATTGGTTGAAACAGAAAATATTGTACTTCAAAGCAACATCATGAGACAATTCAATCCTTTGAGGATGAGACTTCCATTCCTATAGAGGGGTAATTTGGAGAGAATGTCATTGAATGGGAGGGAATATATAGGTAGTGTGTTTATTTTAAGTTTACTCTACTTGAAGTTTTTGGGTCCCAAATCTTGTCTGTGAAGTTGGGCTTAACATTTTTTCAACCTTATTTTGAGTAAATTTTATGTTTTCCCCTTTTGCAAAGGCATTAGAAAAAGTACACATTCTAGTATTATAAGGAATGGTGAGTCCTTGGAAGCCCCTGGTTCTACAACAAGGCCATGTTTTTGTAACTTCGGAAGAAGACGAAGGAAAAATGAAGGTAGGAGTTGTGGTCCAACCTCGCATCAAATGGAGGAATTATTTGCAAGGGAAGAGAAACAACAACAAAGACTATTCATATAAAGGTATTATTTAAATTTCTCGTATTGTCATTCACATAGAAATCCACTGTGAGATGGACCTGGGTATGGAATACAAGTGTCTTCTTGATGTGAAAGCATCCTCTCTCGTTTCATTTTATTACTATCATTGTCATTGTTACTGGTTTCATGGTTCCATCTTTGGATTTAAGTTGTTATCAATCTGATATTTGAAACACAATCTTACTCCTTATTCCTTGATGCAATGACATATCCCTTATAATATTGTTTCACATTAATATTCTCATTATCTCTTTCTGTTTATTTCATGTATTATTTTTGTTATGTTTACATTATTTTCTCAGTGCACATTAATTATTTATGTGATGTTTACAATAGTATGTGGCAAATATGGCATGTGGCAAATATGGCATATGTTTTTGTGTGGATTTTGTTCCACATCGATATTGTATTTCTCCTCACATTTTTTGTTCATCTATGGAGTGGCATATCCCTTATGATGGAATATGTTTCCTTGTTAATAATCTTCCCTTCAATCAGCATAAATGATGTAGCTTTCAATCAACATAACCTTCCTAAAATACAGTAGGAAGAGTAAAATATGGGACTTTTACATCAGGATTTTCCCAAATTTGTCAAAATTTAGGAGCTAGTACCAAACATTGTTTAGAGAGTCTATCAGTATATGAATTTCTCTTCTCTTTATATATATGCTAAAAAGTAGTGAATAGAAAATGACAACCTGATCTTGAAGGATGTAATTCTTTAGAAGGGAAGCCGAGTGAATTTCACACAAGACTAAATAACCACCACCTAGTTAATAATAATTTGAAGTCCCTAGAAGTCTTGAATATTATATACACCTTTGTCACTTTTCGAATACTAACTTAAAAGAAAAGAAAACTTCAATGTCATTGATTTTGCACATGGTTGGTTTTGTTAAAAGACATTGAAAAATTAAAAATTAAAAAGAATATATATGTTCGGTATAATGCATAATTTTTCTATTTTAAATCTTTTTTCTATTTGATATGTATATAGGGAGTGGGTGATGAAGGATGCGTTTGAAATAATGAAGAAAATAAGTTGGTTATGAACTCATAATGAGAATCACAATGAATCATTATTGGAAACTATTCCAGGATTTAGAAAATTCCTTTATTACTATATATATCTACTATCTTTCCAACTAACAGAGAATTGTTTTGCTCTATGACTGAAAATGTCTTAATATTTATAATTTACTATTGGGATGGAGGATTGAGAGTTACATATTTTTTCACTCAAGTTTTATTACTGTAAATGACATAATGAAACTTATAATGAGTGTACTATTGTTTTAACTTGAATTTTGATGTTAATTTGACCTTTTAACCTTATGTCCAATTGAATGAATCCAACTGGTTAAAGGATAGAGTGTTATCTTCCTCACACTTTGGAGGATAATTTGTATTATTGCTTTCTGGTCCCTGTTTGTGTTCAATATAACTCCATACTGAAGAGGAAGAAATTGCACATTCCATCCAATTTGCTGGCTAATATGCTCATCACATATTGAAGAACACTTACTCTGTCTTTATATGCCATCAAGATTTTTTGAGTTAATCCTAGTGTCAAATGCATATATTGATGTGCTTCATGAGTATCATTTTGATTGTTTTTGTTTTAGGTGTTAGTATTTAGGTATAGACTTTGGGTATTTTCTTTCAAATATGTCTCCCAGTTGTTTATTCTAGCTGTTAGTTTTGTTCACAACACACTTCACACTGAAATTCTTCATATATTTATGTTAATCTGTGATTATACTAGGCATAGAAAAACATAGGATTTTCTCACGTATGGTCACATTAGAGGAAATTTGAGGTCTACAATGGGCCTCCTAAGGAAAATAATAAAATAATATTTATTAATTTTGGAGGAAGAAAGAAAAAACTACTTTTTTGTTCGTATTTTCAACATATCTCCCTGTGATTTTACTCAAATTTCGAGAAAGAAGGCTCAACAAGTACCCACACTGCATACTTTTGACGGACCCCGCTACCCCAAAAAGAAGAAATACCTAAAACAAATGTGATGATGACATCATCAAGTTTTTTAAGGTATTCCTTGTTTTTTGGGAAGCGGGGTCCGTCAAAAGTATGTGGTCTGGGTACTCGTTGGATGTGGAATTAAAATACGCATCCAACGAGATGTCTTGCTTGCAATTTGAGTAATAACACAGGGAGATATGTTGAAAATACGAACAAAAAAAGTAATTTTTTATATGACAAATATGTCAAGTCAACCATTATTGTTGACTCATTTTATTGAAATTCCATTGGTTCTTGAATTCCAACTCACAAGAATTTATTGTTCGCTTGTTTTCTTATAAGGCCCATTTTAGACCCCAAATTTCCTCTAATAAAGCTGGGTAGTGAGAGCACCGACAAGAGATGTGAAGTTGGAGCAGAGGCGAGAGCTAGAGCTTCCTACTAGTGTTTTGGATGATTTCTCTGGGACTAAGGCCTCGGAGTTAGAGTTGGAGTGGGAAAGAGAGTAAACTTGGAAACTTGTTATTCAGAGGAAGCAAAGCATATAAGGGGGCAGGAGGGAGGTTGGTGCCATGCATTTAGTGCATGAGGTGACGTGGAATCAGAAGGTGGTGGCATTGGTGTCAAGGAAATATTGCATATGCTAGGGGAGTTGGTGCTAGTGGACCCTTGGAAAATGGTGTAAGGGGATAATTGAGGGAGATAGAGTGTTTTAAATTGACGAAGACGGAGGGAGAACGAGGTCCGTTGATGGAGGGGACTGGGCAGTCACCGTAGGGTTCAATGCGATGATTGCTGGAGGGAAAATTTGTCATGTCATTAGACTCTTCCTTAAACTAAATAAGAAAAGAATAAAAATCCCCGCCTGAATAACTGGTCAGTAAATAAGAATAAGAATCCCTGCGTGATTAATATGTTAGTGGTTAAAATTAGTTGGCCAACGAGATTTAATTTTTTTTAGGAGGTGGTGGTGTACGTTTTAGGAAGTTTACAAAGAAGCTATATAATGGATTTAATTTCAATATAAACCTGTGTATAGTGCTAGTAAAATTAAAAGTCAAAAGAGATAGTGTGTACTAAAATAAAGTTGAAAGTTAAATTTTTTTTTTATTAAAATAAGGTTCAATAATGTAATAGTATAAGTGATTGTATTTTTTAATTTGACATATAATTGTTTTTTTTATAACAAGAACGGTTATGGATTTTATTTAAATAGCAGTGATAAATTCACTGTAAAAGAGTCTACATCAAGCCAAATCTGTTGTCCAAATGTAGAATCCATAAGACACATTACTTTACTTAATAAAGTACCTGAGCCTAAAAACTATTAATAATGATAACCATCCATTATGCAACATAGATAATTCAATAATTTTACAAACAGTCAAAATGAGAGACATAGGAAACCCGGTATTGGTGCCTATGTCTTCCATGATGCTGGGAAGATGAATCCGGATGGGCAAGAGGACAGCTAACCTTCTCCAATGCTAGCTTTGAAAACTACAACTCCAATTTTTCGAAATGGACTTCCCAATCTGCCATTAGCACCAACATTGCCTATTTAGAATGTGAGAGGGATTTGGTGAATTCCTCCCTAGTTTTGTATATAAATTTTTTCCACCATATCCAATCCATGACCACCTTCTTTTTCTAGATGAATTAAGTACCACTTATGAGTGCTCATCTTCCTTCGAAGGTTCTGTAGCTTAGAATCAAGCGATAGAGGAGGATTACCAGGAGCGTTTGATTCATAATTGGAGGCCATGAGGACGAGAAAATATCTAAGCCATAGGTTAACAACTAATTCACCCTTCTGATACCAACACACCAGGTGATACGCTACAATTTCAATTGGCCTAATTATCCAAATAATCGATTTAATGCCTTCTTCAGCTCCCATATTCCCAGGATCCCAATAGGGTTCATTCACGATCCACATGAAGGAGAACATGAGGCAAAGGGCACTGGAATATACCCATGATACAGATGAGGTCGCGCAAGGAAGGACAGAGTGATGATGGAGATATACATCTCGAGCCCATGGAACTAAAAGAGAGGCATTCAAACCTTTTGACACGCTCCCGCATGCTCCAGAAGATGACCATGAGCCATCATGCGAGGGGCCATTAAGAGCTATCGTCACATAGCCAAGGCTTGTAAATGACCCTTTACTTCAAAGTCAATAGTCATGGTGGAAAGGAATTGGGGTAAGTTGCGCAAGCCCAAAATATAGCACGATAGGCAGAAGATAGACTACTTTTGATTATTTTGTGTCACTTTTTGTACTTGTTGACCATTTTTTGTGGATATTCGTCATTAGTAAGTTAAATTAGTTAGAAGTTAATTAGAAGTGGACCATGAATGTAAAGGCGCAAACCTATATATAGAAAAACTGTGAATGAGATATATAGAGAGCGATCAATCAATGTATTCATGGGAATATAGAGAGAGAGAATCAGAGAGAACAAGTTGTTGGTTCTCTGGAGATGAATTGTTATCTGTTTTTGAGTTGTGGTTGCACAAAAGTAATATGATAAGACGGATGTTGATATGAATCAGTGTTATCTTCTTTTGTATTTTTCCATCTTTTTGTTCTACAAATCTAATGATAAATGCTATGTGAAACTGAAATGTGGATCTATGAAGCAATGTTTTAATGTTTATGAATGTTGTCATATTTTTTGATATGTTTTGCATTGGTAGATCTATTACAGTTATGAATGTATGATGCACAACGATCTATTCTGGTCATTAATTTGTTCTATCATCGATGCCATAATCCTCCTCTATACTGTGGAAACTAGGTTCCGTCATCCCTCCCACGAACATCTCGGGTGAGACTTCATCCGCTCCGTGGGTGTTGCTGGACAAGGTAAAACTTGTTTGGGATGATGCTCAGGGAGATCGTGACGAGTTGGGTGTCGACAGAACGGGAACCCATGTCGACTAGGTTTTCTTGGTGAGGTTTGTGCCAATAAATGGTTCTGTTGTCGGGATCTTGATGCGACTGAGAGGAGGGTATGCAACATCTAGAGCAATCAGAAGATCAAGAGTGGATCAGGCATCTGACGTGACCAGAAATCCAAGATTAGTTTGACTAGAAGCTGTGAGAATTTGCTGAAGTAGAAAATCAGAACCCCAGATTGATGACAGACAAGTGGTTGGTGAATTATATACATGACGGTCCTCACAAGTATTTCTTCTATGATTTTCCCATTATATTGTATGAGAGGTTGGCACAGTTTAGTTATACAAAGACAAATTTCCAAGGAGGAGAACCAACATTTTGGACCCATAAATTGATCCAGGAACTGCAAGAAACTGACAACAGAGTGTCGCACATGGTCAAGGTCTGGCTAGATAGTATTCTAGAAGGATATATTACTAAATTTTCTATCCACACTACTAAGTCCTACAACGAGGCAGAAAGGGAATTTTTCAACGGACCCAGAGGTAGGTTCTTATTATCTCTATAGTTGTCAATTAAAATGCTCGTCTGTGAGAAGGGGATACTGAAGATGCACTTAGAATAGTATAAATCTGGTGTGCGGAGGCGGTGGATACGGAAACTAAAGGGGGGAGATGAATGGGAAGGTAAGGGTTAGACGGGTGCAAGTTTTGACGAGACTGTGAGGGAAGCTGAGGAAGAAAGTGGTTGTACAAGGGGATGAGCAAGGTTTCAACAAGATAAGAGGCAGAGGATAGGGGAAGGTCCTGTTGTAATCGAAATGCAAAACCGTGAAGGACAACCACACGGGACGAAGCGACCCTATAGTGATGAAGAGGAAGAACAGACCCAGGCTATGCCTAGGACATTGGTAAGATCAAAACCTAGTAGAAACTTTCCCATGCCTTCGTGCACCAATTCGAACTCAAAGAGAAACATGAATTCTACATCAGCTTGCTCAACATGTCAACATCATTCTAGTAGTAGAGAAGCATCTGTAGGAAGAAGGACAAGGATGGCAGGAGACAACACTAAGTTACCTTGGTTCCTTGGGAATAGGACAGATGATCCTGAGTAGTACTAATTGCTCTATGAAGCAGTATGGACTATTATGCAGACCAAGGATGATGATATCAAGAAGGGCCAACTGGAGACCACTCTAAGAGGTCGTGCACTAGATTGGTACATGAAATTCATACAGGTTCCTACGGGGACCCCTGCAAAAAAATTGGATGACGTTTGACAAGGACTAATCGAAGAGCTCTTAAAGCCCAAGTCAAAGGTGCAGTACATCATTGAGTTTAAAGAGATCAAGCAATTTCTAAATGAGACTGTGTGGGATTTTGACTAGAGATTCAAGACATTGATGGCGCAGGTCATCTTTGATATGAGTGATGTTCAACATAAAGAATGGTTCATCACAGCCTTGATACCTCATATCCGGCACCCACTAATGCAATAGAAAATCACAACACGGAGTGAGCATCTGGAAATCGCAATGAAGTTGGAAGCTTCACCAGTTGGAGAGAGTGCAGTAGGCATGAATCAAATCCAGGTGCAATTGGAAAATCTAATGCTTCAGTTACAAGACATCAAGAAGGAAAAGGAAGATCGTGATGATCTTTGGTGCACTCAGTGTCACATAAACGGACACATCAAAGATAACTTCCCTGGTTTTTGAAATTATCTAGTTTCTAAAGCACCGAACCTATTAAGTTGTGGCAGTGTACCATGGTGTCGCATATGTCATGTCTATTACCACTAACATGACGAGTGTAGCTACATGCAAAATATAGTATCAAATCCAACCAACCTATATTGTTCCTTTTGTAAATTAGTGGGGCATGAAGATAGGGAGTTTCGTGCATATGATCTACTTCGGGACAAGACATATGATTCATATCTTATGAAGGGAAAATATCATCATGCAGTGCAACAACCACAGGTGGTACAACCTCCGATGATGAACTCTTGACCATAACAACAGTATACACCACCATCGTCGATCCAATTCATACCGATGCAACCACAGCCATAGTTTGCACCGCATCCACAGTATAACCAAATGGAGATGTCGTAGCCACAATATGTTCAAGCTACTCAATATGTTCAACATTAGCTGAATCCCCCACCATAACAGATGGCTGTTATAGCATATTTCACCACTCCAAGTGAATCACACTTTGTATGGCCTTCCCCTGTCCCGCTGCAGACTCCTTAGACCATATGGACCACTTTTTGTCCTTTGATGTTTCCTTGATCATCCCTAAAAACACATGAAAAATGCTATACATGACTTTTAAACCTATAAGCGCGTACATACGCGGGTTTGACCCATATAACCGCGTACATCGGGATGTGTGCATAGTCCAAATCCTTTTGGAGTTTTCCTTGACATGGATCCGACTCATTTGACTCCTGGCCTTCCATATGCCTTGAGATCGCTCGGATTCGACCTTTCATTACCCCTTTGAAAATCTATATAAGGAACCCCTTAGTACATTGAAGGCATAAGAGAGAATTGAGAGCAACGAAACTATAGTCCATTGTTGCCGGAACTTATGCTTGAGTCTGCATCCCTTTGTCCCTTGGAGCACTTTTGTGTTCTTCCCAAGCATTCCTTTTGCTTGTGAGATTGCTATCAAGAGATGGAGGATTCAAGTGGTGGAGGCCCAAGTGGGGGATCCAGTTTCTTTGGTTCGCAGACATGCCGTCAGAGGTTGTATCTTGTAATCTCTGATTTATATTAATAGAAACATCTTTTCCTGTCCAATAATGTGTGTTTGAATGAGTATTTTATCCATGGGATTATGTCAAATGCTTATACATTATTGATTATATATGCTAGAATAGATATAACACCATGATATATAGAATGCTTGTATTATTTACTTGTTGTTGAGGAAGTAATATATCAATTCAAGATGAAGATTGGAAAGCTCAACGGAGATCTACTTCAACTGTCTGAAATAAGGTACGAGGTCCGATCCTTTAGTGTTAGACGTTTAATTTCTATTGCAGATTGGAAAGGATTGATTTATGGAGTCAAGTTGTCTGTTGTGGTACCCCAAGCCATAGGAATTTTTCTCGCCAACAGAATTGGCGACTCCACTGGGGATGTTCCTTGCTTTTCTTTGGGGTTGGGGGCATAATGGGCTTGATATTCTTGACTTGCTCTCTATTTCTCCCTGTTTCTGTGTTGCATGTTATAGTATGTTCATCCATTGACACTCCCCTTTATTGGTTTGACCCTTGGCCTGCCTTTTACCACTGCCTTCTCTGTATACGCAGGTTTTGGCCAAAATTCGCGTACATACGTGGATTTTTGGCCAAAAGTTGCGTATACACGCAGGTTTTTGGCCAAAATCCGCGTATACACTCAAGTTTTTGGCCAAAAGTCATGTATATATGCAGTTGTTCTTTAAACAGTCACATACATCATCCCTTTTGGTGAGTTTGATGTTGTGGGAAGTTGCTGGGTGGGTTGTGAGTGTGGTTGGGTCTTTCTTGGGTTTGATGTTGTCTGTTGGATGCTTCTTTTGTGACCAGAGACCACATTTTCATTGATTTTTCTTTGAAAGTAGTTTTAGTCATTTTTCCTTTTTGTTTTGGCATTAGTGCATTACTCTTTTTGTCTCGGTGTCTTGCTGGGCTTGTCTTTTATACTTGCTGCAGATAACGAGAGTTTTAGATTACTTTTATTGCATTTTTCATTCTTTTATATTGAAAAACACAAAGTAATTGCACTCTTAGTTGCATCTTAGATATGGATTTGAGGAGGTACTTGCATTGGATTGCTTGAATGAGAGTTGTTTTTAGGCTTTCATATAGGAAGGATTGGATTGACATTCGGAAAGAAATATATATTTATGCATCTCATGTAGTGGCATACCCTATTTTTCATTTGACAAAGATTGCACTTAGCATTGTTTGTTATGGTGTGCATATTTACTTCATTGCTGAGTCATAACTTCACTAGTTGCACGGCCATTTCCCTTTGAGTAATTACAACCAATTAAAATCAATACTAAATTAAAATGAACTACACTCTTTTCTTTTCTAGGGTTCACCAACAAGCTTAGGTTTTAGGATCTTGGAATAGTTCATTGTAAGTCAATTCTCCAAGATCACTAAACAACAACATGTATGTGTCTGTCCAGGTAAGTGTGTGAAATCCTTGGTATAGCCAGTGTTTCTCAGGATCCTCCTCTCAAAAGGGAGTTAAGCACGAGGTAGTGTGAGCGGTTATTGATTGGGATGACCCCTAGTCATAACTGAGTAGCACCGGAGATATTTCCAGGATTGTATTCATATCTGGGGGATCTTTCGAGAGTTTTGGGCTTTGCTACCCTACCCATATGGTCAATCCTACCTGCGACTGTCCGCTTGAGCATTGATTATATTGAGGTGACCTTAGTTTCCTTACCTAGGTTATCAAGGGGGTACTCTGCAGGGGTTATTCTGCAGGTGTCTCGGCTAGGTAGAGGTCGGACAGCACAGTCACTATATGCATTGAAGCTGAGGGCCACTATAATTGGTTACGCACCTCCGCTTGTAGTGTATGGGAGTTTCAAGCCTCTCCTACGCGAGACATACCTGCTGCATTCAGGAGCTCACATATCCTCCCCTTGGCTTGCTTGTATTTTGGCTGTAGATTTTCTTAGGAGTGTGCTCTTTGTGCGCTAGTTGGCCTTTGGGATCATGGTTACTTGAGTATATTTATGCTCTCTTGAGTTCAGGTCCTTTTATTTTTGGCATGCCTGGTATCCTATCACCCGTCTTGGTCCTAGTACGAAACCTGGTGTCAGACTTGGGGGCATCACAGCCCCTTACCGTGCTCATAGATTTGGGAATGGTCATCTTCCATCCTCTACTCCATTTGTGGAGGATTTTTCCCTTCGCTCGGTCTTTACACCAATGGTCACCCTCGCTGGGGTGGTAGTGTATGTGTGAACGTTGGGTCTACACCTTAGTTTCCTTTTTATGTCTCATCGTTCACCGCATTGTTTCCTTTGGGTGTTGTTGTCATGATCATTCCTCCCTATATCCTATAGTTTGGATTCTTTATTGACTATTTTGGGTTGTTTTGGACTAATATGGTTGTCATGTAGGGTCCACGTTTTGTACACTCTCTCCGAGGTTTTGACCCGTTCATGCCTATCACAGGTATTATGTCTGAACTGGCATATAGGTTAGGATTTCACATCTGCTTGCACTTATGCATTGTCTTTCCATCTTAACCTTAGGTACGAACCCATTCCATGGTATCACAGAACCTTCATGCTGCTATTAGAAGTGGTACTATGTGAATGGTAGAGATTTCCTATACATGGGTGTCCTAGTTAACTCCCCTTTGCATTTGGTACCCATGCTATGAGTCCTCTCTTAGGTCTGGGAGTCCATTGTATAGTATTGCCATGACATTTCACAAGAGCCTCATACTCCTCTTGATCTTTTGCTGGCCTATCTCCCTTGGGACTCCCTTATGTCAAGTTGTGAATGCATTATCATGAGCTTTTCCTTCCTTATTGAGCTTTATGCCGGCTCCCCTGACATTGCATTTCAGCCATATAGCCCAAGCTTGTCTCATATCTAGCCATGCAGAGCCATTTTTTATATCCTTCACAACTTGATTCCCTTTTTATCAGGAGGGGATTTCCCCCCGAGTGTCGATATCCTACACATGTATCCTTGCATTGAGCATAGGTATGTTCCACTGCTTGGAACTAGTTTGTTTTCCCTTGTGACACTCGTCTCCTCCTAGTTTGTAACTATAAAGCTAGTTTATTTTTTTTCAAGCTTTTCAAATAACTAAAAAAGTCCAAAAAAATAAAAAAACCAAAAAGCCAGAAAAGGAAAGATGTTATCTTTGGCATCTATCGAGTCATGTCGCCTTCGAATAGAGCACTGTATATCACATCCATTGGTTGGGTTATAGTTTGACTTTAGGAGCTGTACTCGTTTATCTGAGTTTATCTCCACCGACTGGTTAAGCTTCCAGTCCCTATGGAGCCTCTATTGATGCCTCCTGTGTCACAGAGATGTCCCGGTTTGTATATCAAGTCTATGTTGCCTTCATTCAGTCACCATACACCGTTATGCTCTTGTTCGAAGGAAGTTGAAACCTGAGTCGGCCATTCCTCAGTTATCTTGACTTTGCATGTCGGCCATTCCCAGTATAGTTACTGGTTCATGCACTTTATGATCGAGTCCTTCCACATTATATAGCTTTCCTGAGTACCTCATGTTGGATGATGGGGGATGCCTTAATGCCCTCCTTCCAGCGGATTTCATCCCATTAACTTCAGATCATTTATTTTGGGATTGGAGTCTAGAGTCATTTTGAGTGCCTTGAGACTTGCTGTCATCAGTGGCAGGTTCTCTCACCATCGACAATTTCTTGGGAATACATCAATGTCCCCTAATCGATGGATCCTCTCAAGTGTTCAAACTCAACACATTTATTCACACTTGTTAGTTTGCACTTTAGTACCTTGATTCCCATTTTCATCACTGGTGGGTGATCTTGCGTCTATTAACGATATACATTAATGACCGATAATCAGACGATGGACTACTATGTTTGACCTCGACACCTCTATTCACATAGTAGGACATGTACTCATAGCAGTTTGTGTAGAATACTTTCCAGATTGGTGGCATCTCTTATATGCTACCTCCTTGATCGTGCCAGTGTTCATGAGATTTCAGCTCTCGCGAATTGATTCCAGTATATGTCAGACATTTCCAGCCACTATGGAGATCTTGATCTATTATATATCTTCAGCCATTTTGGAGATCATGGTCCTTTGTATATCTTCATCATGGAGATTCTGATCTATGTATATTGTATGTGGCTATGACCACATATGTGACATCATGTATCATGCCTATTCATGGCCATTGTACTCTTATGTATCCGGGACTGCTATATGTACTTGCAGTTATATGCAGAGTTGTATTATTGTACTATGCTGATTGGGTGGCTGGTATTCCATTTGGGATCCTTCATCACTCCACTTCTGGGATGGACTTATAATGTATTTTGGCCATCGTATAACCCCTCTGATCTCATACATTAGGGGGCATCTGTTATAGCGGATTTCACCACTCTAGGTGAATCACACTTTGTATGGCCTTCCCCTGTCTCGCTACAGACTCCCTAGACCCTATGGACCACTTTTTTTCCTTTGATGTTTCCTTGATCATCCCTAAAAACACATGAAAAATGCTATACGCGACTTTGAAACCTATAAGCACGTACATACGCGGGTTTGACCCATATAACCACGTACATCGGGATGTGTGCATAGTCTAAATCCTTTTGGAGTTTTCCATGACATGGATCTGACTCATTTGACTCCTGGCCTTCCATATGCCTTGAGATCGCTTAGATTCGACCTTTCATTACCCCTTTGAAAAGCTATATAAGGAACCCCTTGGTACATTGAAGGCATAAGAGAGAATTGAGAGCAATGAAACTATAGTCCATTGTTGCTGGAACTTATGCTTGATTCTGCATCCCTTTGTCCCTTGGATCACTTTTTTGTTCTTCCCAAGATTGCCTTTTGCTTGTGATCTTGCTATCGAGAGATGGAGGATTGAAGTGGTGGAGGCCCAAGTGGGGGATTCAGTTTCTTCAGTTCGCAGACGTGCCGTCAGAGGTTGTATCTTGTAATCTCTGATTTATATTAATAGAAATATCTTTTCCTGTCCAATAATGTGTGTTTGAATGAATATTTTATCCATGGGATTATGTCAAATGCTTTTACATTATTGATTATATATGCTAGAATAGATCTAACACCATGATATATAGAATGCTTGTATTGTTTACTTGTTGTTGAGGAAGTAATATAGCAATTCAAGCTTAAGATTGGAAAGCTCAACGGGGATCTACTTCAACCGTCCGGAATAAGGTACAAGGTCTGATCCTTTAGTGTTAGATGTTTAATTTCTATTGCATATTGGAAAGGATTGATTTCTAGAGTCAAGCTATCTGTTGTGGTACCCCAAGCCATAGGAATTTATCTCCATAACAATGGCTCATCTGTAGTACCAACAACAGGAGGGATTTTACAAAGGATTCCAAGGAAGAGGAGGAGGCCTTGGACGAGGAGGAGGACGAGTTTGTGGATCAGTCCAGTGTTACAATTGTGGGTATTTTGGAACTACTAGAGGGATTTCCCAAACTTTCAGTGCTCATGCACATATTGCACAAGGATTGACCATACTGTTGAAAACTGCCTATAACTAATCACACAATGGCAAGCAGGGAACGTTCCTCAATTGCAGAGCCAGGATCAAGTACAAACTCAGAATCGGATGCAAAACTAGAACCAAGCACAGAATCAAGTTCCAATCCAGAATCAAGCTGTGAACCAACCTATGAGCCACCCATTGAACCAGAATCTATTGATGACTTAGAATCAATCAATGAACCAGAATCAGGGGCCAACAGTTGTGACGGTCTCAACAGAGCCCATGACAGAGGTTGTTGATGTTGCTATGGTCACCCACGCAGGAGCCATAATAGGAGAATTTGGGCCCTTCCCACAAACTCAATTAAGTGGACAGAAGAAGGCATCGTTCGACATCACAACTGAGAAGGAAACATTTTTTGGAGCATGGGATGCGATTGAAATAAATCTTGGTAAATCACATGTCAATGAAATTCCTCCCACTTTTGATTCCACACTAAAGGAAGGACCATCGCGGCAGCATGGTACCTTGCAGCACTTCTTTGAGAGTTTCTTGTCATTGGCAAGAGACCCGAAAGCTTTGGCTGAGATTAAAAATTTGTTGCACTGCCCAGGTAAGGAATCTGCAGTGAATTTTTACATAAGAAGAAGACAGGAAAGGAGATGCATATGAATATTCTATTATATTTTTAACATTAAGCTAGCATATCATTAAGATATTTAGCTGAGAGAACAACAACCACAACAATCAAACACAAGAGACAATGAACACAGTGTTTTTCCTTGGGGAAACCATAAATGGAGAAAACCCCGCAACTTCCTCTGAGATAGAATCAACACAAAAAGTGAAACCCAAAATAATAAGATGATCTCCCGACAGCAGTAACCTATTTCTTCCTTGCCCCAATGTCTTTCTCTTCCTCAGCTATGCACTACAACTAAGTGTGAGTGAGGGTGTGATAAATAGAGAGGCTAGCTCTCTATTTATACTAATTCCCAACATGACTAAACCCAACTAGGGCCGACTTCACTAGGTGAGTCCAATAACCCTAGTGCCTCGAAACTGCGGGGAGTTTAACAATAGGAGGGTTTCCCACATTGACTTGAAATGACTTGATTACATTATAGAAACTCTTGATAGGAACCTCGGGGCATGACATGACTCAAGTACATCCCGAAATAAACATTGGGTTACAATACATAAGAAATATAAGTGAATACATTCTGAAGTTACAATTACATCAACACTCCGTCTTAACTAGGAAGGTATTCTCTCGACACAATTTATCAACACAAGTCTTCTTCTCTGTATCATCTGGATCATCATCGAGTCTTCGTCATCTTCACCTTCAAGTCACCTTCATCTTCAAGTCATCTTCACCTGGATCTGGATCATCATCACTGGATCTGGATCATCTCTGGTGGATCATCATCACTGGATCATCACGAGAGCTATCTCATGATTCTTCTCATCATAGTAAGTTCTAAAGAGCCATCCCTTTTTCATGGTTGTTGTAGGCCTAGCCTCCATGTAGGTCTTCTTCAGTGCTTATATCTGACCCTAAGTCATAATGGCCCGCCCAAAACTTATATATGATCATGTAGGAACCAATCCTATAATCAAATCATAAAGGCATGCGGTTGTAATCTCACAGATCACATAAGGTTACCAATAATACACTCTAAAACATAAATAAATATAGAACAGAGACAAGAGACAAGAATAGATCGAATTAAACAGATTATATTATCAGAATGAGTCCATACAATGAAGAGAACTGAACTGAGTTCTCATCTGGCTCAACAGCCTAATATATATGATTACAGAATGGTTACAAAATAACTACCTTTCGGTTCGGTGAACCGACACGACCTTAGGTGGCCGACCTAATCTCTTAGTGTAGTCGGCCGACCGACTTAGTCGGCTGATCGACTAAGTCGGCTCATTGACTTAGTCGGCTCATCGACTAAGTCGGTCCTCGTTCAAGTTGACTTTATCGACTTTCTCCTTCTACATCTCCCCCACGAACAAAACGTTTCTTCGTCCCGAAGAACTAGGGAGGTACACAAAATCCTTGCTTGGTCTTTCAAAATTTTTACTGCGGTGGGCTGTGAAGTCTGATGGTTGGTTGTTTCTGTACGTAGAATTCAACAATGGCTGAGGCTGTGATGGCGAGGTGATGTTGGAAATTTGTCCAACTCTGCAAAGCATTTTGGATATCGATGGTCAGTGTGGTTAATCCTGACAAGATCAACATCTTTTCCAAGATGGAGACTTCGGCTATCCTCTCCATGTTGGGGCCCATGAACTGGTCCTGCTCCTCTGTAGTATCGATAATTTGTTTCATCTACGGGCAGATGATGTCGAATTTTTCTAAGTTTGGGAGAGCTTGTTGCACCCACTGATGTGCTTCCCATTCCAGTTTCTGTAGTTTGGTGGTTTCAAGCACTATCTGTTATTCTATTGTCGGTCTAAGTGTTGCCTCCGTGGTCTTTCTGCTCTCCAATGCCTGAATCCATTGCCAAGTCTGTCGTGTCTACTAATAAACTTGCTTGTAGTGAGTAGGCCAGTCTCTTAATACTTCTTCAGTTATGAAATACTCCTCCATATGGTCCTTCAATACTTTGTACGCTTCCAAAGATGCAGTGTGTTGTGCCAGTAGGAGTCTGGTATTTTCCTCTTTCTGTTCCTCCTTGGTTTCCTGAATGTGCGCTTGGAAGGTCGACACCATGCTCTCGAATAGCTGATATGCTCTTTCAAGTAATCTATCGGTGTCAATTTCTATGGGGCCCGCTATGATGGACTGGGCTAAATTCCTGCACTTTTCGAGAAACTCGACTTGTTCTATATTTTTGTCCGTGAGTTCTTTGTTTTTTCACTCACTCCTTGTCTTTGCTTCTTTTGCTAGGGTTTTGAGGAGTTGGACCACCTCTGTGTCGGTCAAGGAGCTTGCATCCTTCAAGCTAAGTTGAAGTCTGGGAGTCTTTCCATGATGCTCCTTTTTTTGTTTCTTCATCCTCTTCTTATGATTTTCTTTGTCTGCTTCTTGTGTAGCTGCAACTGTTGAGGCGGGGCCTTTGGTTTGTGGTATAGAAGTTGATGGTTTCTCTAGCTGGGGAGGTGGTATGACCACCTCTGGTTGTGTGGATGTAGTTGGTTGTGATGGGGATTTTTCTGAGTTGGGGGGTGGTGGTGGTGGAGATGGTGGTTTCTCAAGTTGAGGGGGCGAGTCGACGTCGGAGAACATTTGGTTGATTTGTCGAGTTATGTCTTCCTTAGTCTCTTCTTCTCCAGTTGGTGCCATGGCTAGGGGATTGGCTTCAGGTATGGGGTCGGTAGGTGCAATAGTGCAGGACTGGCATGCAGTTACTTGGGATTCCTTGTCAGGATTTCTTTCGAAAATCGACGAGACTGTTGCAATGATTGGGGCATGGGGGGCCTATTCTGGTTGTTGTTTTCTGGATGTGAATATAGGCACTTCTGTGGAGATTTTCTGGGCCGACGTGAAAATCGTAAGCATTTTTTCAAAGAAAGCTTGCAAGTCGCTATCTCTGTCGAACTTTGCTTTTATCGCCTCTGAGTGGGCTGACTGAATATTGTGCCAGTGCTTTCTCCTTGATTATTTATGTCGGTGATGGGGGTGGAGGTGTCGACACAAGATCGACAACGTTTTCAGGCATCGTCGTTCTCTTTGATTTCTTCGGTCGACCTGCTTGTGCTCCTACATCGACAAAGCACTGGAACTGGGTTTTGACCGACACTTTATTTGTGGCGACATCCTCTATAATGTCAAGGGCCATAGCTGCTAATTTGTCTTCGTCCTCTGATGATTCGGCAATGATAAGCTTGCACTTACCTTTACCCTATTGCTGTTTGTGTGTTTTTATTTTCTTCCTAGCTGCTACTATTTCTTTGGCAATTTTTTGAATAATGCTTTTTGTAACAACATACTCAGGGTTTTCTGGTTCGACTTCGCCCGTCGGTACCCGAGTCGGGATGACACTTGCTGGGGCCGGGGGAGTTGTCTGCTACTATGGCTGTGGCTTTGGTTTTGTGGGCTGTGGTTCTGTGTTCTTTGCGGTCGGAGGTTTGATAGTTATCTGTAGTCGACCAGTGTCTCCTCTGACACAAATTTGCTAATGTAGAGGTTTAGCTCATAGTCTTCCTCCTTTTATTGGTCAGTGAGTGGCTCCTCGATCGAGAAGTCGATCTATTTGGATACTGTTGGTACTGGTATCTTTGTCTTAGTCTGTTGAGAAAATTCTTGGAAAATCTGGTCGACAGATGGATAGTAGTCGAGGGCTTTGGCATTAGATTCCTCACCCTGCATGTACCACACCGAGGTATGGTCAAGCTCCAGCTAGATGTGGGAGTTTGCGGGTAGATTTTGTCGGATGTTTTGAGGCACCCTCCATCTAGTCGTGCAAACTTTCAATTGTTTGAACTAGTTCTCCAGTAATACTTTCCCACGCTCTAGTTCGTACAGGGTTCCTTTCTGGGACAAGGGTTTAAACCTCCACATGTCGAACCTGGACTGTTCCTGAAAGACTGGGCTCCCTTTTGGGCAGATATGGTACATAAAAATCCATGAGATGAGGGAGGGGAACTTGATGATTCCCCCCATTTCTTGGCATCACTCACAGATGGTTTTTACCATGTTGGTGATGTAATCTCCCCATCTGTATAATCGTCCGTCGGTGGCAATAGTGTCGACGACTTCCAGCATCTCTAACTTGAGATCGCTGCCTCGACCTGCTAATGTGAGTGTGATGGCAATGATTTTGGCCACAATCTGTGGCATTCGAGTTGTGATTTGGATTATCATAAACCCTTTTGAGTTTTTTCCGGAAGGTGATCCCGTAAGTTCTTCGACCAGTCCTTCTTTGATTCCAACTGGTACAGTGTCTCCTTTATTAGAGAGACCGGTTAGCTTGGAGATGACATCTCCAGATATGTCGATCGACTCATCAAATTAGAACCAGTCGTTGTGATATCAACTGATAATGAACTTCACAGCAGCTTCCTTCATGCCACCAAAGCTGGCCATCAGCGGTGCATTGGCATATCCAAAGAGAGTGCTGCATCTGACTTTTTCTGCTGCTTGAGTCATCTTTTTTTCAACAAAGGTCCATTCTTGTATTTCGGTCCATAGCTTTTGCCATGGCCCTTCTTGTACTTTGGCATTTTTGATGTTTTTTAGTCTATGGACTAAAGGTGTATCTGCATCCTGTAGCTCCTTGGCCTTGGTCAAGGCTGTGGTTTGTTTAGGGGCCATTGTGTCGGTTTGGTCGATGTCACTACGGGGTTCTCGTATTTTGGTCGACTGGGTGTTCTGATGCTCTGTATGTAAAGGTTGTGGTGAATGAACCTTCGGCGGTCCAGTACTTATAGGCGATGATGTGTTTGTGTGCGACAATGGGTGTATTAATGGTGGACGTGATGTTCCAGCTAGAATACACGAGTGTGAGCTAACGGTGACTTTCTTTCGGTGCTTGAGGTCATGAATGCACGATGGGACTGTCGAGGTGGTCAGCCAGTGTCGGTGATGAGAATGGTCGACAGGAGTGGTCGATAAAAATGGTCGATGGTGATGATGATTGTTGTCGAGATGGTAATTTCCTACCATGGTTTTCTTGTCTGTGGCGTATTATTTTGTTTTTGGAATTTTTAGTTTTTTATGGATTTTGGTTGCCAGTTATGGTCGTTATTTTTTTTTTTTGATAAGTGTTAGTTTCTGTAATGTTTTAGTCAGGCTCCATTAACGAGCTTCCGAAATACTAGGCCCTGTAACGTCCTTAGTCAGACTGATCCATTGGGATGTATCTCTTTGACAACGTAAGGTCCCATCCATTCTGTGTGGAGATTCTTAGGTTTTCCTTTGACCCGACTATTGTAGAGTAAAGCAAGGTCACCGACCGACAGGTTTTTGTTCTTGATGTTGCGGTCGTGCCATACTTTATGTTGTTGCTTATGTATTTCTTGGTGTTGTATGGCCATGAGTCAGTGCTCTTCCAGCTTTATGAGTTCAAATAGTCGGTCCTTCCTTCCTTGTTCAACATAGACATGTAGTAGTTGTGCAATAATAGGTGTCTGTTGTCGGAAGTGTAGTGGGACTACTGCTTCTTGTCCATAGATCGTTTGGTCAGTTGATTGTTTATAGGTTGTTCTTTATGCCGATAAGACTGCAGGTATTTTCTCATCCCAGTCGTCCTTATCAGCATTACATATTTTAGTTAACCCTTTTGTTAATTTTTTATTGAATGCTTCAATCACTCCATTCGACTGAGAATGATATGTTGTACTCCGTCGATGGTCGATTTGGAACTGGTTGGTCAGGGTTTTGATAGTTTTGTTAATAAAGTGTGTCCCATGGTCACTAATCAAGGTTAGAGGGCATCTGAGTCTAGTGATGATATTTTCATAGATGAACTTAGCAGCTATCTCACTAGAAAATGTATCGAAAGGTTCAACTTATGCCCACTTAGTGACGTATTACACTGCAGTAATAATATACCTTGCACCTGATCTTTTTGTTGGGATAGGGAATGGTCCTATGAAGTCTATGGCCCAGATTTTGAATGTGAGACTGGGGTTTACTAATATCAAGGGCATTTCTGTACTAAGCAGGGGTCGACCAAGTCGTTGACATCTGTCACAACGACTAACAAAAGTTTTACAATCTCTGTGGAGTGTCGGCCACCATAATTCTGACTGTTGGATTTTCTTTACAGTTGTGTCTGCTTGGAAATGTCCTCCTACAGGTCCATAGTGTGCTTCATGTATGATTTGGTCTCGTTCATGTTCAAGTACACACCTTCTGAGGATGTCGTCTAATCCCATTTTGTATAAAAATCTGTTAATGAGACTGTATGGTGTAGCCTTCATAGTTAAGATTTGTTTTTTCTTGGTACTCATACCTTCTGGTGCATGCTCGTTTTCTAAGAACTGAGCTATTTCTTCTAGTTCTGCTGGTACTGCTTTTATGCAAAATAAATGTGCATTAGGTAAGTCGTCATCAACTCCAGTCGGTTCCTGTCCTGTTTCGATTTGGGATAGATGGTCGGGCCCGACATTTAACTTGCCTAGTCAGACAACGACTTCGAACTCAAATTCTTGGAAGAGAAGTAGCCATCGACAAATCCTTCCATGATGGAGTAGTTTATTGACAAGATACTTTAGGGCTTGATGGTTGGTATAGAATGTGAAGGGGTTAGCTAAAAGGTAATGTCGATACATTTGGAGGGAAAAGACCATACCTAGGGCTTCTCTTTCTGTAGTCGAATAGTTTTGTTCAGCCTTATTTAATTTTCGACTGCTGTAAACTATGGGATAATCCATTCCATCATCTCCTGGTTGAGTTAGGATTGCTCCTATTGCTATTCCTAATGCATCAATATGCACATGGAATTTGATCAACCAGTTTGAAAACTTTAGGATGGGGGCTTCGACTAGTTTTCTTTTTAATTTTTCGAATGATATGTGGAATTATTCTGTCTAGTTAAACTCTTGATCTTCCCTTAATAGTTCTTCAAGAGGACAAGTCATATCTGAATAGTATCTTATGAATTTTTTGTAATAGCCTGTATGTCCAAGTAACACCCTGACTTGTTTGGGGTTTACTAGTGGTTTCAAGTTGAGGATAATTTTAATCTTTGCAAAGTCGACCTTGATACCTTCCTTACAGACAATGTTCCCTAATAGTATCCCTATGGGGGTCACAAATATACATTTCTTGATGTTTAGGGAGAGTTGAATCTATCTACATCTCTCCAACATAAGTCTGATCCATTTGCAATGATCTTTTAAGGTGGAGTATATTGTCCAGTCGTCGAAGTATACTGCCATGGTCTTATAGATGTATTCTTGAAATGTTTTGACAACAATTTGAGAAAACACTACAGGTGCATTCTTTAATCCAAAAGGCATAACTTTGTAAGCAAAGGAACCAAATTCACACACAAATGTTGTCTTCTTCTAGTCTTCTTTAGCTATTGGTACTTGGTTATATCTTGATAATCCATCCATAAATGAGTAGCATTCATGTCCTGCAACTTCATTCAAGATTTCATCAGCATAAGGGGTCGGAAATTGGTCTGTCAGTGTTACTTTGTTTAGTTCCCTAAAATCGACACAAATTCTTAGCCTGGTCGGGTCATGTTTCTTGGGTTGTACGACCATTGGACTTGCCCATTATGATTGATCGATAGGGTAGATAATGCATGCTGCTAACATGTTATCAATTTCCTTTTTGACTATCTCCTTGTATTTGTGGGCTAGTTTATAGGGTCTTTTCTTGACAGGTCGAACATTAGGTTTAGTATCAATTTTCATTTCTCCCATTTCATGGACTAAGCCTTTTAGGTATTTATAATCCCTGGAAAATACATCTTGGAACTCTTTTAGTAAGTTCACTATCTCTGTGGTCTATTGTTCGTTCCAGTAGTCACCAATTTTTGCTAGTTTTGGTCGATCATCGTTTGAGATGTCGACTTATTTAGTTTTTACTTTGGCATCTAGCCACTCTGGTGCTTTGGCTTCATTGATTGGTCGACTTCCTTCTTTGAACTATGAGAATGTGGCAGGGAAGTCAGCTGCAGTCATTCTGTCAGTATCTTGTTTGTCAGTTGTTGCAACTTTCAGGATTGTGCGGATAGGTTTTGTCGTTTCGACATGGTTGGTTTTCCATCTGAAGCTCTTGCCTTCTATGTTTTCATTTTCTAATTGTAAGCGGGTCGACTATGGTCTTAACCATGTTTGTATATTGTTACAGTCCCTTGTCTGTCGATGGTATTGTAAGGGTTGGTTTTCGATCGGTTGGATAAATTGTTTAATTTGCTTTGCTATCTTGACCAAATTTTCATTTTGAGGTATGAAGTTGAAGTCTTTAATAAAAATTTCCCTGAGTTCGTGCCATAAGAAGGTTTCACCTCTAGCTTCTTCCATATTATACCACTTGTTTGGTAAGTCGGCTAGGGTTGAGGGGAACAAGTGTGGCTAGGCTCGTTCATCCCTGTATCCAAGTCTTCTCCACTCCTTTTCACAAGTTTTGATATGATCTTCTGGGTTCTGTCCTTGAGTGAATACAGGTATCTGAGCTTGCTGGGTTAACTTTTTTCCTCCAAACCTTTCGATAAAGTAAGTCGAAGTAGTTGTCCAGGTCTATAGTCTTGTCTGATGGGTATCCCACCATCTAGCTGCTTAACCTATAAAGGTTTCAACTAGGCTTTGAAGTAGGCCATGTTCACCAATGTTTTTAGATACTTGCTCGACATGCATGACTGGTGATTCCCTCTCCTTATACCTTGGTAGTTGTGTAGTATTCAAGTTGGTTGGTTGTAAGGTAGGGTGTTCCCTTATTTTCTTTTCGAAGATTTTTGGGACAATGGATACTATGAAGCACTATTGGGTGGGATTTTTCTACACTTTTTGTATAGTCCAGCACCCTCTTGCTTGTGTTTCATAGTTTTCGATCTCCTAGTCGTACAATTAGGCGTCTGACTTATAACCAACTAAGTATTGGTTACCTAAGTAAAGCTCTCCGTGGATGTTTGGTTCTGTGTAGTCTGCGTTGTTGTGGATTTGATAAAGTTTTCGGACGTCGACTTCTTCATCAATAGGTTCGGTCCAAGGTTCCCCTTGGGATGGATGAATGGGTACAATGACCTTTTGACCATTTCCTTTTAGTTTGATTCGTTCCTTGTCCAAGGATATGGATTCTTTCATATTTATACCCCAAGGTCAATCAACTAGCACTGGGAAGGAGCTGGATCCTTCCTTTGGGTCAATAATTTCAAAATCAATCTTGGTCGAGATTCCCTTTATAGTCATGTTGACATTTTTCCAGACTCCAATGGGTTCAATTAGGCCTTGGTTGACTAGTTTCAGGTATATGCCTGACTCATAGAGTCGAGGTCTGCCCATCTATTCCCAAGTGTCACAAGTCATGCTATTTACTTGTGAGCCGAATTCGAGCACTACTTGTCGGACGTGGTAACCTTCGATTTCTAGGTCGACAAGTGGGTCGGCATCACTTTTGTATTTTTGATTCAAGATGCAGATGTTTTTTGTTTGTTTTTCAGAGTTGGTACCTTTTATTTCATGCAACAATTCAATGAACTGAGATACAGATTTGTCTATTTGAATGAGTTGGATTAATTGATTTATTGTGTCGGGTCGACTGTTAGTCATGCTTTCTTGTTGTGCAATTTCTTGAAATACGTGAGTTGCTTCTTTATATGTTTGTTTTTCCTTTAGTGGGTCAGGATAGACATTTGTGTCTTTAATCTTACTAATTCTGGGGTTATCAGTTCCTATTTTTGTTCCTTATCGAGTTACAATATGTAAATTTTTGGTGGTTATTACATCATTCTTTTGCACACAAGACAAGACATTAACATTTTTCTTGGTATTATTTTTTTCTAACATGGTAGGGAAATCCTCTAGCGAGTGATCCCCTACCCCGCAGTGGGTACAAAATTTGAGATCAGTCCTGTCCTTGTATGGACAGTCTGCATACCGGTGACCTTCTTTGTAACATGTGAAGCACTGGATGGGTCGACGTGGGTGTGTGTCACAATTCCCAGGGAATCGACCTCTTCCTTCGTAGCCTTGGATTCGATTGTTGTATCGGCGCTCATATCGTCGACCGTCGTATCTTTGTCTGTTCTGATCATTTGCTAGATTGTTTTGCTCGTTATGTTGTGCCACTGCATTCATTTGGTAGACCACCTGATAGTTCTGTCAATTCTTCAGGTTTAACTGACAGTCGGCCATGTTATGACTTTTGGTCTCACAGATGGCGCACCAGGAAGCCTTTCCATTCTTCATGTTAAATGGGCAGTCTTTTGTAGAGTGATCTCTGTGTTCCTGGAAAATGTCACAAAAGGACTTGGTCTGTACAAATTGAACGTCTTGTTGGCTATATTATTGTCGACAGTTATCTTTCGAATGGCCGGTTGTCGAGCATTTGGTGCACCACATCTCCTGATTCTTGAGGCTTAGATCCTTCAAAGGCTTCTGTACGTTCTCGAGCTATTGTTCCAATCTGTGGTACATGGGGTAAGCGGGTATATCCTCGTCCATCTCTATCTGAAGAGATTTCGTTAGCGCATCCTCCTAAGTTTTAAACGTCTCCAGACTGATGTGTCAGCGTACTTTTTGCGATAGTACTACAAGAAACCACTGGATTAGTAACTGTTCGTCTATAATGTAATACAATTGGCTCATTAAGTCTTTCCAATTCTTATCGTAATCGTGGACAAATTCTCCTGGCTTTTGTGATGTGGTTTTAAGCTTCTTCGCAGCCAGGTGCTTAGCATCTGGGGTTTTGAAAAATGACAAAAATTGTGCCTTAATCTCGGCTTTTGTCGCTCAGGGTTGTCTTTTTGAAAAGTTCATGTACCACGTCAATGCCCGTTTCCTTAAGGCCCCTACAAACTATGCCATTTTTCTATCTTCATCTGTAACCTGGTTGGCTTCCCAGGTTGACTCGCAGACGATCCAATGTCATCTGGGGCACTCATCCCCTTCATATAGAGGGATGTGAGCCAATCCATGACCCATGTATGAATCACTATCACTGCTCTCAGAAGGTGGCGGCGGTGGAGGTGGGGGTGATGATGAAGGTGGTGGTGTTATTGGTGTATTCGTGCTTGCAGAATTCTAGTCGACGAAACTTCCGTTCCCATCGGTTGTCGATTATTCATCGATGTGCAGTCGTTTGATGTTGAATTCTACTGTCGATGGCCCACTACAACTATGTTATAATAATCAACCCATATTTTACCCATTTAGACATTAATTTAATTATTTTTGTCTTATTAGCCTAGTCCATGTGTCCCACCTTGTGCAAGTTGTCTTTTACCTATCCATAGTGGTCAAACTTGCCTTATTTAACTCATGTAGCACATGGGAAAGCCCAAGGAATCAAATCTGATTTGTTCCTGGCCTCCTAGGTGCCCTTCTGCTTTTTCTTCTTTATTCCCTGCTTTTTCAGTGTTTTAAGGCAAATAGAAAAGCTAGACTAGGTGAGGTGAACTAGTTTTTTGTCCTCTTCATCCTCCACTCTTTTCTCCATGAAAAAGCATGTATGAGCTTCCATTCCACCACTCTTTAGCTTGCCTAAGCCATTTTTCTAATTCGTGAGATCCATGATAGATTTGGGATCAGCTTTTTACACCTATGGGGGATTTGCTTATTTTTAGTAAGCCTTCTTTATGCTAGATTCAAATTGATCCTCATGCATTCAAATCCCTGATGTATGTTATTTATTTAGCAACCTATTTTATTATAGGGTTGGCTATTGTACACTGATTCAATACAGTTTAGTGTTCAGCTCCAATTTTCAGTCTCTTTGTGAGTGATTTTGCATGATCAATTGTTAATTGTTGTGAGTAAAATTAATCTATCACTTGGTTCAATTTCCACATGGTATCAAAGCCATTTTATATTGTTTCTCTCCTTCAAAAATTGTTTTTCAGGTTCGACATCAGTGACTGGGAGCCTTCTACTGACAGCCGGGACAGATTTTTTAAGCTATGGATCAATCACAGAAAACTATCTTGACTCCCTTCAATTTATTTGAATGGAAAGAAGAGATGGAGATACTGTTGAGAGTGAAAGGCCTCTATAGGGTGACTATGGAAATAGAAGCAGAGCCCAATGCAGCTGCAGAGAAGATAAAATGGCACAACAGGAGGGATGAGGCTTATGGCCTCCTGTGTCTGAGTATTTCTAGAGACCTCCTTTTCCATATCGATGGATTGACATCACCGAATGAAGTATGGGAGAATCTTGCTGATCTTTTTGGAAAGACAGATGAGATGAGGGGACATCAAATTGAAAATGAGCTGATTTCTCTGAGTCCAACGAGCTTTGAATCCATGCAGCTATATTTCTCCAAGTTCAAAGCACTAGTTTTGCAGCTGAAACAGCGTGGTATCAAAAAGAAAGATGATCAGCTCGTACTGGCCATCCTCTCGAAGATGGGCCCTGATTTTTCAGTGTTTGTTTCTACCTTCTATGCCACAAAACCGACAGCTCGAACCTCGAAGATGCCTAGCCTTGCAGATTTCATGGAATCTCTCACACAAGAACAGGACAAGATGGTGATGATGGGCACCATCAAACCATCCAAAGATCAATATTTGATTGCTGGAGATTCGAGGGTGGATTCAAAAAGCAAAAAGAAAGCTAAAAAGCCACCTGAGCAAAAGAGAGACAAGAAACAGTCTCCGTAGGATCCACAAGGTCCCAAGAAGAACTACCAGAAGAAGAAAAACAAAGGTGAAATGAACAAGCGCGCATACTGCAAGAAGGGAAATCACTCTGAAAGCTCTTGTATGAAACAGCAGATAGACATGCTGACCCAACTCCTGGAGAAGAATGTCATCTCCCTTCCAGAAAGCTCAAAGAAGAGAGAAGGAGGATCAAGTTCAGATGACAGAGAGAGAGTTCATGCTCTAGTTGCTGGCACATCAAGCTCACCTAGTTTTATCATTGATTCTGGAGCTTCAAGACACATGGTTTCAACTAAGGAGGCCTTCTCCTCACTGGACAAGTTGAAAGGACCATCTATAGTACTGGGAGATGACTCTCTCACTGAAATTTTAGGCAAAGGAAGGATAGATCTTGATCATGGTCAGTTAAGCAATGCGCTGTATGTGCCTGGTCTTGCCTCCAACCTCCTATCAGTGTACCAGATGACCCACACTGGGTCTCCTAAGAAGGTCATATTCTCCCTCGATGAAGTTGAGATCATAGATATTTCAACTGGTAGAGTCATTGCAAAAGGAGTTGT